>SNRZ01000064.1:0-412727 GCA_008729115.1 Dirofilaria repens
AATATATCGTATCTTATCATCTTTAATCAGACTGAATTTCGCTTTGGGAATTGACCTAATATATCATCGAACAAGCAATCAAAGAAATTTCTTAAAAGTATTGTTGAGAGAGAGAAAAAAAAAAATCCTTTAAATGTGATAGAAATCTGATCTGTTAGGCTAAAGATAGAAATATATGAATTGAAGAAGAGAAGAAATGGAAGAAAAGTAAAATAGAAATTGAAATGAGGGAAAAATGATAAATTTGTAAATTCTCTAAAACCACCTGACATCAACAAATTTTTTCTTTTCTTTCTTTCTCAATCACTTTTCATGTCTATTACTTATTATTAGAAAAAAAAGAAAAAAAACGACTAAATCGAAATGCTAAAAGAACTGATAAGAGATAAATTTTTAAATGTTCAAAATAATCAATCCTTCGAGAGAATTCATTGGGAGAATGAAAAAGCGGGACAGAAAAGGATACAAATGCTAAAGGAACTGATAAGAGATAAATTTTTAAATGTTCAAAATAATCAATCCTTCGAGAGAATTCAGCGAGAGAGCAGAAAAACAGGAAGGAAAATACGATTAACAAAGATGGGAAACAAAAGAGTAGAGAAAAGATAAAAGCAAAAATTGAAACAAAAAAAAACAGCCTTAAAGTAACAAAATTAAACATATTGTACTTCTAATTTCATTCCTATATTCATTCCATTCTTTTTTTCAAAATTGAAAAACTTTTCGAAATGTACTAAAAGCTAAAGGGAAGAGAAGGAGAGAAAGAGAAAAAAGTGAAACTACAAAAAATCCAATAAAAGTAAAAAAAAAAAACTTTTTTCTTTGATAAAATTTTTCAAACATCTGTTGCTATGACTAAATTATACGATTAACGAAGAGAGGGAAAAGAAAATGAGTGAAAATTTCACATCAAATTGAAAAACTAAAAAATATTTTAATTTCAAATATTTTAATTCTTTCAATTCATTCATTAATTTTATCAAATGTATTATATGCGTGGTTATAATATTTGATTAATCAATAAGTTCTTATTTTTTTTTGAATTTCAATAATTTTTATTTATTCCTCAGGATTATAATAATAATTGAAATTTATAAATTATACAATTAAAATTTAATTATCAATTGTGGAAGAAAAAATTGAAAATTATAATCAGTAAATTAGAAACTATGAATTATATATATTTCTTCTTATCATTTTAACTGTTAAGAAATAACAGTTCGTAAAAATTTTTTATCTTTTATCACTGAAAACCATTTTATGGAAATTTTAATATAATAAGAAGCTATTTAGGGAACATCTATGATATGATAATTATCGTTTTGCATATGTGATAAATAATATCGTTGCTGAGAGCTTAGCTAAAATATATCTAAAACTGATGAGACCGTATTATATTTAATATTAAAATAGACGACATATTGAAAAGAGACAAAATAAATAAATATAAATAAGATGAGAAAAGAATATCAATAAGACAGAGGGAAAGAAAGAGAGAGAGAGCGAAAGAGAGAAAGAAAGAGAAAGGAACAAAAAAAAGTTAATCACTACTATTCACCAGATGTTATGAATAAGATGTTTATTCAATCATCATTGATTACAAAGATTTTATTTTTTTCTGTTTGGCAAAAGTTTAATTTAGGTAATTAATTTTAGAAATTTGAAATCGTTTTATTTCGATTATGTAATGATGTTCAGATTAAATAAATAAAATAACAATAGGTAGATAGATAATGCGATGAAACTGTCAAAATAAATCAACAAGTAGCAGATAGAACGGAATCATCATAAAAATTGATAAAAGAATAAACAAATAAAAAAAATCAACAAATAATACATAGAGTGGAATTATCGTAAAGATAAATAAAAGAATAAACAAACAAATAAATCAACAAATGGTAGACAGAACGGAATTATTATAAAAATAAATAAATGAATAAACAAATAAATCAACAAATAGTACATAGAATGGAATTGTCGAATGAAAAATGTAAATATTTACATTTCTTTTGATATTTATTTTTTTCATCCTTCAATAAATTGATTTGCCAATTTTCTCTTTTTGTTAACAATTTTAGCAATAAAAAATCGATGGAAATATGGGAAATAAAGAAATATAGAAATAAAGAATAAAGAATCAAGTAAACAAATAAATAAACAAATAAATAAATAAATAAACAAATAAACAAACAAATAAACAAGGAAAGAGAAATAACAATCTTGTTTAAATGCTTCTATATGATAAATGAGGAAATATTCAAAATATTTGTTGGAATATTTTTAACAAAATGAAATAAATATTTAATAACAGGGAAAATAAATGAGCAAAAAGAATTGATACAATGATTGAAATGAAATAGTTAACATAATGAAGAGAAGGAAGAGTTAGTAACAAAAAAAAAATTTTTTTTTTTTAGAATGCTATTTGAAATATTAGAGTTATTTTATTTTACAAATTAAAAATAAAAATTGTTTTAAACAAATTCAACAAAATCGGAATGAATAGATATTGCGGAAATGATGAGAAGGAAGAGTTGACATGATGATTGAGAGAGAATGAGATGACACAATGATTGAGAGAGAATGAGTTGAGACAAAGAATGAGGCAAAATGAGTTGAGACACAATGATTGAAAGGGATGAGGTGTAAGGTCAGGTCTATTTTTTTTTTTAATAAAATTATTTGAAATATGGGGGTCATTTTATTTGACAAATTGAAAATAAATCAAAGTTTTTTTTTTTTCGTAACAAATTTAACAAAATTGGAATGATTAGATAATAGATAAATATGAGAAAAATAGGAGGGAAAAAGAAATGAAAAGGAGAGAAAAAAAGTTGGAAAAGTTTTAATGAATCATTCGGATGATATAACATATATTATATGATGATAATAAGAGAGAATATAATGAAATGAAATGAATGAATGAATGGATGAATGAAATGAAGATCGGACAAACTAGACGACGACGACGACGACGACGACAACGACGACGACGATCGACAACAATGATAATCGACATTCCACATTTTAATACTTACCAACCAACAACCATCAATGAAACAGCAGCAGTTTAGTTCGTAGTGTTCGTCAATTCGTTCAAAGAACATATTTTTCAATCATTCATCCTATCTATCCTAACTAGAATTGATAAGATGAACCGCATTCTGCTATTACACACACACACATACACACATACACATACATACATATACATATACATAACCGTATTTAAATTATCAGATCATAATACGATTTCCCTTGATACCGTTATCAATCATTTTACGATTATCAGTTAGAATTTTAATCATGACTTTTTAATGAATAAAGATAAAATAAAATTTATTCTAGTTTTTTTTTCTCATTTAAATTATTAAAGTTATTGGTTTAAAATTTATTGCTCAAAAATTTCGATCCATTCTTATCACTAATATAAGCTTTGTTTTTTAACAATTAAATAATGACGACATTTATTGATTTAAATTGATTAAACGAAATTTATTCCAATAATTTATGTTTTGCTCGAATATTTCGTTTAAAAATATCACCAACTTGAATAGAAATATAGCATAACAGAAAATAAAATAATCAAAATTAGAAATAAAAATATACACAAATATTTACAATGAAAAATATCATCGCATATGTCTAACTTTGACATATCTACGGTAATGATATATAGTGTTGTGGTACCTACCAAAGCATCACTTTTCATTTTATTAATTAAAAAATTTCTTAAAATTTATCACTAGAACAAAATGATAATAGTAATGTAAAATGTTATCATTATCGACGATATGATATTGCAAATAAAAAATTCCTATTAATTTGTTTAAATTTAAATTCATTCTTTTGATTTTAAAATTTTAAAAATGTGTTATATTTTAGATATTTGAAATATTATACATTCAATTAGTTCAATTATTTTATTTCATATAAAAATTTATTTTTGATAATTTTTCTTTCCAAGCAAAATAAATTCAACGAAAAAAAAATGATATGATAATATATTTTCATTTTATCAATATTCATTTAAATTGAACAAATATAAACTGAAATAAAAGAAATGGATAAATGGAAGTAATCGTATTTTAATTTTAGTAATCGAGAAAAACTCGTATTAATACATAATTAGAAAGAGGAGAAAAATGTAATAAATTATTGAAATACAATTTCTGATCTTTTCATATCATTTATTATCAATTTTATTATTTTTTAATTTAAGAAGAAAGATACTATCGAAATTATATAAACTTAAAATCATTTCAACTATTTAAGCTAATTAATTTTAATAAAAGAAAAAAATTCGAAATATAATAGGAAAATAGGGAAATAATCGAAGTATATTTTATTAAAATTACTGATAATATTATTGTTATCAATACTTAACAATCAATGTATGGGAAAAATTAAAAATATTTAAATATTTCATCTATTCAATTCTAATTATATATTGGAATAATATGAGTATAATTTGGAAAAGATCGATTATCGGAAAAGAAAGTTTGATATATATTAAAAGATTTAAATTTTGCAATATCCAATGAAATATTAGTAATAATAATAATAATAATAATAGCAACTGTAATAAATAGATGTTAATCAATAGCTCATACTTTTCATTTGAAGTTTTTTTCTGAAATTTCCTAGAATTTTTAATGCTACTGTTAACAAAATAAACGTTTAAAATTTTTTTTTTCTTCTCCTTTCTATTATTATCAGTGATAAAATTATCAATAGTTTATGAGAAAAAAAAAAACGAAAAAGTACAAATAAAAACGAATAAATAAACAATATTTTTCAATAAATTTTCAATTAAAATTGATTTTAAAAAAACCATCAAAAAGGAATGAAAATAAAAAGAATAACCTTTTTGCTTTATCATTTATAGATTTTTCTGATCTGCTTGCTTATTTTATTGATCGAAAAAGAATCGATCAAAAATTAAACGAAAATAAAAATTCAATTATAAAAATTGATTTTTCTGATCTGCTTGCTTATTTATTGATCGAAAAAGAATCGATCAAAAAATTAAACGAAAATAAAAATTCAATTATAAAATTGATTTTTTCTGATCTGCTTGCTTATTTTATTGATCGAAAAAAGAATCGATCAAAAATTAAACGAAAATAAAAATTCAATTATAAAATTGATTTTTCTGATCTGCTTGCTTATTTTATTGATCGAAAAAGAATCGATCAAAAATTAAACGAAAATAAAAATTCAATTATAAAATTGATTTTTCTGATCTGCTTGCTTATTTTTGATCGAGAAAGAATCGATCAAAAATTAAACGAAAATAAAATTCAATTATAAATTGATTTTTTCTGATCTGCTTGCTTATTTTATTGATCGAAAAAGAATCGATCAAAAATTAAACGAAAATAAAAATTCAATTATAAAATTGATTTTTCTGATCTGCTTGCTTATTTTATTGATCGAAAAAGAATCGATCAAAAATTAAACGAAAATAAAAATTCAATTATAAAATTGATTTTTCTGATCTGCTTGCTTATTTTATTGATCGAAAAAGAATCGATCAAAAATTAAACGAAAATAAAAATTCAATTATAAAATTGATTTTTCTGATCTGCTTGCTTATTTTATTGATCGAAAAAAGAATCGATCAAAAATTAAACGAAAATAAAAATTCAATTATAAAATTGATTTTTCTGATCTGCTTGCTTATTTTATTGATCGAAAAAGAATCGATCAAAATTAAACGAAAATAAAAATTCAATTATAAAATTGATTTTTCTGATCTGCTTGCTTATTTTATTGATCGAAAAAGAATCGATCAAAAATTAAACGAAATAAAATTCAATTATAAAATTGATTTTTCTGATCTGCTTGCTTATTTTATTGATCGAAAAAGAATCGATCAAAAAATTAAACGAAAATAAAAATTCAATTATAAAATTGATTTTTCTGATCTGCTTGCTTATTTTATTGATCGAAAAAGAATCGATCAAAAATTAAACGAAAATAAAAATTCAATTATAAAATTGATTTTTCTGATCTGCTTGCTTATTTTATTGATCGAAAAAGAATCGATCAAAAATTAAACGAAAATAAAAATTCAATTATAAAAATTGATTTTTCTGATCTGCTTGCTTATTTTATTGATCGAAAAAGAATCGATCAAAAATTAAACGAAAATAAAAATTCAATTATAAAATTGATTTTTCTGATCTGCTTGCTTATTTTATTGATCGAAAAAGAATCGATCAAAAATTAACGAAAATAAAAATTCAATTATAAAATTGATTTTTCTGATCTGCTTGCTTATTTTATTGATCGAAAAGGAATCGATTAAAAATTAAACGAAAATAAAAATTCAATTATAAATTATTTTATCTTTTCTATAAGTTAGAAAAAAAACGAAGCTAATAATAAAAGCATAAAAATGTTTCCATTTTTATCATACAATATAATGGAAATGATAGAACTTTCAAAAAAAAAAAAAAAAAAAAAAAATAAAAATGAATTGATAAATTGAATAAATTAACAACGAAATGAATCGGAAATTTTTATTCGTTTAAATTTGAACCAAATATTACGAATAAATTTAAAATATACAATGATACGATAGAATTATTTCAAAGATTTTAAATTTCATTTGCATGAATTTGGAGTATCATGTTATACTGATTATGATAGTTATCATTATCCCATTTAATTATATTATCAGGAACATTATCAACTGTACCATATTCAAGTATTTCATACATAAAGTTAGGTATTTCTATGAATGTATATAGATTTTCTGGCGATGAACTTATTAATTATTAATATTTAATTATGATTTGACCTCATACTATCGTTTAATTGTGCCGATAAATAGTACAGCAGCAGAAATTGTTTCAAAATTTTCATTTGCAATTATATTCATAACATGGTAAGTGAAACTTAAATTAAGTTTAAAAATTTTGGACAAATATTAGAAGGTTGAATTATATTAGAAGGTTGAAATATATTGGAAGGTTGAATTATATTGGAAGGTTGAATTATATTAGAAGGTTGAATTATATTAGAAGGTTGAATTATATTAGAAGGTTGAATTATATTGGAAGGTTGAGTTATATTGGAAGGTTGAATTATATTAGAAGGTTGAATTATATTAGAAGGTTGAATTATATTGAAGGTTGAATTATATTAAAGGTTGAATTATATTAGAAGGTTGAATTATATTGGAAGGTTGAATTATATTGGAAGGTTGAATTATATTGGAAGGTTGAATTATATTAGAAGGTTGAATTATATTAGAAGGTTGAATTATATATGGAAGGTTGAATTATATTAGAAGGTTGAATTATATTGAAGGTTGAATTATATTGGAAGGTTGAATTATATTAGAAGGTTGAATTATATTGGAAGGTTGAATTATATTAGAAGGTTGAATTATATTAGAAGGTTGAATTATTTTAGATCGTTGGATGATGCGGCATTTGACAAATTATTTAATTTAAAATATGTTTGATTTTAGCGTCGAAAGCTATGCCATAAGGATAACGATTAGACAGATGCATGAAGCCAATAATAGCGCGCGCCAGATGTTAGTCTTTTTATATTATTGGCTCCGAATTCATCAAGAAATCTGTTTGCTGGTTTAATCAATCAATCAATTCCTATTTTAATTCCTGTTTTTGCTCTTGTCATTCTGCTTTTTTTTAAATTCATTAAAATTAAGATTAGCTATTAAACGATAACTGATTTATTTTTCAGGTTTTTTTTTTTTAATTTATCAATTAATGTTTAACTTTCAATATTATGCATTAATTTTTCATTTTTTAATTTAATCTAATTGATTATGATAAGTGTTAAAGAGTGATAATGTAGTAAAATGATATAACCAAACAATAGTATTTTAAAAAATGAATTTGAATGTATGAAGAAAGGTTAGCGGGAAGAAGAAAAAGAAACTCATCATGCACTTGATATTACTTGACCTTTCAAATAATGATACTTACGCTGATTAATTGCCATCATCACACAAATTAGATAATTGAAACAATAAGCAATAAAAATGAAATGAAAGAACAAAAAAAAGAAATTGTCAATTGTCAATTTATTCGAACAATAATGTGAAAATAAAAAAAAAATTGCTACAACAATAAAACAAATTTACTGTAACAATAATAAAATAGTCGGTAAATAAATGTTTCGTTTATTATCTATTTATCTATCATTTATGAAGAAATGTAAATTAGATAGATGCAACGGACGAACGAAAGCAATCGGCGATTGACCTCATTGATTTGGAATCGGATGAAGGAGGAAGGGAGGAAGGAAGGGATAAAGCGATGACCATTACATTGACCCCTCCCCTTTTTCTCGATATTCACACTACTATCATCGCTATATGCGACTCATCAATGTGATATACATTGACAGTTGAATCTCATGTCAATAACTTTAAGTTTCTAATTGACCTGAAGTGGACAAGGGTTAAGTGTTAATTCATCCTTTGTGAGAATTTAGGTTAATAAATTTTTGATGCCAAAAAAACAGTTAACGATGCCTATATGAAAAATTTGAATTAATATTTGAAATGAATGAAATAAATTGAATATTTGTAATCGCATTCAATCTTATATAAAATTTTATGAATTTTAGCTGCTTATTTATTCATTATTATTTATTACTTTTTGCCATAACAATTACAAATTCTTACTTCATATCACCGGCTAATTAATTGATTAGAAATTGAATTAATAATATAATTTCAAACCTGAAAAAATCCAAATATACAGCAATTTCAGATATCAGTTTGAAAAAAATAAAATAAAATGAAATCAAAATGCAATTATCAATTTGAATGCTGCAATTATTACCGCAATTATTAATCCGATCATAATATAAACATATAATTACAGTAAATAAGTTACCTATTTATTAATTATTAATTATATTTCAATTTGTATCACTTGTCGTATGAAAATTTTTAATTGTTTACTCCTTATCTTCTTGCTTACATTTTGCTAATTAATTTATTCCATCTGCGATAATAAATATCAAATTTCACATCAAGTATATAAATCATATTGAAAGGATTTAAAATGATCAGTGCATAAAGATTCCAGGTAAACTAATTCGACACCTTAACTTTTAATTTACCTGTAATTATGCTATCAGAGAATAAATTGAACTGTTTACATATCATTTATTTACTCATCCATTCATTAAATTTATCAATCGAATGTTTTGTTTGTTACTTGTTTATTTATTTATCATATTAAAATATGATACTTTTCCATATTTCAATTGAAATCAATAAAAATTAATAATAATTGAAAGAGAAAATAAATTTGAAAAAATTATATTAAATCTAAGTTTGTATTTTTGTAAATATTGCCAGTAAATTATATAATCAAAATTAAGCTTGCTATTATTTTATTATTTTATTTTATCATTTATCAGTAAACTTCATATGATGCATTTTATTATTTTTTGTTATTGATTTCTCTCACTTATTTCGAATTATGATCAACATTTCAATCAATCAATATATATCAGCTAATTGTATTGCTAGAAATTTTACTCTTTAAATATTAGAAATTAGTGATTGATTATTCGACAAAATTGGCATAAAATATGAATCTGATAATTATTATTCATCGCAATTTTTTGATTTGGCAAAAATAATGCTAAAAGGGATTAGTTTGAAATAGAAAGGAAGGAAAAGAAATTTTTGCTGAAATCATAAAAGTTCTATGAAAAATGTTAATTTCCTTATCATCAATAAAATCATTAAAATGCTTAATTCATTTTAAAATAATTGAACTCATTAATTGTATTTGCCATGGTAATGCTTGATTTATCGACACATATTAATAAAATAGTTTACGAATAAGTATGCTTTTCTATGATTATCAATCGCTGATAAAGTTTGATTGGATAATAATAATAAATTGGCCACTGACTAATTACAACTTATTTGCATAAATAAATAATAGCAATAAAAGATATTTGAATTTGAGCAATTAAATGAAGAGAAATTAATGAAAAAATGAGGCGTAATCATTTGCCATAAAATATTGGCATTTAAGATTAAAATGTTAGCATGAATTGGATAAAAGAAAATTAAATCAAAAATTTCTTTCATCCTTGAAAATGTATATTTTTAATCAAACTTTATCAGCGATTGATAATTATAGAAAATATATTTATGATAAAGCATAAGAATTTTTCTAATTTTTTGTTAATATTTTTGATAAGCCATAGAGAAATCTAACGTTTACTGATAATTCTCACATGCTGATAATATTAACTTATAAATTCACTCAACTATACCCGTCTTATTAAAGTACGGCAAAAAATTTCTAATTTAATGAAAATAATTTTCCAAAATTTTAAATGACCAATAAGCAAATAATTGACCAGAAATCTTATAATTTTGCTCAAATTCTAAAACTTTAATCCAAAATGATGATTAAAAAGTAATTTAAAGAAATAGACTAATTTAGAGGATGAAAAATTATTGAATTATTTTCTGCAAATCTATTGATAAGTAGATAAGAAGCTACTTCAAGCATAGAATCCATGCAAAATCCTCTCAAATAAATTTTTTCTTTTTTACTATTTTTTTCATTAAATTCTATAAACTATTATTTGAAATTTTTCGTATCTTTTTTTTTTTTTCATAACAACTTTCGAGTATGAAAGTATTTTTTTTTTTCGTCTTGAAATTTCACGAATTCCCACCGTAACTAATTACTTAAAGATATTTTAAAAAATTATTTTTTCATTTTAATTTTTGGAAATATTATTTCTACTTTTGAATGACATTTCATATAAGATGATTCAATTACATGAAAATAAAATTTTAATTGTGAATATTAATAACATTTAGAATTAAAGTTTTTTCCTTTTTAATTTTTAACTTAAATATTAAATTTTATTATGAATTATAATCTTAATCAAAAAGTTTCTGTATGATTTTAATTATAAATATTAAATTCGGAATAATTACTTTTTAAAAATTTCTTCCCAAATTTTTTATTATTGACTGGAATACTAAACAGAGCACAGCTATAAGTCTAAATATTAAAATGCATAAATTGAAATAATAAATTGAAATTTAGAATCAGAATATTAGTAATTATTTCAATTATTATTACATGCAAAAATTAACAAATAAAAAAGAAAAAAAAATTTTTTTTTGTTTATAAAATGAAATATTCAATTGAGTAAATTTGAATAAAATTTATATTCAATCGATGGAATTTAGAAAAATTTATTATAAAATGAAAATAATTCGATGAATGAAATATTTATTGTATGAGAATAATAAGTTGTGGTCGATTGATACGATGGTTGATACAACTCTTCGATATGTATCGTTGTTTATTTTTATATTATCATCAAATTAATTTATTTATCATTTTCGGTTACCCTTAAAAATCATTGTTATTTTTAATTATTATTATTATTATCATTATCATTACTATTATTCTTATTATTGTTGTTATCGTTATAATTATTATTATTAGATTCTAAACATGTTCATATTTTTTTAGTGAAATAAACAAACGGATAATATTCTTACTTATCAATTCAATTAAACATGGTAATGCTTAATTGAACTGATAAGCATTAGGGCTTAATTAAACTTGATAATGTTCAGGCAGATCTTTAATTTTTGTTATAGTTTTACAAAAATTTGACATTATATTTTAATATAGCAGTGTTACATATTTTACATTATTTTATTAGTTAAAAACCTATGGCCGCATTTTGTTGCCATATTTTATTCTTTTGAAATTTTAGTAGAAAAATGAGAATAATATTTGTAGTAAATGATATGAAGAATGAAAAAAGTTTATAATTCTTATCACTTAATTTATCAAATGTGAAAATTAATTCTAATAATTGATAATTATTTTATCAAAATTGCAACAATTCTCTTTTTAACATATCGAATATCAGAACTGATTTTTCGATAACTGATAATCATTTTATTGAAACTATAAAAATACTCTTCAAAAATATCAAATATTGAAATTAATTTTGACAATCAATAATCATTTTCTATTCAAATTATAAAAATACTTTTGAATGTATCAATTACTGAAATTAATTTTGATAAATTGATAATCATTTCATTCAAATTATCAAAGTAATTAAGACGAAAAGAAAAAAAATAGATTCATTAGATGATAATAATAGTTTTTGCTTATCATTAGCAAATCATATTTTTTTTCTAAATATAATCTAAAAATTATTTATCAAATTTCTTTTTCATATTTATCATGTATCATATCATATATCACGTATCATATATCATTACTGATATAATTTTTGAAAATTTATAGCCAAGACGAAGTCGAACACATCTTCTGCTACGTTTTATGTTTCGCGTTAATCAATGCTTTTATTGTTTTGCAATTGAATGTATCTGTGCTTTGTTGATGATACTTTTGATAATAATTTGTTTTGCATCAATTAACACAAAATTAGTAAGTAATTTAAATTAATTCAATTAACAAGAATGAAAGTAATTATTAAAATTAATTAATTCAATTAACTTAGGAATGAAAGTAATTATTAAAATTTAATTAATTCAATTAACTTAGAAATGAAAGTAATTATTAAAATTTTAATTAATTCAATTAACTTAGGAATGAAAGTAATTATTAAAATTTTAATTAATTCAATTAACTTAGAAATGAAAGTAATTACTAAAATTTAATTAATTCAATTAACAAGAAATGAAAGTAATTATTAAAATTTAATTAATTCAATTAACAAGAAATGAAAGTAATTATTAAATTTTAATTAATTCAATTAACAAGAAATGAAAGTAATTATTAAAATTTAAATTAATTCAATTACAAGAAATGAAAGTAATTATTAAAATTTAAATTAATTTAAATTAATCGTTAATTTTTTCCCTCCAATTAATCTAGAAATAAAGGTAAATTATTAAAATTTTCAATAATTTTTCATTTTCTCTTTTTGCAAAATTTTTAATTCTTTCTTTCAATTCTATCAATTATCTGAGTTTTTTTCTAAAAAATTATTTCTAGATTAATTGGAGGGAAAGAAATTAATCAATCATTAATCGATCATTGATCAATATTAATTGATGAATTAAGTAAATGTCTTATATGAGTATGATAAAAATGAATATTTTTATTCCAGAAAAAATGAAAAAAATAATAATTTTTTCACTTTAGCATTTGTTATAAATTAATTATTTTTATTAAATTTATAAATCTATTTCGAATCTAATATTCAATAATAAAACAACTAAATCAGAAATGGATAATTAATTAAAATAAATCAGAAATAGGTAATTAATTAAACAAATGTTAAACAGACATATTTTCCTTTTCTCTCTACTTTTACTTAATGCTTCATCTTGATCAAATCGAAATTGATTATAGGATCAAAAAAAAAAATCAAAATCAAAATCAAGCAAATGATAATAAATTTATTTCAGATATATTACCATTAATAAATAATTAATAATTTTTAATATATTTAAATTACTGTAATTTCAGAAAGAAATTAATCGTCTTTTGGCTGAGAATGAAATTTTAAATGAATACAAAAATGTTCTACCATTTATTGGTTGTCAATATAAAAAACCATTGGATTTTTCAACTGTTCGTATTTTCCTATTTCCCTCATTAATCAAATATAATTTTATTAAGTAATTATGTAAAACATTTCATATTTATATTAACATTCATTTAATATCGGCGGATATTGCAAATTGTCTTTTTTTTGTTTGTTGAAATTTTTCAAATTTTAATTTCATAAATGTATCTTCATAGTTCGTAATTTAAGTTTTCAAATTCTGATTGGTTTTTTTATTTGTTGAAATTTTCAAATTTTAATTTCATAAATGTATCTTTATAATTCTAATTTAAGTTTTCAAATTCTGATTGCATAATTTATTAATTTTATTTCATTAAATGATTTTGAATGATTTCACTGCAACATTAAGATATAAGCAACAATTGATAAATGAAAATAAAGTGTTGAATTTCATTAATTTGATAAATATGAAACTTATCATGTGATGTGTTAATTTTGATTAAATTAATTACAAAATTAATTTTATCCAATTTTTAGGTAAGTTGTGGTGAAGATGAAGATTCGTATGCTTTTATTTCACGACTTTATGAAAGTGCTTCAAATGATTATCGATGTCTTGATCGTCTTGATGTGGTTTGTTTATTTACAAAAATAATTTATTTACTTTTCAGCGAAGAAATGAAAACCCAAAATGAATTCTCGATTTTGCCTTAATTATTTATGAAAACAATTTTTACAACAACAACAACAACACATATTACTATTACTATTACGACGAACAAAAATAAATAAACAAAAAAAAACAAATGAAAAAATAAACAAATAGACAGATAAACAAACAAACAAATTGAATTTAAACAAATAATAAAATTCGAAAAAATTGAAATTTCATTTGTTGAAATTACCAAAATTTTAAAATTATTTTATTTTAATAAATGAAAAGTTATATTTTTTAAAATTTAAATTAAATATTCTGTCTCATTTTTTCATTTCATTTATCAACAAAAATAAGTGTAAATATTTTTTAGTTGCCGTGTTTATCAAACTGAACAATATGAAATTCAATTATACAAGGCTAAAAAATTTTACCCAATGTGCAGGCTTAAATAAAATAAAACTTAAGCATTATTTCACGCAAACCATCTCAATCTTGGCTAGTTTTTTTTTTGCCTTTTTTTCATTAAAATAATTAAAAAAAAAAATGCCTAATATTAATACTCTTTAAGCAAGAATTATTTGATTACTTCATAATTCTGAAATCAATATGTAGTAATTACTCAAATGATAAACATTATCATATTTTTTTTTGAATACATTTAATAGCTAATCAGAAAAAACTTTGATCACTTATCAGTTTAGTTAGACTATAAACAATATTACCATATTTAAAATTTATAATTTTTCAAGTTAGTAATATATAATTTTAAAATTGACAAAGTTTACGATAGCATATATCAAATGATAAACATCATCATATCTTTTTGAATACATTTGATAGCTAATCAGAAAGAGCTGTAATGATAATTAAATTAAAATGAAATAAATGAATGCAAAAAAGTTTTAATTTTTACGCAATATTTAGGATAATGATAATAATTGGAAAATTTAAAAAAAAAATCATAAAAAGAAAGGATAAAATTATAAATCTGAATGAAAATCACTTATATTTCATCCAAAACTTAATTACAATTTACCGTATCCACTACTACTTTTTTATCGTATTCATCGATATTATTTTACCGTACCTGACAAATATGCTATTACAAGAAATTATTGTAATTTTAGGCACCATCAATAGATATCTCAAAACATCAGGGCAGAATACTTCGTGTTAAAGATTTTATGATGCGATGTCCTAAATGTGCTGTTAGAAGTTATTTCGGCTGGTTTGACTTTCAACATTATTATCAATCAAAATTATTTCATTTATTCATTTCGAATTTATTAAATATCGATTAAACTAGTTTTCCTCAATTTTTTAAGTTATTCATTTAATGCATAAAAAGTATTAATTAAATTACAGTATTTTTTCTTTTTTGCATACGATGATAATTTAAAAGAAAAAAAAGTCACTGATAATTTTTTCTGTTAATTTTACTGATAATTTTTTAAAATCTGTTAATTTCGATGAGGTATTCTGAATTGAAATTAAGTCTTTTGAAAAATTTAAAGACAGCTAAATTGAAAGGAAAATGATTGGAAATTTTAGTTTGAAATTTATAATTTAATCGAAAAACAAAAGTACTTTTCTATTAATATAGTGCAATAATATCACATTTTTAACAATGTTTTATATCATTCTCGAATCATTCTTTGTTAAGTAATTGCACTTAATATAAATGATCATTTTGAGTTATTCATTTCCAATATTGTGTGAATTTTTTTTTTTTTAAATTACAGGCGAGATAGGGGTAATGATGATGATGATAAGTATACGACGTTATCTGAACGCTGTGCACGTGAAATTAAAACGTTTACGTACGGTTGGCCACAACATGCTCGTTTTTGTGATGGTGAAGAAGAGCATGAAGTTAATGATTTTTGTCGAGTTCATGAATTACTTCGTGATAAGCTTAGTGTTAAAATGGATCAAATTACTGATACTGTCGATCATGATCAATCAATCGATGAAGTATTATTGCGAGACACTGATCATCTTTATTGAATTTTGAAATTATATCTTAAATTATCATTTTTAATATCACATCCTAAATTGTCTTATTCTCATTTTAAGAAAGTATAATGATTTGTTGATAATTAAATTGATAAATTAAAATAATTTTAATTGAAATTTTTTCCATAAATTTTTATTTTGCTTGATTAAAATAAAAGGCTTAAAAAGACGACTACTTAAATATTATTTTTTAAAGATAAAATATTCATTTTTTAATTCCTTGCCTCTTTTCATCTATATTTCTCATACGAAGTAATTATATTTCTTTCTCTATTCCTTCAGAATACATGCAGTAGATTGATTATTTAATATATCAGTAATTAAATACTATTATTGATCCATTTATTACTTATTTGTATAAATTATAACAAACATCTTGCATTTGTATTATTTGTATATACATATATATATATATTTATAAACATGTATATAATAATTAATTAAATATTATCGTATTTATTTTGAAAATGAAATAAAATATGATTCCCAGTTCGACTACTTTTACTATTTTTATTATTAATAATAATAGTAATGATGATAGTGATGTTAATAATGATAATAATTACAATGATATGATAATAATAATAATAACCAAAAAAATAATAATGGTAATGATGATAATAGTATTAATGATGATAACAATGACAAAAAAAGTCATTTTTACTATTTATTACTAATAATAATAGTAATTTGATGATAGTGATGTTAATAATGATAATAATTTTGATAATAATAACCAAAAAAATGATAATGATGATAATAGTATTAATGATGATAACAATGACAATAATAATGGTAATTACGATGGTTATGATAATAATAATGATAGTAATAATGGTAATAATAATAATAATGATAATAATAATAGTGGTATTAATAATAATAGTAATAATAATAATAATAATAATAATAATAATAATAATAATAATAATAATAATAATAATAGTGATAATAATAGTGATAATAATAATAATGATAATAATAGTGGTAATAATAATAATAATGCTTTTACTACTTTTACTATTAATATTACTAGTTATGCGGCCAATGCATGGTAAATATACTTCCCTTGCTTACTCGTTTCCGTAATATTTCAAATAATTCTGTTTAGTTGACGTAATATATATGTATGTATGTATGGAATATAATGTTAGACAAGAGGAGGAGAGAAGGGTTTCGTTTTGTCAGGCCTGAAAAGAGCCTTATAGTCTTGGCCATTTTATATGCAGTTGTCATTGTTGCCAATGCAATTTGGCATTATGCCTTTCCAACAATTCATTCCTTTTGCTTTTTTTTTTGACTCTCTTTCTTTCCCTGTTAACATATATATATATATGTAAATTTGTATGTGTCTGTATGTATGTGTGTGTTTGTGTGTAATTGTATGTGCCCAACTTCGAAGACAATTGAAACCGAGAAAATAATTTGGACAATTGGTGCTAAGAGAAGAGTTTAGGACAATTGAAACCAAGACGAGAGTTTAGAAACAATTAAGCCAAGAGGAAAGTTTAGGTACAATTGAAATTAAGACAAGAGTTTAGAAACAATTAAGCCAAGAGGAGAGTTTAGGTACAATTGAAGCCAAGAGAAGAGTTTAGGAACAATTAAGCCAAGAGGAGAGTTTAGGTACAATTGAAGCCAAGAGAAGAGTTTAGGAACAATTAAGCCAAGAGGAGAGTTTAGGTACAATTGAAGCCAAGAAGAGTTTAGGAACAATTAAGCCAAGAGGAGAGTTTAGATACAGTTGAAGCAATTGAGTCCAATAAAAGGCATAAAATTTTAAATAATAAGTGAAAAAATTGAAGAAGAAAGCATTTACGTCATTTTGAAGATCAAAATGACGCAAATGTTAATACATTAAAATGTATTATTCATGAACCAATGCTTGATTTAATTGATAATTGATAAAAATTATCAATTATCAATAAATCTATCACTATTACTAACTAAATATCACATGCAAACATACCTCTTTTTCCTTTTTTTATTTCATAGCATTTATCATTTATATATCATGTCGTTGCATTGATAAATTATTCATTTCTATCATGCTGATGAAATCAATCGAATTAAATAATTTATTTTGCATTTATCTAAAATAAATGATAATTTGATTGTTTAAGACTAATCATTAAAATGATATGATATTAATTTTTCAAGACTAATCATTAAAAGTGATAAGATATTAATTTTTCAAGGTTAATCATTAAAAGTGATATTATCACTATTATTTCTCGACTTTCTCGAAGCATAATTTTCTTTATAGTAAATGAGTAAAATCATTTGGCATATATTATAGTTATTTTCGTATAAGCGATAAGATAAATTGTTGCTTAGCAACGATTGCCATAATGATAATAATGATAATAATATTTCACGCCGTTCGTACTTGCATTTTTAATGTACGACTATCGTTGAATGCATGAATAAAATTAATCAAACATATGCAAAAGTAATATTGATTCTTTTCAGGTGCATTTTTTTTTATTTTATATCATATATTGTTGAAATTTAACTGATTAACAAGTGATAACAATGATAATAGTGATAATGATAATAATAACAGTAGATTTTAATAAATCATTTGAAAAAAAACTGATGACTAATTTTATTAACAAGTGATAATAATGATAATCGTGATAATGGTAATAATAATAAGAGATTTTAATAAATTTTTTGCAAAAATTAATGGTTCGTAATATTGGCAAGTTGATAACAGCAATAATAATAATAATATTGACAAGTTGATAACAGCAATAATAATATAATAATAATAATAATAATAATAATAATAATAATAATAATAATAATAATAATAATAATAACAGTAATAATAATAATAATAATATAATAATAATAATAATAATAATAATAATAATAATATAATAATAATAACAGTAATAATAATAATAATAATAATAATAATAATAATAATAATAATAACAGTAATAATAATAATTGTAATACGGTGGAAACATCAATTATCATAATATTTTTACCATATTTTCATTCATTCCATTTGAAATTGCAATAAATTCACCTTTTGATGACAAAAAATTTATAATTTTTCCAAAAAAAAGTCTATTCGCTCGAATTTTTAATTAAAAATTCGAATTGAAAATCGTTTATTTTCATTTTTGAAAATATTATTTTTTTTTTAATTCAAAATAGTTCGCTTTTTTTCTTATTTATAAATAAAATTCAATGACAAATAAAATTAAAAATAAAATTTTTATATCTTTTTTAATTAGTAAAATATATATAATTTTCATGTATGTCAAGTATGTCTGTGTATGTATGTATGTATGTATGTATGTATGTGTATGTGTGTGTGTATGTGGCTAAAAATGTATGTTATCAAAGTATGTGATTATTTTCGCCTTTCATTTTCACTTCGTTTTTTCCATTCCATTCATTGAAATGAAATGAAATGTCAACATTTGTTCCCATTCATTCATTCATTGTCAATTGTCCAAAAGATCAAAAATATAAATTGAAAATTAAATTTTGCAGAAAAAAAAAAGAAAGAAAGAATTGATTGATATATGTCTATGATTGAAGCAATTCCATTCATTCTCGATCGATCACTTTTCATAGTTTGAAATTTCCATTCTCGACATTCCTTCTTCAGTCATTCAAATTTCCTTCGTCGTTCCTTTCTCCGATCTTCCTACCTTGTCCTCTTCCCCGCTTCCGATCCTCTGGTGCTTTTCCCGCTTTTCTCCCGCTTCTTCTGATTCTTTCAATCCTTTTTCCGCCATTCTCCGTTCCCGCTTCTTTTGATCCCTCTCCGCTTTTCTCCGCTTTTCCCCGCTTCTTCTGATCCTTCTCCCGCTTTTCCCCGCTTCTCTGATCCTTCTCCGTTCCCCCGCTTTTCTGATCCTTCTCCCGTTTTCCCCCGCTTCTCTGATCCTTTTGATCCTTCTCCCGCTTTTCCCGCTTCTTCTGATCCTTTTGATCCTTCTCCGCTTTTCCCCGCTCTTTTCTGATCCTTCTCCCGCTTTCCCCCGCTTCTTTTGATCCCTCTCCCGCTTTTCCCCCGCTTCTTTTGATCCTTCTCCCGCTTTTCCCCCGCTTCTTCTGATCCCTTTGATTCTTCTCCCGACTTTTCCCCGCTCATAACTCTCTTGGTCCTTTATCCGCTTTTTCTCCGCTTCATGCGCCGCCATCATTTCCATTCTTCAATTCTTATGCATGAAAAAAAGCAACGCAGAGAAGAATGTAATTTGCCTGCTTGATTTGTTATGAATAAAAACGAAAAGAAAAAAGAAAATTTTTTGGAAAAAATAATTTCATTTCGTTAATTTTTATTTAACAAATTCAATTTTAGCATTTCCTAATTTAAAGTATTTAATTTAAAATTTATTCCTTTCTTCCTCTTTTCTTTTTCTTTCTTTCTTTTTCTTCTTTGCTTAATATCTTTGATTTAAAATATCCTTTTATACTGCAATTCATTGCAAATCAATTAATTAACTAATCAACTAATTAATTAATAACTAATTAATTCATTCACTTATTACTTAAAAGAGAAAAATTAAATTTATGATATTAGAATATATAAAAAAGCAAACGAAATATTTAACTACAAATAATATTATGTTAAGGAATTAATATGAAAAAATTTGAAGCAAATTAAAAAATTGATTTGGAATAGTTTTTTTTTTGTGAAAATTTTATTCCTTAACAAATGTAAGAACAAAACTGAATCACAAAAATTATTTTATAACATATATCATATATCATACAAATCAATCAATTATCAGTTTAATTTTTTTTTTTTGTGATAAATCAATTAATTATCAGTCAACTTTCTACGAAATAAATTATGTTTGATTTTTTGCTTATTTATATTTTTATTATTATTGTTTATTTATTTATTATCATTATGGATATTATTATTAATTATTGCTATATTATTATTAATTGTTATAGCTGCTATGCCAATCATGATTATTATAATATTAATGATTGTTGTGAATATTATTATATTATTATTGTGATTATTATTGTTACTAACGATTTGATCATTATGTTATTATTGATTATTATGGTTATTGTCGATTGTTATAATTATTATCATTGATATTACGATGTTACTATGAATTACTATTTTTTATCATTTGCATCATTTTTACAAGAATATTTGGCTTAATAGTCATTACATATATATATATATATCATTTCTCATCTATTCTCATTTTCTGATAATCGTTATCATTATCAAATGTACCTATTTCTTTATCTATTCGTTTGTTTAACTTCTTATCATTATCTTTAACATTAGCATTAATTTTGTTCATGGATTTATCATTATCTGTTTATCGTTTTTTTAAATTATTAAATGATAACAATTAATGACCAAGAATAAGTATTTGATTATACTTATATATGTATACATACAAATAACACAAAATTACATACGTGATGTACGCATGATACGTAATTACGTGATGTAAGCATGATACGTGATATACGTGATGTACATATGATACGTGCACGTCAATTAAAAGAAAAAAAAACAATTATCATTATTAGATATTATTTTATATACTTTTTATTAAAACATTTTCAATATTACCTGAAATATTATTATCATAAAAAGATATCAAGATATGAATGCCTTCTTTTTTTTTTTTTTTTTTAATTTCTAAACAGATAGATCAATATCTTTTTGATTTAAGAGGAAAAAAGATAAGATAAAGAGAGAGAGAGAGAGAGAGGGAGTTGTCAAATTTATCAATTCCATTTACGATCTCCGATTCTCGATCATCTTTTCTCTTTTTTTTTTTCAATTTCATATAAAATGCTCCTTGGCTGAACTAGTTTTCTAGTTTATAAAACAATTTCAAACTAAATTTACTCACTTCCATTTCCTCTCATTCTTTCCTCTTATTTTCCTCTATTTCATACGGATATTATCAATGATAAAAACCTGCTAGAACAACAACAACAACAACAACTAATCACTACTACTACTACTATTTCTGATATTGACGAGAATTTTATCATGACATATAGCATATATATCAAATGAATGTCTATATTTAGATCTATTTGTGTTCAATTGATGATAATAATACTTCCGGTGATGATAATAATGATAGTGATAATTTTAATTAGTTGGAGCAATTCATTCATTCATTTTATTAATAACAAATGATTTATTGATTCATTGTGTTATAAACAAATTATTATAAATATATATTATTCATTTTTAATATAAAATTTTTAAAAAATTCGATATTTGTTATTGTTTATGAATTATGATAAATGTTTAAGAAAGATTTGCAATTAACAATAATTTTATCAATGATAATATTTTTGATAATTCGTAAATTTTATTGAAATAAATTACTTGTAATTTCATTTTTGCTACTGATAAATAATTTGCGATTGTTTACTGCAAATATATTATCATCAATATATTATTCATTTTTTTAATACAAATTTCGAAATTTTAATTTTTATTATCGATTATATGATATTTTTGATTGCATGAATTGTTAGCAATAATTTTAAATAAATTGAACAAATAAATATTATTGACTGTTACTAGGAAATGAAATAATGATATACTAAATTTTATTTCTGATAATAATATTAAATAACGAATTGGTTAGTTTTCTTTATTCTTTATTTTTATTCATTCATAATAATTGATCACTGATTTTATTACATATTAATTTACACCTTTAATTTATCTATTTATCATATTTAATCTATCACTGATATTATTTATTGATTATATACTTTTAATTTATCTATTTATCATATCTAATCTATCAGTGATATTACATATTAATTTACACGTTTAATTTATCTGTTTATCATATCTAATCTATTATTGCTACTAAATATTAATTATACGCCCTTAATTTATCATATCTTATCTATTATTTCATGTTAATAATAAATGAGCAATATTTAATAAATTTTTTATTTATTGATTCTTTTTTTCATCACAAAATTTTATTTAATTAATTTTCCAATTTTTTAATTTTTTAAAATTCTTTTCCTATTTTTCTTTTTTATTCAATATTACCTAATTTATTACTAATATTACCTAATTTTCCTTTTAAAATATACATTACTAATATTTCTACTATTTTTGTTATCTAAAATACTATGATAAAGTGATAAATATTATGATATTATACAAGTTTTAATATAATCGTTTTTAATTTAAAATTGATTAATCATTTCTTTTAAATATTTCTCGTTTTTCTTTTTGTTTTTTTACAATTTTATTTTTTTCATAAAGATTTTAGTGATAATCACAATATATAAATGATATTGAAATGAAGTTTAATTTATCATTTATCAGATTTCATTTAAATTTGGTTTCTAATTAATTAATTTTTTTAGTAATTTTATTTAATAATGCATCAATGCATAGACAGTGCAAACAATTTTATTTTATTTATTAATTAATTAATTAAATTCGAATTTTTTTTCACTCTCTTTTCAAATAAAATATTTATTATTATATTTTAAATAATAGTAACAAAGTTTTTTTTTCGTTTTTTCTTTTGATAAATAATCAAATTATTTAATTGCCATTTTATCATATCTTTTAAATTTGGCTTTTTCTTATCAATTTATTTGATGTAAATTATCAGATTCTTAACTAAATAAATAATTTATAAATTTCGCTTTACATTTAT
Organism: Dirofilaria repens; assembly: GCA_008729115.1. Lineage (NCBI taxonomy): Eukaryota > Metazoa > Nematoda > Chromadorea > Rhabditida > Onchocercidae > Dirofilaria > Dirofilaria repens. Next base: position 23,881 of record SNRZ01000064.1, read on the forward strand.
AAAAAAAAGTATACATTTTTACATTTATAAAAATACATTTATAAAAAAAGTATGAAATAGAATAAATGAATGAACGACATCTTGATATAATCTATCATCCGATATGATAACAGAAAAGATAAAAAAATAAATTAAAAAACTAAATTGATATATCGGAAAAGCTTCCGTTTCTCATAACAGTTTCTCAATTATTGCTTTCATATTTACAACTGATATTTGTTTTGTACTAAATTTAGAGCTATGTATATATATCAGAATTATTGATAACTTATCGTAGAATGAATGAATTATTTTTGATTTATTTAAAATAATTAATTGATAATTTTATTTTCGAGACTACATAACCAATTGATTTGTATATCTTTTGTCATTTAACACTTTCTTTTATAAGTGATAAGAAAAGTTGAAATAGATAACGTTTCTTTCTAATATTTAAATTTAATTTCGAGAGTACATAACTAATTGAGTAATTAAAAGAAGTATTAATTTTTCTCGACAATTAGCTGATTACAAAATATTAAATTTGTTTTATTTATTTTAACATTATTCAAATGCTATCAAAATTTCACTAAACATAAAATTATGATGGATTTATTAACAATAATATGATAATAACAATAATGATAATAATAATAATAATAGTGATAATAACAATAATAATAACAATGATAAAAAATAATAATAACAATAATAATAATAGCAATAATAATAATTGTAATGGCAAGATTATATTTGAATTACTAAAAATTTACTATAATAATCTTTATATAATATTTCAGTTTTTATTTCAATTTTCTTTTTCCAGTAAGATTATAAATTAAAAATATGAAACTAATTAGAATAAAAATGTTGTAATTAATACATCGCATTTATTTAGCTGAATGAAAAAAAAGGTTAGGAAAATACTTAAATATATAAAAATGAATATTATAACTGATTAATTGTTAAACATTTCGAGTATTCTATTCATATCACTTAATCATATTTCACTTATCAATGAATCATGTTCCAACTTATCAATGAGTCATATTTCATTGATAAGTTAGAATAATTTCATTTCATTAAAACTAAAAATTGACGTATGAGATGACGCACAAAACATTTATCTTTCATTCTTAAAGCAGTTGTTGTGCGGATATAACAAATGATTTTTTTTTGCAAGTTATAAAATTTTCTTATTTTCTTCGTAACTTAAAAAATATTATTTCATATATTTTTTTCTTTCTTTCTTTCTTTGCTTTCTACGTCAAATATTTTCTTTTACGTCAAATAATTCTTTGCGTCAATTTCGAAAAGTATTTAGTTCGTTTTTTTCTTGGTTTTTACGTCAAATAATTCTTGCGTCAAATAATTCTTTGCGTCAATTTCGATAAATATTTAGTTCGTTTTTTCTTTTTATATCACAAATTATTAAGTACTGAATTTTGATTATATTCAACTATTTGATATTATAAATAATCATATCTTTTGTATTAATTAAATTACACTGATTAAATTATCTTTTCTTTTTTCATAACATTTTACTCATTGAAATATATTAACAGTCTTTTTTTGTTTATAATAATTTTTTTTTTTTTGATAAGCTATTAGATGATAAGTTAATACATGATTATGGAATGATTAGTGTGTAAGGAGAGAATGATTGAGGAATACTTTCATTCAAGTGTAAAAGTAATTTTAATTAAATGAAAGTGATAATTTCCTATTTTCTGTTTTAAAGTATTTAAATTTTAATTCTTATTTTTATAATGCACCCTTTATTATCGCCGACTTCTCTCAGCTGAAACATCAATTTTAAGTTAAAGTTAAAAAATAAAGTAATAAAATTTAATTTAATGCATCTTTTATTTCGTTAGATTTTTTTTCATCTCATTTAATCAACATATCATAGAATTCAATGGAGGTGCAATAGAGTTTTAAATTTATTGTTCTTATAATATTAAAATTTGTTTTGTATTTTTAAAAATATATGCATATGTGTGATAATTTTTAAATCAAATATTTCATATAAAACAAGTCATTTCTTTTTAATTTAATCATTGCTTTTCTCTGCCAAATTATCATCATATTTTCATTGCAGCTAGAATTCTAGAATTCCGTATAAAATGTATGCATATTTATTTAAGTAATTGATATACAAGTAATTGATATATATATATATATATATGTATATAATATTATCATCCATGTATATTTTATTTAAGTAATTAATATACAAGTAATTAAAATTTAACCAATTAATACAAGTAATTAATATATGTATATATAATATTATCATTCATGTATATTTTATTTAAGTAATTAATATATATATATGTGTATAGTATTACCATCCATGTATATTTTATTTAAGTAATTAGTATATAAGTAATTAATATATGTATATATAATATTATCATTCATGTATATTTTAATTTAAGTAATTAATATATAATATATATGTGGTATAGTATTACCATCCATGTATATTTTATTTAAGTAATTAGTATATAAGTAATTAATATATGTATATATAATATTATCATTCATGTATATTTATTTAAGTAATTAATATATATATATATGTGTATAGTATTACCATCCATGTATATTTTATTTAAGTAATTAGTATATGTATAATATATGTATATATAATATTATCATTCATGTATAATTTTATTTAAGTAATTAATATATATATATATATTTGTATAGTATTACCATCCATGTATATATTTTATTTAAGTAATTAGTATATAAGTAATTAATATATGTATTATATAATATTATCATCATTCATGTATATTTTACTTAAGTAATTGATATATAGTAATTAATATATATGTGTGTATATGTATAGTATTATCATATATTTATACGTATATTTTCCACTTCTTCTTTCATATATTCTTATAAAAAATTTTTTTTTTTAGAAAATGGATAGATTAATTTTTCAAAATTCCAAATATAATATCAAATAGATTTGGTAGTAAAAACATATTATTATCAATCAAAATGATATAAAAGATTTCAGGAAATTTTTTTTTTTTCAATTTTTTGTTAAATAATTTTAATATTTATGTAAATATGCTTATCTAATATATTTATCTAATAACAATTCTTTAGATATGATATTATCTAAAAAGAAAAAATTATCAAATTTGTTTAATATTATTAGATTAAATGATAAAATTGAATTTTTGGAATCGAATTTTTTTATATAAATTTTTTTTTTCTTTTTAATTAACAATATGGAAATCAACATTTTTCCAATCAATCAGATGAATGATATTTTATTTAAGTAATTGATATATAAGTAATTAATATATATATGTATATAATATTATCATACATGTATACGTATATTTTCCACTTCTTCTTTCATATTTTCTTATAGAAAAAAAAATTATTAAAATTTCAATCGAAAAATGAAAATAGAAAAAAAGAAAATAAAAGATGGAAAAGAGATAATTTCTAAAATGAAGAAAAGAATAAAAGAAAAAAAGCTTAAGTAAGCTAAAAAAAAAGATCATTAAAATAATACGAAAAAAGAAAAATACATTAGCGAAATGATCTGTCTATCTGCAAGTACTCCTTAGAGAAATGATAGAAAAATTAAAAAAAGAAATTGAGGGAAGGATTTAAATAATTTAATACTTAAATTCATTTCTTCTTCAATGTTGTTGTTCTTATTGTTATTGTTGTTGTTGTTGTTGTTATTATCATTGTTATTGTTGTTATTATCATTATTATTGTTATCAACATACATATATGATGATAACAAGTTTAAATGGCGCAGATGTTTTTTTTTTTTTTCTTTCTTACATCTCCCTTTCTTTCTTTCTCTCTCTCTCCTCTTTTAAATGCTATCATTTGCAAATTTTTTTAACTTTTAATTTATTTTATTTTTTCCATCTCAATCCTTTTTTTCATTATCATTTGAGATACAATATAGTAGTAATAGTAGTAGTAGTAGGGAGAGGAAGAAGAGGAGGAGGAGGAAGAGGAGGAAGAGGAGAAAGTAGGAAAGAGAAAGAAAAGCATAGCAAATGTTGTTGTCGTAAATGCAAATAAGAAAATAACGTTCAGTTTTCAATAGCTCTCATCATTATCATCATCATTATTATTATCACCATCATCATCATCGTCATTATCATCACATCATCATCATCATCATCGTTATCATCATCATGATCAACATCGTCATTATCAACATGTGATAGATTTTTAATTTAAAATTTCTTTTCATTTATGCTTGCATTAACTAACTTTTTGTTTATAACAGTATGTATCGGATAACTTTATATGATAAAGCAATAATAAATAACCATTTAGTAGTTAACAACAACAATGATAAGCAAATTTTGACAAGAAAATTTTTGATTGATTTATTGATTGCTATCAGTGAATTGAACTGATTTTTGATTGGAATATTTTTAATAGCTAATTTGTATTGATACTGAATATTACTCAATATTGCTAGATTTTAAAATTATCATTATTTTGTTATTATTATATGCGAGATAGTAGAGAAATTTTGCAGTAAGACTTTTTCTTTCTTTTTTAAAATTATTTTATAATCTAAAAATTTTGTTTAGTAAATAAATAAGATAATTAGCATATTAGCATTATCATCATTTTCCGCTCGATCATCATTTGCTTTTATCATTAGTATTAATTATCATTGCAATCTATCATCTTTATCATGCTTAAAAAATATCTTTTCATTTCATTTCATTCAAAAGCTTTTATACATCTTTTTGTTCTTTTTTCTCCTACTCATCGTACTTGTTAATTTAATTTCTTTATCATTATTATTATCATTATCATTATCATCAAGATTATAGTCTTCCTTCATGTCTCATTATTTTTACACAATTTTTCCGTATCTTCATTTCATTTGTTTATTCAATATACTTTGTTTCGCATAGTTATTATTTCTTATCTTTTTTTTCGTTTTATTTATTATTTCATATCTTATTTATATTTCTATTTCCAATAGTAAAAAAAAAACGAAATATTTTTCAAACAATTAATTTATAATATTTTGGAAATTTTCGAATTTTTTTTAAGAAAAAAGAAGACAAAAAGAAAAATGAAATAATTTAAATATTATATTACGTACTTGAAAAAAGAAATAATTTAAATATATAATGTATTTCTTTTTTTCTTTCATTTTATAAATTAAAAGATTATTAATTTGTCGACAAATTATGCAACAAAAGAAAAAGGCATAATTAATTCATTGAATTAGAATTGAAATAAATCGAACTGGAATTTTACCATAAAATTTATTTCTTTTATGATTAATTTGTATATTTCAAATTTAAATATAATTTCATGTATTTGCTAAAATTTCTTAAAATTAGTCATATAAATTACTTTTTTTTGATATAATATGTATTAAAGTTTGTTATAATTTTTATTCGAATTTAAAAATTATTTCGAATATTATTATTTTTATTTCGATATCTAAAAGAAGAAGAAGAAATGTTGCTGCTATTTCGAGACAATTGAAATTGGAATCTCGAGAAAAATCTTCTCCACACTTCGCTCATATATCATTTGCGATCCTTTTTTTTTTTTTCAAGAGCGAAATGTTTATTGTTTACGTTCATTGCGATATTAAATAGCATATTTATATATTCTAAACGAAGAGAAGAAGAAGAAGGAGAAGGATTAAATCTTCTTGACTTCTTGACTTTTCACATCTGTTTGATGCATTTTGATTAAAATTTAAAAAATAAGCCAGAAGCCTGAAGGCTAAAGAAATTGGTAAATAAAACATGTTAACATTTCTAAAATACACATATATCATTTTATCAATTATTTTCCGTTTTTTTTTTTTTCACTTGTTTTTATGGAATAATTTTTAATTTTTTTTTAGAACCAATTCTTGCTATTGAAACACATGAAACGAGACAAAATTAATTTTTCATTTTTTTTTTTTATTTAGAAATAAAATAAGATTAAAATTTTGCTATTTTCTTTTATCATTTATGATACATTTGAAATGGCATTATTTTATATCACCTTGATTAAACAAAATGTATCATTGAATGTTTAATGATAAACTTTAACAGTGTTGTAAAAGAAATATATAAATAACATTTGTTTTAGCAATTGTGCTAATGTTAAATATCCTGCTAGTAACAGAAACAAATCTTTTATTTATTTATTTTTCATCGAGAAAGCAAATGAGTAGTAACAGATGAACTTCTTTTTTTTCTTTTTCATTTTGATATATTTATTGATTTTTAAAGAATAGACAATTTTCAAATATTATTTTTCGGTTCGTATTTTAATAAAACATTATTCTTGATCAGTTTTTGATAAAACATTACGCCGTATTCCACAAAGCATTATTCTTGATCCGTATTCACAAAATTATTCTTGATCCATATTTCATAAAGCATTATTCTTGATCCGTATTTCACAAAACGTTATTCTTGATCCATATTTCATAAAGCATTATTCTTGATCCGTATTTCACAAAATTATTCTTGATCCATATTTCATAAAGCATTATTCTTGATCCGTATTCACAAAAACATTATTCTTGATCCATATTTCATAAAGCATTATTCTTGATCCGTATTTCACAAACATTATTCTTGATCCGTATTCCACAAAACATTATTCTTGATCCGTATTCACAAAACATTATTCTTGATCCGTATTTCATAAAGCATTATTCTTGATCCGTATTTCAAAAACATTATTCTTGATCAGTTTTTGATAAACATTACGGCCGTATTCACAAAGCATTATTCTTGATCCGTATTTCACAAATATTATTCTTGATCCATATTTCATAAAGCATTATTCTTGATCCGTATTTCACAAAACGTTATTCTTGATCCATATTTCATAAAGCATTATTCTTGATCCGTATTTCACAAAAGTTATTCTTGATCCATATTTCATAAAGCATTGTTCTTGATCCGTATTTCACAAAACGTTATTCTTGATCCTATTTCATAAAACATTATTTTTGATCCATTTTCTATTTTTAAGTATAAGCAATCTAATGTTAGAGAAAATATATGTGAAATTCTGAAAATTCAGTTTAATTTACAGAATTTTAATTTTATCATCTTCCATGCTATATCGTATTTTCCTTTCATTGTTTAATCCATTATTGATAAATTATTAAATTTTATTGGAAGTTTTAACTAAATTTTATCAAATGAATTTTATAAGATGCAATAAATGAAAATATTGTTTATACATATATAATGTCGAAAATGGGAAAGAATTTTTTAATTTTTTTTTTTTTTTTGAAATAAAATTTTGAAATATAAATATGACTCATATTGAGAAGTTTTTTTTTATGAATTTTTTTTTTTTTGTCTTTGAATGATTTAAGACAATGTATTATGTATCAAATTAAAATCAAATTTTATCTCATTCAGCAAACAGTAATTATAAAATTGTGCTGCCATAATTGCGCTTTTAATTGTTTTAATTCCCGTTTTACTGATTGTTTTAATTTTCCCGAAAAGTTGAAAATATAATATGATGGAAATTTTAATTGATTAAAATATCTTACATCTACTCCTTCTAATATATAAATTTATTCTGAATATTTATGTGTGTTATTGATTCAATTCAATTTTACTCAATGATTCCTTTTTTTTTTTTTGTTTTAGGAATTTCATTTTCAAAATTTTAGAAATAAACAAAAGATTAGAAGTGTTGGTGTTGAAATATTCGTTTGTAATTAATTATTGAATTAAAATTTTCCGATAGAATTATAGTTTCAGTTTAACTAAAGCACTGAAAACTTTTTTTTTCAAACATCAATAATTGATCTAAAATTTATCAAATTATTTATTTTATATGATAACCGATTTCATTGTCGAATTAATATATATTTTGAATGAAATTGCAATTTAAATATTTGAATTTCAATTTAAATAATGCCTTTATTAAATTTTATATCGTAATATATCTGTGGATTTATCAAAGTATAGGCTCATTTTTGTTTGACACAAAAAATTTGCGTACTGATAATCAAATTTTATTGATCAATTCATATTTTAAATGATTTGCAAAAATTTATTTATGAAAATTTTGTTTTTCAAATCTTTTTCTCCCTACTTTTTTTCTCTCTCTCTCTCTCTTTTCTCTTTTCCCTTTCTCTCCAAAATAAATATACTTGAGGAAGATGCTGCTATAGAACATTAATTTTGAATTTTATGGACTTTTTTTTCCAGAAGTGCTCATTTCTGCTAAAAAAAAATAAATATATTTATTCATATATGTGGAAAAAAAAAAGCCAAGTAGTTTTTTTCGACATAGCCAAAACATCAAAGTATAGGCTTTATCCTTCTTTTTTCTCTCTTTTTCAATTTTTCATTTTAATATTGATAAATGATGCTATTTAATGGTATTGTTTATATGGATATATATGTACATCATATCGTTTCTTTGAAAATAAAATATTTATTTATTTATTTATTTTTTTTTGACCCAAATTTATGTCAATTTAAACCATTGCTATTTCTATAGGAATTTTCTACTTTTTGTTTTTAATTTTCCTTTCTTTTCCGTTACATTTATAGATTCATTTCAGGATATAATTAATATTTACTAATATTAAATTTAGAAATACTAATACATATTGTAGAATTATTTGTGAACACACTAAATTGATCGTAATAATTTTTAAATACTTAAAATTCTAATTATTTTACTAATACTAGGCTAGGCTGATTAAAATTTGATATGAATAAGCATTAGCCTAGTTTGTATATATACATTTTTTATTAAATGTAAAAATACTAATACATACTGTAGAATTATTTGTGAATATTTATGAGAATTATTTGTGAACTAATGCATATTGTAGAATTATTGTGAATACACTAAATTGATCGTAATAATTTTTAATATACTTAAAATTCTAATTATTTTTACTAATACTAGGCTAGGCTGATTAAAATTTGATATGAATAAGCATTAGCCTAGTTTGTATATATACATTTTTTATTAAATGTAAAAATACTAATACATACTGTAGAATTATTTGTGAATATTTATGAGAATTATTTGTGAACTAATGCATATTGTAGAATTATTTTGAATACACTAAATTGATCGTAATAATTTTTAATATACTTAAAATTCTAATTATTTTTTACTAATACTAGGCTAGGCTGATTAAAATTTGATATGAATAAGCATTAGCCTAGTTTGTATACATACATTTTTTTTATATTATCAATACTCTAATAATATATAGAAATATATTGCTTATAATGTTGTTTTTTTTATATTTTTTCGATTCAAATTTGTTCATAGCAAATTGATTTTTTGGATTTTATTTTCATCAAAAAATTATATATGAATGATTTGTTTTTTCGTCTTTTTTTTTATCAGTGAAATATTTGGCATCAATTTGTCTAGTGATAAACTTTTTAAGTTCAAAATCCCTCCCATTAAAAATTTTCAGTATTTAATAAAATCATGTAAAATTTAGTTAAAAAAAATTTTAGTTCTATGGCTTTAATTAGGGCTATATGATAATATTTATCATTTCAAAATCCAAACAATACATATGTAATTTCAGGATGATAAAAACTTTTTTATTGAAAATTGCGATTAAAAAAGAAAGTAATTTTTGATAAAAAAAAAGTCATAATTAATCAAATGAAAATTCTAAAAAATTAATTCACTTGATTTTTAGCTTTTTATTTAAATTCAACAATTCATCAATGAAATTTATTTAAAGCGAATAAAATTTTTTCAGACAGAAAAATATACACAGTAAGACAGAATAATGCAAATTTTTTAATTGTAAAATTTTTGCTGGAAATTTTATTCATTATATTTCATGCTACTTTTGCATCGCATTTGTGAGGTCAAAAAGATAAGGTCAAGATGATAATAGAAAAATAATCAATTATCAAAAAAGAAGAAAATGATAAAATTAAAGAAATTGTTAAGAAGAAATGACAAAAAAACGGAACAAAGATAACAATTTTTGTTATTTACTTAAAAAAATTTATTCATTTTTTTTTTTACAAAATATATTTTAAAAGTAATTAATTTGAAAAATTTTAAAATTTCATTAAATATATTTTAGAATTACTAAATGTTTGTTGAATTTATTCATTCATTCGAAGAAGTATTGTAAATATTGTAGAATCTAATCCATCCATTATTTATCACAATTTTAATAAATTTTCAGCTGTTATCATCGGAATATTAAATTTTATCAATCTTTATCGTCATAATATTAGATTATCATTTCAGTTTATTAAATGCATGATGAGCCAAGCGGAATTTTTCATTTATCACAAATATGCTGCCATTTTTGCAATTTAAATATGTCATTTACATGATCGATGAAATGTTTGCAAAATGACATCATTCAAATATTTCGTTATGTCAAATTTTTTTCAAATTTTTTTTTTAAATTTAAATTAAATTAAAAAAAAGACGCGTAGATTTTATTTTTGTCATTTCTTAATAATAATAATTCAATTATTATTATGATTACTATCATTATTATCATTATAACTATTATTGCTGTTGATAATGTTAATGATTAATGTTATCATTAGATGAAAATTACAGTTATTGATATCCGTTTTGTTGAAGCTTGAAAAATCCAAATTTTTTAGCATTTTTCTTAGCAATCAGTATAACGATTTATAATATCTGGGTGTAATCATGTGATATTGATTAATTGAATTAAAATCTATTTTTGAAATCATTTATATCATATATTCTTCAATGTAGTAATTATCCTTTGAAGTAATAGTGACGTAGATATTAGCCTTTAAATAAAAATTATTATGGTTTACTTGTTAGATTTGTTTCAACTTAGTTGTACATATTTTATGACGTTAAAATTTCACGTGATACGTTTTAAAATTTCACGTGATACGTGGTACATTTGCACTTTATTCATTTTCATATAATGATATTTCTAATAGATAACAATTTCATTTAAATACATGAAAGAGAAATATCAAGGAATGCATAAGATAGCGAAATTATTAATTATAAATCAATCTTATCAGACATATCATTACATGAAATTAGATTTCATAACATATTTAATTTCAAACTAATTTATTAGGCATTTATTAAGTAATTTATTAAGTATAAAAATTAATTCAATTTCTTATTATAATTTACAAAACTTTTTTTCACAATCACTTAGTAGTAATTAATCAAATAATTAATTAGCAATTAATCAATTATTTCTTATATAATATTTTTCACTTTTTTTATTCTCACTTTTATCATTTGATTATACTAATACATATATTATTCCTATCTTAGACTAATTAATATTTCTCTTTTCTTCCCTTTCTCTTACTCTCCTTGTTTAGTGGATTATTTTCCGAAATTTTAATATTGAAAAAAATAAAAATTAATAAAAAAAAACAGGCATATGTAAATGTATTGCTAAAATCACAGGTGACAAAATAAATAACTGATCGATAGATGAATAGGTAGATAAGCATTATACCTGTTCAATGTATATGAGTTATACATATCACCTGATTTCTAATCATAAAATTATTCCTTTCCTACCTTGCTTTTTTTTTTTGGATCTGATACAATGATTGTTGAATTTTTTTTTTCCTTTCATTTTATCACCTTTCTTTGCTCACCTGCTTATAGCAATAAACAAAATTCTTACCTTTAATTAATGAATATTGCTATCGCTTTCCATGATATCTATCATTTAAAATATTTTTATTAGTTTTTAGCAAAGAAAAAAAAAATTAAAAATTAAACTCAATTCTTCTTACTTTTTAAATATTTTATTTGCAATTTGCACAATTAAAACTATAAAATGCAATGAAATTTCTCAACAATTAACTAATATTTTAGATGCATGGAAAAAAGAAATTAAAAAAATTCCACTTAATGCGTATTTTTTCATTTTATATTTTTATTTAATAAATTATAATCATTCTTATTATCATTAGCAATGATTAAAATGATAACGATGAAATAACTGTTCACATTTGTAATTATAAATATTTTAAAGATAGTAAAATTTTGCATATTCCTTTAAGTATTATTTAGTAATTGATAATTGTACTAATTTGTCATTGATAAATTAAAATTGTTTTGCTAATTCGAACAACTATGTGTTAGTTATTATTGATAATAACTATTATTATAGAAATATCAATTTAGTGATAAATGATTGTTATTCTACATTATTTATTTACTTTTTTTGATCTTATCCAAAATAATCATTCTTACAATAATGCTTATCTCTTGTAAGAAAAAAAGTTAAAAAAATGATTAAATATATAAAAAATAATCTTTCAAGAAATATTTCTTTTCGCATTTCTTTTGCGTATTTAATTTTTAAATTTTTGCAGAAAATACATTCCATTTATAATTCTACTTCAAATAATATGTTATTTATTATTTAAAAAAAAAAAGTAAGATATTTATTATTTAAACGAAAAATAATTTATTACTTAAATAAATAAAAGAAATTATAATAAAAAATAAAGAATAGAAATTTGGAAATTTTTTTTTAGAGAAAACGAAAGTATTTTTTTTTTTCCTTCTATTTTCTAACTAATAAATTATCCTTAATAAAATTTACAAATTTTCATCCTTTATATTTATGGGTTATTTATTTTGCTTTCTTTTTTTTCATTTTTCCTTTTCTTTCGAGATTTGTAAAAACATGAGAGAGAGAGAGAGAGAAAGAGTGAGAAAAAAAAAAAAACGGAATGTCTTAGTCATTTTAAAATTTCATTTATGTTTTCGACATATGTCACCATATATTATTATATTTTCCATCTTACTAAAATTGAATTAGAATAAATCTAATACTTTTCAAATATTGTTTACATAGCAACCGATAATTCATTTCATGATTTTATATGAGATAATATGATTCGTTCTTCGAGAATTTTAATTTTCTCGAATTTCTCTTCTCGCAAGTTCATTTCTACAAATAATAATGCAGCATGAATAAGATATAAATAAATATATGTCGATAAGTCTTCTCCTACTCTCTCGAATTTTCTTTTTCAAATATTTTTTGCGAAAATAATTGTAGCGTGAACAAACTTATCAATATTTGGCTGATAACAATTATCTTTACTTACGTCATTTTCAGTTATCTCGAATTTTTCATTTTGAGAATTAACAATTCGTTGAAATAGTTTTAGTGTTACTATATGGGTTAGTTTAAATTCTCGAAATAATTCATTATTTCAATTTAATTAATAGTTTGCTAAATTTTGATTGCATTTGTTTTCATCTTATCTGTTGTATGCGTAATATGTATCACTGATAACAATTATCTTTACATATCTTATCATGTTTCGTTAATAATAACAAAATGCAAATTAGGATAATATTATCTTGATTGTTATCTTTTTTTTTAAAGGGTATATTTCAGTTAAATTATCAATATCAAATGACGTATAACTGTGTAGACTTTCTCAACAAAAAATTTTAGAATTTAAATAAAAATTTTATGCTCAATCCCTTCCTCAATTCTTCATGTAAAATAAATTTTGAAAGAAGAAAAGAGAAAAGAAAAAAAATTAGAAAAGTTTAATTTTAAATTTTTAGATTTACTTAGTACTTGAAATGAGATAAGTATACATGATTACGATAATATTAAGTATGTAAAGTTGAAGAGTGAAAGGTTAAATTGAAATTATTCAAAGTCATTTGTATTTGTATTAAACTTTTTCATATAACCTACCTTCAATAACTTACCTTCAGCCAACTTACCTTAAGCCAACTTATGATTAGTTGTTTTATTTACTGTTTACTTTTCTTTTTTTCTTTTTTTTATAAATTATAAAAAACAACATTCTTTCTAAACTTTCCTATAAACAAAAAAAAAAAAGAAAGGAAGAAATAGGATGAATAATTGGTTCAAATAACTAAAATTTGATATGTTTGGAAGATTTTCTTTCACATTAGTTCAATCTTTATATCTTTCTATGAAATATTATTATCATTATTAGTATTTCATTTTTATGTATATCATTCAAATCTTATAAGTTCTAATCTTTTTTTCTTTTGATATATTCTCAACTACTTATCAGTTTATCATATATGTATGTAAATATATTTTTAGTTCAATCTTTATATCTTGCTATGAAATATTTTTTATTATTATTAGTATTTCATTTTTATGTATATCATTCAAATCTTATAAGTTCTAATCTTTTTTTCTTTTGATATATTCTCAACTACTTATCAATTTATCATATATGTATGTAAATATATTTTTAGTTCAATCTTTATATCTTGCTATGAAATATTATTATCATTATTAGTATTTCATTTTTATGTATATCATTCAAATCTTATAAGTTCTAATCTTTTTTTCTTTTGATATATTCTCAACTACTTATCAGTTTATCATATATGTATGTAAATATATTTTTAGTTCAATCTTTATATCTTGCTATGAAATTTTTATTATTATTAGTATTTCATTTTTATGTATATCATTCAAATCTTATAAGTTCTAATCTTTTTTTCTTTTGATATATTCTCAACTACTTATCAATTTATCATATATGTATGTAAATATATTTTTAGTTCAATCTTTATATCTTGCTATGAAATATTATTATCATTATTAGTATTTCATTTTTATGTATATCATTCAAATCTTATAAGTTCTAATCTTTTTTTCTTTTGATATATTCTCAACTTACTTATCAATTTATCATATATATGTAAATATATTTTTAGTTCAATCTTTATATCTTGCTGTGAAATATTTTTTATTATTATTAGTAATAACAATATTTCATTTATATATATGTCATATCATTTTTATATATATCATATATTTTTAAATATATCGTATCAAATGTTTTTTTCCTTTTGATATATTCTCAACTTACTTATCAATTTATCATATATATATGATGTTTTCATATATGTAAATATATTTTCAAATTTTATATGTTCTAATTTTTTTTTTTTTTGATATATTCTCAATGAGTGTAAAATGAATTGTATAGCAATGAAAAATTTTTTAGAATTTTTAAGTTTTTAGTTTTACGTCAGTTTATGTATGATGAAATAATTGAGAATAGATTTTTTACGTCAGTTTACCAATTTCTCAAATAAGCGCAACTAAGTGTTTTACGTCAGTTTATATGCTGAAATAATCGAGAGTAGATACTTTACGTCAATCTATATATGCTGAAATAATCGAGAATAGATACTTTACGTCAGTTTACAAATCTCTCAAATAAGCGCAACTAAGTGTTTTACGTCATTTATATGTTGAAATAATCGAGAGTAGATACTTTACGTCAGTTTACAAATCTCTCAAATAACGCAAGCAAATATTTCACATCAATCTTCATATTTATTATTTCTAACGTAATGTCTTAAATAACAATCAAAAATATTTTACAATTTTGATATTTTTAGATTGCCTATTTTTACGTCAAAATATATGTACATATGCTTTACGTTTGGAATAGACGTAAATAAATTTTTGTTGAATTTTTCTTCCGTTTATATTTTATTAAACGAATAAATATTCAACGTCAACGTATATTACGCTTGAAATAGACGTAAATAACTTATAGAATAATAATAAAAATTTTTCATAATTTCTTATTCATTCTTTTTGTTAATTTCTTCCCATTTTATTTCATGTTAGAATTAAATTTCTAATTATTGTAATTTCTTTTTAAAATCACTTTTATTGGTATTTTTTATTGGTTTTTTTATTTGACATTTCGATTAGGAATTTTTCTCATTTTTTCAAATTTTCTTTATCATTTGATAACTTTCATTTATGTATCATTTTACTGAAAAAAAAACTCTTCGCTACCAATTGCCGTATAAAAATTTTTGCATAAATGATTTATTTTTGCTTACCCAAATCATTCGATCCTTTTTTTTATCAATAAAATTTTATCAAATTTTTTCTTAAATTTTCATTCAAGACAATAGTGATACCTTTTTATAATTTTTTAAAAATTTGTATATATATATATGTGTGTGTTTTTTTTGCATCATTTCTCTTAAAACAAATAAAGTGTGAAATGAAATTTGATAATTATTCTCAGTGATCAGACATATATATATGATCAAACATATATACAAATATAATTTAGAGAATTTCTAACTTTATATATTAATTAATTAATTAATTATTCAAAACACATTAATATATTTTGCTATGCAAGAGGTAATTTTGGTACACAAATTTTCCACTCCTTTAAAAAAACTGATAATTAATTAACTGTTAAAAATTATCAATTTTAATTGCGAACATCTTTTTTGAGAGAAATTAAAATTGAATAGTTTGATGAATTAAATTTCCTTTTTAGGATATTCCAGATATTTCATGAATCTAATTTGTTATCAAAAAAATAATTATATATTTGATAATGATTGTTATTAATTTTATGATATGATATAATGCTCATCACATAAATTCATTACATTATTTAAATCATTTCACTAATTAAATTACTGATAAGTTTCAATTACTCAATTTTAATTTGTCATAAAAATATACGGAAATTATGTCTATCATTAATTGTTTTCATATTATCATCAGTAGTAGTTGGCTGCTATTTTTTTTAATTTCATTAAACCTTTTCCTTTTTTTCTGAATAAATTTCATTTATGGTTCCAAAAAATCACTCTCTTCTTCTTTTCTCTCCCTTTCTCTCTCTCTCGCTTCCTCTCTTCTTTTTCATTGTTTTAATTTAAAAACAATAGTTATGGTTCGAAATGATCATTTGATCATTTGGTATATAGTTTTGATGCTATGTTGAAACAAAAAAAAAAAGACTTATCTTATCAGTGAGATTTTTTAATGTATTTTGATAAGAAAGAATGAATCGTTTCATTCTATAAATTTCAGATCCGTTTTATTGACTTTTTTTCTATCAAATACCTTTAAAAAAGCATAAAGTTACGATCCCAACTTTTGTTTTGTTTTTTTTTTTTGCAAAAAAAGTTTCTTCTTTTACGATATATTCGAGAAAAGAAGAAGTTGTTGTTTATTTCTGTTTGCATCATTTTTTTAGGCATACAAATTCTTTTTTTTCCATAATCATATCATATCATAATTTATTCAATAAATTATATTTGTTAAAAAATATTGATTAAACAGATCTCAAATACAATTTAATTCAAAATTTTAAATTAAATTATGCAATTCACATAGATTTATTTTAATTTTCAGATGATTCATATTATTATTGTTATTTGTTTCATATTTTATGATAAATTTAATAAGTCACTAAGTGATAATACATTTATTTATTGATAATATCATTGCTTGTATTGCATTCATCAAAAATATCATTAACATATTGTAGTCATCTTATTTAATTATATTTATCCTATCAAGTAAGAAGAAAAATTTCCCAAACATCTGTAATAGCTTTGAGAATAATTTATGAAATTATAGAATTATAATTAATTTTGCAAACGCTACTATTCATGCAAGGTAAAAGCCATTCGGCAAATAAATAATAATATCACAATGGATTGACGGATATGGCGTGATAACTTAACATCAAACATATCATGTGATTACGTCAGTATTGATTGAGCAATATATATATTAAATAATATCACAATGGATTGACGGATATGGCGTGATAACTTAACATCAAACATATCATGTGATCACGTCAGTATTGAGCAATATATATTTAAATAATATCACAATGGATTGACGGATATGGCGTGATAACTTAACATCAAACATATCATGTGATCACGTCAGTATTGAGCAATATATATATTAAATGATATCATATGGGTTGACGGATATGGCGTGATAACTTAACATCAAACATATCATGTGATTACGTCAGTATTGAGCAATATATATATTAAATAATATCACAATGGATTGACGGATATGGCGTGATAACTTAACATCAAACATATCATGTGATTATGTCAGTATTGAGCAATATATATATATTAAATGATATCATATGGGTTGACGGATATGGCGTGATAACTTAACATCAAATAAATCGTATGTTACGTTAGTACTAAAATATATACATATATATAATATTAATTTTTGATTACTTTTTTCAGGAAAATTTTTGGCTTGGAAAATACGATCGATTGATTGTTGCAGTGATTAAAAGTGATAAAACAAAGAAAAGGAAAGTATTTATTATTAGCAAAATTATTCTATTGCTAAAATTTTTAAACTTTGACCATTGCATTCATTTAAAACTTGCTCTTATCACTAATATTCAAGAAAATTGATAAAATTGATAACTGTTAAAATATATTCCAAAATTTTTTTTTTTCCTTTCTCTCTCCCTTTCTTTTTTTCCTTTACATTATTTTTACTATTTTTATTCTAATTTAATTGTTATTTCGTAATTACTGCGATAATGATCGATTAGTTTTTTTCTTCTCCCGGAAATTCCCGGGGAAAAAAAGCGTTATAATAAAGATTTTTGCGTAGAATTTTTTTTTTTTTTTAAAGAAATATTTTCAGAAATTTTTAAAAATCATTCATTATTTATCTGAAAAGAAATACGATACATACACGAATAGAGAGGAATATACGTTCAAATCGACCGCGTCTTCAGTGTGAAAAGCTGTTTGGTTGGTTGGCTGGGCTGAAAAAGTTTTATCGTTAAAATTTTTCCTGAAAATATACTTTGGTGAAGACTAATCTATCAATCAATCAATATTATTATTATTATTATTATTATTATCACTCTTCATCATCATATAATCAATCATTAATCAAATTATCATCATTTCTGTTTGATAAACGAGAAAAAAAAAAAATCGAGCAAAAAAATTACGACATTCATCGTTAGTAAATATTATCAGTGTTTTTATTATAATAATTATTATTATTATTATTACTATCATTATACTGTTATCATTCGAGTAGTGTCATCAATACAACGATCACTACCAGAACAACAGTAATAAAATATAATTCAAGTAATTTTTTTTTTTTTTTTGCATTTTAATTTTAATTAATTATTTTTTTTTCTTTTGCTATTTTCTTTTTTTTTTTTTTTTGTAAGAAATAACTTTTAAATATTATCAAAAAATTTAACATATTTTATGTCGTAATCGATTAATGATTTATAAAATATGTGAATAATTTTAACTTCTTATTCATCTTTCTCATTTGTAGTAGTGTATGAAATAATTTATGATTATTTGTTTACTAATCAATCAATAATTCATTTGCTAATATAATTTAGGGAAATTTGAAAAATTCAACAAACTTCTCAGAACGAGAAGGAAAGTTTTATTTTTATTATTATTACTATATTATTGTGAATTATGGGTGATCAAATGAACAAAGAACAACAAGAAAGGGTTTGTTTTTTTTTTTTTTTTCATTATATATTTATTTCTTTTTTAATTTTTTATACGATATATGCATAATTTATTAATTAAAAATAATTTATTCTCATTTATTAATTATTTAAGTATTAATTAAAATTAATTTACTTTAATTATTTTTATGAGAAAATTTCTTGCAATCATTGAATTTATTTAAAAATTAGATGTTATGAGAAAATTTTTAACCAATAAATAATATTGTTTGATAAAAAAAATAAAAAATGAAATGTTTAAATTGGCGCCTTATTTAAGTTTGAATTTTAGAAAGAAAAAATGAATATTTAAAAATTAATAAAATATTTATTAAAATATAATTAAATCTAATTAGTTTACCTATTTAAATTGTAAAAATTTATTTGCCAATTTTTCACAAAATACTAATTTAAGCATCAATAAAAAATCAACTGATTTCATTATCTTATCAAATATAACTCATCAAATTGATAATTATGCATTAATGAAAATGATCTTAGCGTTATATTTTGAAACATTTGAAATATGCATATATATATATTATCTTATTCAAAACTTTATATAATAATATTATTTATTTATTACTTACTATTTATTACTTAAAATAGTATTTATTACTTAAAATACTTGCAAATAATATTATTATTTATTTATTTTTCAAATAATATTATTATTATTTATTACTATTATCAAATAATATTATTATTATTTTACTATTATCAAATAATATTATTTATTATTTAATATTTTATACATATAAATTAAAATATATAATTATATATATTATCTTATTCAAAACTTGATGTGATGAAAAAAGCTACCTGATGATTTAAACAATATTTATTAAAAAAGATATTTAAATAAGTTTATAATATCAATTTCCTATTTTTTGTAAAACAATTCGAATACCAGGATATTGCATAAAAATAAAGCTATTTCTTAAAATAGGAATAATTCATTTTCTATTTTTTTGAAATACTTTTAGTTACCAAAATATTACATAGAAATGAAGTTATTTTCTATTTTGAATAATCCATTTCCTATTTTATTAGATTATTTTTAAATTTGGATGTTTCATTTATAAGTAAAAATTTTTTCCCAATTTATAATAAATTTTATTATCAATTAAAGATATCAAGAGATAAAACGACAAGATTGGCTAAAAAAATATGAAATGAATTAAAATGAAATAGAATGAAAAATGAGCATATCTGGGATACGGGAAAAGGCGAGCGGAACATCGCGGGAAGCGGGAGAATGAAAAATGAGCATATCTGGGATACGGGAAAAGGCGAGCGGAACATCGCGGGAAGCGGGAGAATGAAAAATGAGCATATCTGGGATACGGGAAAAGGCGAGCGGAACATCGCGGGAAGTGGGAGAATGAAAAATGAGCATATCTCTGGGATACGGGAAAAGACGAGCGAAACATTGCGGGAAGCGGGAGAATGAAAAATGAGCATATCTCTGGGATACGGGAAAAGGCGAGCGGAACATCGCGGGAAGCGGGAGAATGAAAAATGAGCATATCTGGGATACGGGAAAAGGCGAGCGGAACATCGCGGGAAGTGGGAGAATGAAAAATGAGCATATCTGAGATACGGGAAAAGGCGAGCGGAACATCGCGGGAAGCGGGAGAATGAAAAATGAGCATATCTCTGGGATACGGGAAAAGGCGAGCGAAACATTGCGGGAAGCGGGAGAATGAAAAATGAGCATATCTCTGGGATACGGGAAAAGACGAGCGAAACATTGCGGGAAGCGGGAGAATGAAAAATGAGCATATCTCTGGGATACGGGAAAAGACGAGCGAAACATTGCGGGAAGCGGAGAATGAAAAATGAGCATATCTCTGGGATACGGGAAAAGACGAGCGAAACATTGCGGGAAGCGGGAGAATGAAAAATGAGCATATCTCTGGGATACGGGAAAAGACGAGCGAAACATTGCGGGAAGCGGGAGAATGAAAAATGAGCATATCTCTGGGATACGGGAAAAGACGAGCGAAACATTGCGGGAAGCGGGAGAATGAAAAATGAGCATATCTCTGGGATACGGGAAAAGACGAGCGAAACATTGCGGGAAGCGGAGAATGAAAAATGAGCATATCTCTGGGATACGGGAAAAGACGAGCGAAACATTGCGGAAGCGGGAGAATGAAAAATGAGCATATCTCTGGGATACGGGAAAAGACGAGCGAAACATTGCGGGAAGCGGGAGAATGAAAAATGAGCATATCTCTGGGATACGGGAAAAGACGAGCGAAACATTGCGGGAAGCGGGAGAATGAAAATGAGCATATCTGGGATACGGGAAAAGGCGAGCGGAACATCGCGGGAAGCGGGGAAAAATACAAATAGGAAAATTCTGAAAGTTAGGAAATTGAAGCAATTGCTTACTGTAAATGTTCGATGTTTTGAATTCGAAACGAAAAAAAAAATTTAAAAAGATCAAATTTCCATTCAAAATTTGAAATATTTTTAATTTGCATTGAATAAAGAAATCTTTTTATTTTTTAAAATTTCTTTGAAAGTGAAATGGAAAATTTTATTTTATTAGAATAAACAGGCAAACAAACATATAGAAAAAGAAAGAAAGAAATGAAAATAGAAAGTGAATAGAAAGTGTTAGAAAAGGAGTAGTAAGAAAAGAGAGAGAATGAGAGAGAGAGGAAGAGAGGGAGGGATAAGAAGGAAGAGAAGTTAAAATTGAACAAAAAGGATGGGATAACAGTGATAATGAAGATGATAATTTCCAGTCTGTTTTAAGTTGAAATAATTTCATTCGTCAAATGATAGTCATATGAAGAAGAAGAAGAGGAAGAAGAGAAGGAAGAAGAGGAAAAGAAGAGGAAGAAGAGGAAAAGAAGAGGAAGAAAGAGAAGAAAAAGGAGGATAGGAATAAATAGGAATGAAATGATGGCTAAATATGCATATTTATATATACATATATATATAAATATATTGAGCATGTATAGGAATGAGCCTAGGCCTAAGGATAAATAGCTTTCGTTAGCAATTGAATAATTTAGGCTTTAGGCTGCCTTTTTTTTTATTTGTCAGTGGAAATTCTTTATGTGCATTTCTTTTTTTTGAATTATTATTTATCACTATTATTATTGACAAAAAATGCTAGGCTTTGAAGTGAACGACATAAATTAGTCGTAGAATCAAATATTCCTAGTTGCATAGGCCAAATATGACTAGTTGTTGTAAGCCAAATATGCCTAGCTGTTGTTGCTGTTGTTGTTGTTTGTTGTTGGAGAGGCCTTTTCTTTTTCAACCTATATTATTATCTCACCTAAAGTGACATCTTTAAAATGATGACAAAGATTTTTATCACTTCCTTGCTTAAGTGATATTCGATAAGTTGTTTATGTCACTGAAAATGCCTACAAATCTTTCTTTCCTTTTTTTTTTCATTTTCGCTTTTCGAATTCCAATATTTCTAGCATTTTCTTTTTTCCATTTTTCATCATCGCTTTTCCTTTTCAAAATTTTTTATATTATTTAAATAAAAACAAAAAGAAAAAAAATCATTTTCGATTATATTTTATCGATTAAAATTATTATGAATTTTTTAATTTCATTCTTTTTGTGCTATCTATCAATCTTCAATTTCAAATATATTTTAATTAATTAATATAAAGTAAAAGTATTAAAGGGGAATTATTAGGAATGATTGTTGATAATTTTATATTTGATTAATTTTTTAGACCATCTCTTCTTTAGTAATTATGATATCTTCAATTATTTTTCTAAACTTGTACTAATTCATTTAATAGCAATTAATTAATTTGAATTTCTAATTTTATAATTATATTTCGTTACTTAAAAGGAGAAAAGAAGAAAAATTAACGATATACAAGATGGAAAAAAATTATCGTTAAAATTTATCATGATTTAAATTTTTAATTATACTCCTAATAATTAATCAAAGGAGTAATAACTAATCAAATAGGTAAAAGAAATCGATAATCTTTCGAGCAATCATTTATTTTTAAATTTCAAATAATTCTTCATCTTTTTTTCTCTCTCTCTCTCCCTTCCTCTTTTTATTTTTTCTATTTTCTATTTTAGGAAATATTAGAAGAAAAAAAGTTTTCTCAATCAAATACATATTAACAATTCCAATATATATATATATATGTATATATGTATTGGTGTATTTTCGAAACAAAATTAAAATTAAAATCGATACATTCATTTATAATTATAAATACGAAATTATTTAAATAATTTTAGAATTGAAAAAAGTATGAAAAAGCAAGAAAAGAGAGCGAGCGAACGAGAGAGAGAGCGAGAGAGAGAGAGAGTGGAAAAAAGAAAAGGAAGAAGAAAGAGAAAGACATGATGATAAATGCAAAATGTATTAAAATTTTATTTATTACTAAAATGATTTTGACATTGAAAAAGAATGAGAAAAAATGAGAAAGATAAGGAGGAAGAGAGAGGAAGAGAAAAAGAGGAATATGATAATTTAAAATTATTGATTGAAACTTTGCAGAAATATTCCTTCTATCAAACATTAAATATATTTAATTATTTATCATCCATCATTCATTGCTAGCATCATCCTTACTCTATCATCTATGCCCCTAGAAATTCGAACAGCTGAGCTTATCCATTTAAAATTTCCTTTCTTTCTCATACCTCTCTTACTATCATTACTATTTACTCGTAATACACTATTTCATTTTCATTTTTTCCCCTTCTCTCTTTGTCTTCTTCCTCTCTTCATCTTTTCTTTATTTCTTTTTTTTACTCTTTTCCTTGTTCTTTTCCTTGTTTCCTTATTATCCCTTTTATCTATTCATTTGTCTTTTTTTTTTTGCTATTCTTTTTTACATTTTTTTATATTTATCAAATCTTTACTTCATCTTTCTAAATAAAATAAATTTTTGAAGCATTTCAAATTGAATCGAAAATCTATTCATATGTCTTTTTTTCTTTTCCTCTTTATTACTCCTTTTCTTTCTTTTTCGTAGTTTTCTTTTTTTCTATCTCTTTATTTTCTTTTATTTGATGTTATTGAACCTTCCTTCTCCCCCTCTCTCTCTCTCTTAAAATTTAACTACAAGTTTAACTTATCTGATATATAAGAGAAAGAAAAATGAAGTGAAGAGGAAGAGAAGGAAGAGAGGGGAAAAGAACGAAGAAAGAGGAAAAGGAGGAAGAGAAGGAAGGAGAAGGATAAAGAAAAAAAGAAGAATAAATTTATCTTTCTCTGTTCATAGGATTTATCATTACTCCTATTTTCATTTATTCCGAAGAATGAAAGAGGAAGAGAGGGAGAGAGAAAAAGAGAGAGGAAGAGAAAGAAAAATGAAAGAGAGAATGAAAGTAAAAGTATGAAATTTTTAAGAAAATTAGTGAGGAAGTATGTAAAAGATTAGGAAAAAAATTCCATTATAATAAAATACAATAACAATAGCTAGTATACTAGATAGTTTAAGCTTAAACTAGGCTAGACTAGGCTAAGCTTGAATTAGACTAGACTAGGATTAGGCTAACATTCAATGATTATTAATTATCAAATTAACTAATACATTCATTATATGTTTCTTTTGATTTATTCATTTTAATTCTTCTTTTTTAAATTATTTTTCTCTTTTCCATTTCTTATAATTGATGATGAGTCATCAGTGGTGTAATATATTATTACATCTTATTTATCATTTCTCTCACATCAAATCATGTTTCACGGAGGATTCATGATAAATTCAGGTTTGTTTGTTATGAAGTTTCCGGATAACCATAATGATGGTAAGAAAATATGATTCATGATAAGTTCACGTTTAGATTTTGCTAAATTCTTGGATATGATAATGATTAAGAAGATATTACTTGGTTAAATAATACAAACATAAATGATAATAAGATGAATATAATGTTTACGATCTGATTACCATTACCATTTGTTTATTGATAACATGATATATGTTGGAATATATCAAGTAGTTATAATGATTATAACATTTCTAATTTTTTTTCTAGCGATAGTATAGCTTCACTTTTAATTTTTATTTTTAAATTGATTCTATCACTTAATTATCTCTGAGTATTTAAATCAAATTAGTATGAAAACGTAAAATTTCTTTTATATTAAATTTTTTAAAATTTCTTTAAAATTTCTTCTTTACTAAATTTTTGAAATTTCATTAAAATTTCCGTTATACTAAATTTTTTAAAATTTCTGTTATACTAAATTTTTTTTTCTTCCCTAATCATTCATTTCAATCATTTTTGCAAATAAAATTTAAAATAGTAACTTGTGAAAAATTTATTTCCCAACACATATTCATTTCCATATATAAAGATTTATTATTCTTCAGTTACGATTTACTAAATTTTTATCAAATTATATTCGATTAATTTTTCGAAATGTTTGAAAATTTCATAATTACATTAAAGATTGATTGAGGCATAATATTTTATAGGATATAAAATAGATTAGTGGGACATGAAATTTCAAATAATATCATAATTCGAAACAATTTCTCAATCATATAGTTCATTCTTATTTCTGTTAATTACAATTTGTAATTAATGTTTTCATCTTGTGCTACTTAAATATGTAATTAATATTTTCATCTTTGTACTTAATTATTATAATAAATGTGTACATAAAAGAAGCACACCAAGACATAGCCGTATGTTTACTAAAAAAAAAAGTTTGAAAATTGATTAATTACATCAGTGCAATACCAAATGATTTCATTTTTATCATAAATAGTTGGAAATAAAAAAAAAAAAAAAATAAAAATGAAAATGAATTAGTACAAAGGATAGAAATAAATAAAATAGCAATACGATTGAATATATTTCGATTTTTTCGATTTTTCTTTTCTTTTAATATGTTTATTCATTTTGCCATTTCTTATATATTATATTTTTTGAGGTATGAATTTTCAGTTGTTTCAATTTGCAAAATGTATCATGCATATTCTTTTTTTATTTCGTTCCATTTTATTTTATTTCATTTCATTTCATTTCATTTCATTCCATTTCTTTCCATTTCATTTCATTTCATTTCATTTTATTTCTTTCTACTTCATTTCATTCCATCTCAATTTCATTTCATTCCGTTTCATTTCATTTCATTCCATTTCATTTCATTTCATTCTGTTTCATTTCATTTCGTTCCATTTCATTTCATTTCATCTCATTTCTTTCCATTTCATTTCATTTCATTTCATTTCCATTTCATTTCATTTCATTTCATTCCATTTTTTTAAATTTATATCACTCCTCTCATTCTCATATTGACTTATCTCTTTCATCCCACTTCATTTCATTTCATTCCATTTCATATCATTTCATTTCATCTCATCTCATTTCATTTCATTTCTTTCCACTTCATTTCATTTCATTCCACTTTTTAAATCTATGAGCTTTTTATTCTCATATTGATTTATCTTTTTCATTCCATTTCATCTCATTTTATTTCATTTTTTAAACCTCGTTCACCCCTCTCATTCTTATATTGACTTATCTCTTTCATTCATTCCATTTCATTCCACTTCATTCCATTTCATTTCATTTCATTCCATTTCATTCCATTTCATTCCATCTCATTCCATTTCATTCCATTCCATTTTTTTTTCATTCTACTACCCTTCATTTAATTCCATTTCATTGCTTATAATTTAATTTGATTTCATTTTACTACACTTTATTTCATTCCATTCATTTCATTCTACCTTTTTTTTTTTGTTCTGCCTTATTTCATTCTTTCCATTCCTATATTAACTTATCTATTTCATTTCCATTGAAATTATCCATTTTGTTTCATTCCATTTCATTTTGCTTTTGTTCCCATTGAATGATTAAAAAAATTATTATTATTATACAATAATAGAAATATGAAAAGAAAATGGAAAAATTGCCTAATGATAAATATATATTCTTCGCATTATATACAAATGTACGTATATATGAAATCATTTATTCATTCTATTCATACATTGCATGAATTTATTATTTATTTAAATTTGTCTATATTTACTTCCGATTTCTGCATCATAAATTAAAATATCATTTATGCAAAAATTTTAACTAAATTTTGGAGATTTATTTGAAATATAATACTTATATATATATATATATATTTAATTCATATTTAATAATTTTAAATATAAATTTTTTAATTCATATTTAAGATGAATACCTGATGTTTGCATCATATTTGATATTATCAATCTCTGAATAACATATGGAATATATAGCGGAAAAAAAAAATTAAATTAATTTCCATTTTTTTAATTAGTCAACACATTGCTTTTTTTTTTTAAATTAGCCAAGGCTTGAAATAGCCAATACTTTTTTTTTTTTTTAATATTATATTTAATTTTGGAAGCAACAAATCGATTCTAATGTTATCTACTAAAATTTAAAAGAAATATATATCTATTAAAAAAATAACGAATGATATCATTTGATAAAGCAATTTCATTTCTTTTTACAAAATTTATTATTATCGTTTCTTTTTTTTTCCTAAATTTTTTTTTTTTGGATTCGTAACTTTTGTCTGATTTTGACGTGAATTTATTAGTTTTATAATTTTGCACGAAACACGTAAAAAGGTGACATTATATATCTATTAAAAAAATAACGAATGATATCATTTGATAAAGCAATTTCATTTCTTTTTACAAAATTTATTATTATCGTTTCTTTTTTTTTCCTAAATTTTTTTTTTTGGATTCGAAACTTTTGTCTGATTTTGACGTGAATTTATTAGTTTTATAATTTTGCACGAAACACGTAAAAAGGTGATATTATTGGATTTTTTTATTTGCTTGTAATGTAGAGCAAATAATTATATGTATTAAAAGTAATAACATGATTCAACGTATCTTTATCAAATTAAAATTGAAATTGTTTACTAATTCATTGGCATTGGCGGCTGTCTTTTTTTTTTTTTTTTTTTTCGCAATTTCATCGCAAAACTTTTCAATATAGCTGTTTTGATTCTCTCACCTCTATTTCATATGAACAATCATCATCATCATCAAATGACATGAGGCATATTTCAAAATGAAATGATACGTATAGCAAGCAGTCAGATCGATCAACCGATCATTTTCATCTTTATTTTTTTGTTTTGAAATTAAAAATAATCATTTTAAAATGTCTCTTAAAATTTAAGAATTTTAAGAGACATTTAAATAGAGCAATTAAGCTTATATCATTAACATGAACTTAAGTATAATTATTGTACAGCTTAACCTTTTGACCTTAGTATTATTATTAGTTGTTTTCATTCTGTGATCATATTTTTAATGAATTAATTTATTTTGTCTTTTTAAAAAGAACTTCTTTTTAAAAAAAAATTTAATTTAAAAAATATGCATATGTATATTTAGTTAATGAAATGCAAAAAGAACGGCTGCAAATTAGAGTAAACAAAAATGGAATAAATTAGAGTAAACAAAGATGAAGTAAATTAAAGTAAACAAAGATAAAGCAAATTAGAGTAAATAAAAATGAACTCTATGATGTAATCATATCATTTTTTAAAAATATTTTCCTATTTTTAGAATTCTTACGTAAGTTTTACACGTATGTTTCAAGATGCTCAAATTTAGGAATTTTATCAGATAGGATCTTTTCAAAATTTTTTTTTCAAAAGTATTAAATTTTATTTGAATACATATATATTATAATTTTTAATATGCATAACTTTTCTTGGAGAGTTAAAAATTACTTCCGAAAATTTTTATTAAATTATTTATTTATTAACGATTAATTTAATAAGCGTGACGTACGTGGATTTCTTGAATAGCAATATAACGATATTGTACGATACAATTTGCATTGTTTAAAATGAAATAATTGTTACGATACATGTAATATCACGTCTTGAAATTAAGACATATGTAACATCACGTCTTGAAATTAAGACATATTAATATCACGTCTTGAAATGTTAAGGCATATGTAATATCACGTCTTGAAATGTAAGACATTGTAACATCACGTCTTGAAATTAAGACATATTAATATCACGTCTTGAAATTAAGACATATTAATATCACGTCTTGAAATGTAAGACATATGTAATCACGTCTTGAAATTAAGACATATTAATATCACGTCTTGAAATGTAAGACATATAATATCACGTCTTGAAATTAAGACATATTAATATCACGTCTTGAAATTAAGACATATTAATATCACGTCTTGAAATTAAGACATATTAATATCACGTCTTGAAATGTAAGGCATATGTAATATCACGTCTTGAAATTAAGACATATTAATATCACGTCTTGAAATTAAGACATATTAATATCACGTCTTGAAATTATAAGACATATTAATATCACGTCTTGAAATGTAAGACATATGTAACATCACGTCTTGAAATTAAGACATATTAATATCACGTCTTGAAATTAAGACATATGTAACATCACGTCTTGAAATTAAGACATATTAATATCACGTCTTGAAATTAAGACATATTAATATCACGTCTTGAAATTAAGACATATGTAACATCACGTCTTGAAATTAAGACATATTAATATCACGTCTTGAAATGTAAGACATATTAATATCACGTCTTGAAATTAAGACATATTAATATCACGTCTTGAAATTAAGACATATGTAACATTACGTCTTGAAATTAGACATATTAATATCACGTCTTGAAATGTAAGACATATTAATATCACGTCTTGAAATTAAGACATATTAATATCACGTCTTGAAATTAAGACATATGTAACATTACGTCTTGAAATTAAGACATATTAATATCACGTCTTGAAATGTAAGACATATGTAATATCACGTCTTGAAATTAAGACATATGTAACATCACGTCTTGAAATTAAGACATATTAATATCACGTCTTGAAATGTAAGGCAATATGTAATATCACGTCTTGAAATGTAAGACATATGTAACATCACGTCTTGAAATTAAGACATATTAATATCACGTCTTGAAATGTAAGACATATTAATATCACGTCTTGAAATGTAAGACATATTAATATCACGTCTTGAAATTAAGACATATTAATATCACGTCTTGAAATTAAGACATATTAATATCACGTCTTGAAATTAAGACATATTAATATCACGTCTTGAAATGTAAGGCATATGTAATATCACGTCTTGAAATTAAGACATATTAATATCACGTCTTGAAATGTAAGACATATTAATATCACGTCTTGAAATTAAGACATATTAATATCACGTCTTGAAATGTAAGACATATGTAACATCACGTCTTGAAATTAAGACATATTAATATCACGTCTTGAAATGTAAGACATATTAATATCACGTCTTGAAATGTAAGACATATTAATATCACGTCTTAAATTAAGACATATTAATATCACGTCTTGAAATTAAGACATATAAATACACGTCTTGAAATTAAGACATATTAATATCACGTCTTGAAATGTAAGACATATGTAACATCACGTCTTGAAATTAAGACATATTAAATCACGTCTTGAAATGTAAGACATATTAATATCACGTCTTGAAATGTAAGACATATTAATATCACGTCTTGAAATTAAGACATATTAATATCACGTCTTGAAATGTAAGACATATTAATATCACGTCTTGAAATGTAAGACATATTAATATCACGTCTTGAAATTAAGACATATTAATATCACGTCTTGAAATTAAGACATATTAATATCACGTCTTGAAATTAAGACATATTAATATCACGTCTTGAAATGTAAGACATATGTAACATCACGTCTTGAAATTAAGACATATTAATATCACGTCTTGAAATGTAAGACATATTAATATCACGTCTTGAAATGTAAGACATATTAATATCACGTCTTGAAATTAAGACATATTAATATCACGTCTTGAAATTAAGACATATTAATATCACGTCTTGAAATTAAGACATATTAATATCACGTCTTGAAATGTAAGACATATGTAACATCACGTCTTGAAATTAAGACATATTAATATCACGTCTTGAAATGTAAGACATATGTAACATCACGTCTTGAAATTAAGACATATTAATATCACGTCTTGAAATGTAAGACATATTAATATCACGTCTTGAAATTAAGACATATGTAACATCACGTCTTGAAATTAAGACATATTAATATCACGTTTTGAAATGTAAGACATATTAATATCACGTCTTGAAATTAAGACATATGTAATATCACGTCTTGAAATTAAGACATATTAATATCACGTCTTGAAATTAAGACATATTAATATCACGTCTTGAAATGTAAGACATATGTAACATCACGTCTGAAATTAAGACATATGTAATATCACGTCTTGAAATTAAGACATATTTAATATCACGTCTTGAAATTAAGACATATTTAATATCACGTCTTGAAATTAAGGCACTTGTAATATCACGTCATGAAATGAAATAATTGTTACGTTCATATAATATCACATTTTGAAATATAATAATTATCACTATATTTTGAGAAAATGTAATAATTATCATATGATTGTTCATATTACATCTTGAAATGTAATAATTTAATATTAAAATTATCATTTGCCATCGTAGATAAGATAGTAAGATAATAAGATATAAGGCTAAGGAAAAAAAAAAGTATTGACCCTTATACAATTATTTTTTTTTTTTAATGATAATGAAGAAAAAGAAAGAAACAAAATAATTTATACTATCTTACATCTTAAAATACTAATTCTCTCTTATGCCTTCGTTTATTTCTTCTTTCTTCTCTTTCTAATTTAAACATTTCTATTATTTATTTATTTATTTATTTTTGCTTACAATTGTATGAAATGATAATGTTTTTGGGGGGAGGCAAATAGAAGAGAAGTGCTTATAGAAAGGATTCTAAATTAAATGCTAATTTATGCAAAATTTTTATCCTACAATTTCATTTTAGAGAAGAAATTTTAGGAAGAGAAAAATCAATTTCATTAATTCATTTTCTCTTTTTTTTTTTTGTAAAAAATCTAAAATATAATACTTAAAATTTATTCATTTGTTTATTTATTTTTATATAAATTTACCTGTTTGTTTGTTTGTTGTTTAAACGTACGTCATGCATATACGTACGCTTAAACAACGTGTGTATGTTTATGCGTGTATGAATGGAAATAGAAACGTGACATTAAGCGTAAATATTATATATTTGAAGATAAAAAGAAAAAAAAGGAAATTATTTGATAAAGGATTTGTATTGAAATGAGGAAGAAATATTTGTGTAAATTTTGAGTAAATTCAGTTTCTTCTTTTTTTTTTAAATATCTAAAAATAGATAGCTCCTATTGGATGATGTACCATTTTAAAAGACAAGCAAAAAGAGGTTGTCCAAAATTCTTGTTTCCTATTTATTGTCGAGAATGGAAGATGGATTGATGGATGATGATCGGTATATGTGGTAGATGTATGGTAAAGAGAACGGAAAGATGGAAGTTTGGGAAAGGGTTGGTTAAGAGTATAGGAAGTTAGTTGATCGGTAAATTTGATGAAAATTCAGATCATTGATAGGGATGTCTGCTTGTGGGGTCATAGTGCATCTTTCGTTCGAAATTTACACTGAGAGAGAGAGAGAGAGAGAGACAGAGAGAGAAAGAGTAACTAAAATGTGATTGTTTTTAACCTATTCATTTTGCTCATTTTGTCTTTCGTCTTACTTTCGTCATTTGTCTTTTCGATTAAATCCCATTACTTCGACTTTATTCATTCCTTTCCTGACCTTTATATCGTTCTTTTTTTTCTTCCTTGACCTTCTACTCTATTTCTTCAACTCCTTATCTTACTATTACTTGTTATAATTAACTAATTCTCTTATATTCTCTTATCTCTTTTCTATTTTCTCGTCATTTTGACATATAAATCGATGTGTCGCATTGTTCTGCATTATATGTCACATCGTTAACTAAAGCGTTGTTTTTTTGCGTTTATCGCAAAATTCATTCTCAGATAATGAATATTGAAATAAGTAATGGTAATGTAGTATTTTTGCATGAAATTAATTCTGAAAAGAAGCAACATAATGAAATGAAGGTATCTTTTCTCTTTTTTTTTCTATAATTATTTAATTAAAATTTAATTTTATAATTTCTTTTTAGATTATGAATATATTCTAATATGATTGTTTAATGTTCTACTCTTTCTATTCGATTCCTATTTTTTTTTCTTTTTTTTTTCTATTCAATAGTCTGAGAAATAATCTCGAATTTTTTTATTGATAGAAAGAAATTTGATAGTTGAAAAAAATTGTGCTATATGTTATCCTATCCTTATCAAATGAAATTTTAACACTAATTATTATCACAAAAAATTTTACATCATTCATTTCAAAAAAAATCATATTATAATCCAAAATAATCGTCATCATCGTTTTAAATTTCAATTTTTCTCTCATCTACAGTTGTGTTTAAGTTGACATTTGTCGGTATCTGTTTGTTTCTCTCGCATTTCGTATTAGTTTAACCAAAGTGACATTTTTCGGTTAGTTAGGCAATGAAAATTTAACGATCAAAAGATCTACGCTCTTCTTTCCAATGAATATTCACAATTTTTAACGGGCAGCAAATGCAAAAGAAATATCAATTTTAAGCATTTCGTCGTATCTTTTCATCTTTTTTTTTCCTTTCTTTTTTTAAATCAACTTTATATACTTTTTTTTTTTCATTTTTTGCTAATCGATTGATTCTTTTATTTGAGCTTAAAAGATAAAATTTAACAGTTATTGTTTATGAAAAAGATTGCAGAAGAAAAATTGCTACTTCCTTTTTTATCATATTCTAGTGGTATATTGGTTGATTTATGAATTGGACATTTTTCCTAAGGCCTAACTCATTGATACTTTTTACATTTTTTCTAAAGCCTAACTCATTGATACTTTTTACATTTTTTCTAAAGCCTAACTCATTGATACTTTTTACATTTTTTCTAAAGCCTAACTCATTGATACTTTTTACATTTTTTCTAAGGTTTTTTTTATTTATAATAGCTAATTTTTTTAGTGTTTCTTTTTAGTTTCATTCAAATTACCTGTAATTTTAGGATTATGTTACTATAGTAGGAGATATTTCATCCTTTATAAAAGTGTTTATTAAATTGCTGTAAAATTTCTTCCTCTTATTTTATTTATTCAATTGATATTTAAAATTTATAGTAATATATTGGCTTTATTTCATTACTTTAATCCATATCTATGAATATTCATTTCAATTTTTTTTGCGAAATTATTATTAAATACATTCATTCCTTCAATTTTTAATTATTATCAATAATTATCAATACTGTTAAAAAGTTATCAATATTTTTCAAAAACTTTCGTATATTCATATTTGTACTCATTCTAGAATTCATATATTCGTTTACTCATATATATAATATATTATATATATATATATATATATATATATTATATATATATATAGTGATTCCTAAATTCGTTTTTTTTTACTTACATTCTTATATTTTAACTCATGTATTATGTATATTCATATATGTATTCATATATTCGTATTTATACTTATATCGGAACTAATATTCATAGTCTTATTTATGCGTGATTATATGATTAAATCACGTAACGTATTTGACGTATAGTTAAAATCATAACTGATCAACAATAATTTACATAAATGATCAATCAGTTAACAGTAATTCACATAACTGATCAATTAATTAACAGTAATTCACATAACTGATCAATCAGTTAACAATAATTTACATAAATGATCAATCAGTTAACAGTAATTCACATAACTGATCAATTAATTAACAGTAATTCACATAACTGATCAATCAGTTAACAATAATTCACATAACTGATCAATCAGTTAACAATAATTCACATAACTGATTAATTAGTTAACACTAATTCACAGAACTGATCAATCGGTTAACAATAATTCACATAACTGATTAATTAGTTAACAGTAATTCACATAAATGATTAATTAGTTAACAGTAATTCACAGAACTGATCAATTTTTTGGTGATAACAACTAAGTTAGCTATCTGACACATAAATACTTCATTCGGATGTTTATTTTGTTTTTGAATAATTATTAAATTTGTTAAAGAAAGAAACAAATAATGTCAATTAATTAATAGTAATAATAATAATAATAATTATTATTATTATTACGTATATTCATACCTTATTCATACAAAAATTTATAATTATAACTATAATTATAATTATATTGTTATTATTACTGTTATTATAATGATGACGATGGTGATGACGGTGATAACCTATCATTTATCAGATAGAAAAGGAGTGATACATTTTTAGGCTTCCTAAATGATAACTTTGGCATCCACAAGAAAATGAGCCTAATTCTACATATGCTGCCAATATATTATTCTATCTTGGCTTGATACCTCGAAAGATTGTTCCACATTTCTGTGCTATTCCTTGCATTCATATTTTTTTTTTTCTCTCTTTTTTTTCTCTCTCGCTATCGATCTACTCTTTAGACCGTGTGAACTTGTTGTATTTTATATCTCTCTC
Source organism: Dirofilaria repens (assembly GCA_008729115.1). Lineage (NCBI taxonomy): Eukaryota > Metazoa > Nematoda > Chromadorea > Rhabditida > Onchocercidae > Dirofilaria > Dirofilaria repens. Next base: position 59,699 of record SNRZ01000064.1, read on the forward strand.
TCTGATATACATATACATATAGATATGTATATGTATATGAAATTGTCACAGCTGTCGATTATTCATCATTGCTGGGCCAATTTATGTACGTATGCTTGTGTATTTGTATGTGTATGTGTATGTGTGTGTGTGTGTGTGTGTGTGTGTGTGTGTGTGTGTGTGTGTGTGTGTGTGTGTGTGTGTGTGTGTGTGTGTCTGTATGTGTATATATGTGTACGCCATATGTGTGCGTGTATGTGTATGCGTGTGTATTTTTTCCGATATAATGTTAGTTATGATAATGTATATATATATATATATATGAATAAATATATATATGTATATGTTAGGAACAGTAATTTTCATATCAATACAAAATTCTTAGAGACTATCTAACTTAACTATCCTTTTTAAGGCTTCAGGCACATATAAGACTTCAGGCATATTTAAAGCTTCAGACATATTTAAGGCTTCAGGCACATTTTGTTAGAGCTAGCGAAAGATTACATTGAATCCTTTTTATGGATGAATATATGTTATAGCAAATATACTTAATTTCATAAATTTTCTAACTTTCTTCTATTGTCACAGATCAAAATTATGTGCAGGGGTGATTGTTTTTTTTTTTTTGAACTTTAAAAAACTTTTACGGAAAAAAAATGAGCAAACAATTAAAAACTTAGAGAATTTACCTTTTTTTCTCGTACTAAATATGGTTGTGATAATTGCAGCTTAACTTAACAGGTAATATATAATTAATTACTATATATAATTAATATGATTTTTTGATTTCTAACAGAAAAGAGACGATAAAATTTTGGAATAAAATTGTGGCCGTAAAAAGAAAAATGGCCGTAAAAAGCGAAGGAATTGAATTTGTAAAAAATAATGCTAAAAATTTGATAAATTTAATTCATTATCTTCCTTACCCCCTATTATTGTAAATTAAAATTAGAATTTAAAATAAAAAAATAGTTTCTTTGAAATATTTGATTTGCGCAGTATATTTTTCATTTTCTTATTTATTAAAAAATTTTGCTTTAATTTTTATTCTTTGATCGATTTATCGTTTTTTTTTTCTTTTCCTTTTTTTTTTCATTTTTCCATTTCTCTCTGTTTTTTTTTTCTTTTCTCTCTTTTCCTAATGAATTATTTAGGCTTACAGTTTCTGTTTCTTCTATTAAAAATTCATTTCCTCTAATATCAATCTCGAATCTATGAAAAGTTTGATATTTGGAAAAAAAAAAAAGGAAGAAAGAAATGATAAAAAAAAAAAAAAAAACGATTATTTGAAATGGTTGATTTGAAAAATGGTTAAATAGCTGTTAAAGGAGATAAAAAAAAAAAAATATCTATTTTTTTTCTTCATTTTTTAAAACATCAAATTGTTCTTTTCATCTTTTCTTTTTTTCTCTTCTTCTTTTTCTAAAAAAGAAAAAAAAAAAAAAAAGAAAAATGGAAAAAGGAGAAAAGCGAAATATTTCAATTGATTTTTACGAAAGATGTAATATTTTTTTTTCAACATCATATTATTATTATATTTATTTAGCATTTTACCAAATAATGCATTATCTTTTTCTTTTTCTTTTTTCTTTTCTCTCACTTCTCATTTTTCTATCATTTTCTGACAATTATTATCTGTGAAATCAAAAAGTTTTTTCAAAAGTCTAAAATTTTCATGGAAATTCCAAAAGTTTCAAATGTTTTTTTTTTTTTTCCTCTAGCTTACTATTAATTTTTCATTTCTGCTGAAGAAAAATTTCTACTCTTTCTATCTTTCGTTTTTCTTTTTTCTTCATTCTATTTCTTCCTTGTCTTTTTCTCCCGGAAATTTAATTAATGAAAAAAAAAGTTGGAATCTTTTTTTTCCTACCATATATGGTATATATGTAGAAAAGTATATAGTTGATTGGATTATATTCAAGTTTATCAAAATACAATATATGCTATATAAATATGATATAATTGATAAATGATAGATTGTTAAAATGATATGAAATAATCGATTTTTGCTTTGTAATGTTAATTTTTGTATAATTCATTTATTTTGCTTCTATTGCGTTACTTCAAATTCATTTTTTTGTTATAGTTGATGAATGGTCGTGGTAAGGCAAACGGAGCGGTGGGCGATCAAACTTTTTCAAAATTTCTTTTCAATAAAGATAAAGGTACATGCCTTGGACGAACAGCTAAATCATGGGGTTTGTTTATTGTATTTATTTTTTTTCTTTCATAGTTTCAATTTATCTACCATTTTATATCAGTCATTTATCGTTTTTTTTTTTTTTTATCACCTAAAAAGCTATTAGTGAAATTTATAAATTTATTCCTTCTATTTATGTATGCATGGAATGTTTGTAATAGATATATGATTCATGCTATGATAATTTTGCAAATGATATTTTCAATCATGATAGTGATCAGGATGATTTGTAATAACTTGTATTTGTAAATTATTTCAATATCAGCAGTTATCATAAAAATTAACAGTATTTTTGCGTTATATAATATTTAAACTATTTTTTTTTTATAACTATTTTTAACAATTTTTATAATTATTTTTGTTAGTCATACATTTTCTAATAACGAATCAGATTATATTTGAAAAATTTTGTAACTATTTCAATATAAAATGATGCGAAAAGTTCACGTTTAATTATGTTTAATACGTAAAATAGTTATAAATATTTATACAATTTAATTTTGAATTAAACAATTGGCGCTTTAAAGCTTTTTTTTCCTTTAATTAAAATCCAATTATTTTTTTAGTTAACAAATAATTGATTGGAGTAGGAAAAAGATGAAAAATAGAGAGAAAAGACGAAATGTCAAACTTTTTTATTTTTAATAAACAAAATAAATTTAAATAATTTTACTTCATTGAATGATATTTGATAATTTTCAACTTTTTTTTTTTTTTGTATTTTCAGTTCAAATATTGGCGTTTTATTTGGTCTTTTATTCATTACTCATAGCATTTTGGATTGGTTGCTTAGCGATATTTCTTTCAACATTGGATGATAAAGTTCCTCGTTATTATGGCAAAGGAACAATTATTGGTATAAACCCGGGTATAGTTATTTATTTATTCATTTTTTTCTTTGTTTTTTAAATTTTCAAAGAGAAAATATTTGTAATTTTATTAATAGTATTGAAAATATTATTGATATTTGAAAGATTAATGTTATTTGGGATCATTTTTTAAAGGAATTTTCTTGCTAATTTGCTGTATTTTCTTCTTCATTGGGATTTTTGTTTTCTTCTAAATTACAGTAATATGTAGATTACTTTACTTGAAAGCTGTTATGATAATATGATATCATAGAAAGATGATCATATTTAAAAATATATCATAAAAAGTAAAATATACATGTAAGGTTTGTAGGATAAGTGATATTATATATGTTTTATATAAATGAAATTAGTAAGTTGAAAATAGTATTTAATTTAATATTGATTGAAAATTTTTAGGCGTCGGTTATCAACCTTGGCTTTTGGATGATCCTGATTCGACCCTAATTAGGTTCAATATACATGATAAGTCATCTTACCAGAAATATGTCGATACATTGGATAAATATCTTTCAAAGTATAGTAATTTAACGGCAACTCGCGAATGTGTTGGTAATCAAAGCAATGCGCAACTTTTTACGGACGGAATTATCAAAGCTGAAAATTTACCAACAGATAATATTATTAAGGTTTTTTTTTTTTTTATCTTTCTTCCTTTACTTCTTTTCTTCCTTTTTCTTCTATTTCTCCCTTTACTGCTTTTTTTTTGTTTTTTACTTTTTTTTTGTAATTTATATTCTATGTTTTGTAATTTATTCAATTTTTAGTTTTTCAAAAATAAAATTAGTCTGAAATTCTTTTACATGATATTCACTTTATTAGATTCTGATAAATTGATGTATAATTTCATTATTTTTAATTTAATTTAAATTATTTCTAGTCATGCCGCTTTGAATTGACCAAATTTGCCAGAGCAGGATGTGGCAAAAATAACAATTATGGTTTCTCGGAAGGCAAACCATGCGTAATTTTAACTTTAAATCGATTAATTGGTTGGATGCCAATTGATTACGCACCTGATTCAGTGCCTGAGATTATCAAAGGACGATATAAGCCAAATTTTGTAACATTGAATTGTGATGGAACGGTGATTTTTCAATTTTCTTTTTCAAAATTCTTCCCATTTTAATGAATGTTAAAATTGGGCGAAATGAATGATTGATCTTATGAACATTCTTTAGATAAGTAAATCATCTTGGCAATGCAATTAGCATATTTATAGTAATCATTATCATTGCATAGTACTTTCTTGATTCTTTAAAAATTTTGTTCCAATAATTTTTTTTTTTTGATTTTAGAGTGATATCGATAAAGAGCATCTTGGAAATGTAACATACATTCCGGAAGCGGGTATTGATGGTAAATACTATCCTTATGCTGTTTATGCCTAATTATCAACAACCTTTTGTAAGTTATTTATTTTTTCTTTGAATTGAGGAATAATTCTAATTTTTGATCATTTCATGCTGTATTGTTCGGATGATCTAATTTAATTCGAGAAACTTTGTTGACGAATTTTTCAAAATCGATTTCAACAACTATAAATTGAATTATTTTTCTTTTACTTTTTATTTTTACACTAGATGATAAAAGCTATAGAGGATTAAGAAAAAGAGATGAGAAAGAAATCTCGAATATTACGATACTTTTTAATTTTACTTTTCTTTTTTATTCTCAATTAGTTTACTTAATCGATTTTAAAAAAGGTAATTGTTTTCAAAAAAAAAAAAAGATGAAGAAAAACTTATGTTGAGTATAATTTTTTCCTTTAAATATATATAATATTTATTAGCAAACATTTTGCTAATATATATTTTCTTTTATAATGAAAAAAATATAATTGAAAATATTTGCTAAATTTTGCTCAAAGATTATATTTTATATCTATAATTTATGCTTTAAATGAATTCTTTTTTTTCTCTCTCTCTCTCTCTTTTCAACTTGTATTGAATAAAAAAACGATAAAAAGAAAAAGTGAAAGTCGAATGTGATATGATAGAGATTAATGTTATCAATAAAATGAATAAATATATTCCTATTTTTCTCAGTGAAAATGATTCAAGCAGGAATTAAATGAATTTGAAAAAAAAGAAAAAATTAAACTATCATTTATAAAAATTAATGATATATAAACATCAAAGTATCAGTGGAAAATATTTCTCTTTTTTTGATAACATTATCATTAGTGCGATAAAATTTTTCTTCTTTCAGGCTATGGTAAAGTTTAATAATTTGCCACGCAATAAAATTGTATTGGTTGAATGTCGAGCTTATGCGCAAAATGTTGAAATTGATATTACATCAAAATTGGGAATGGTCAACTTTGAATTGATGATAGAGGATATTGAACCTGCGAAATCGATCGAACGATCGCGGTAATATGCATAATAAGGTAAAAAAAAAAATGAAAACAGTAACTTAGAAGCAGCAAAAACTTTCCCAAAATGAAACTATCAAAAGTATCAGTGGAAAATATTTCTCTTTTTTTGATAACATTATCATTATTATTAATTATATGTATGAATAATTAGCATCCTTTGAATCGGCTGCTTGTTGTTCTTTAATTTTTTTTATATTAGATTGAATTGGGCGCATTTGTCATCATATTGTCATTTGTCTTCATTTTACTTTTCTTTTTCTCTCCCTCTCTCCTTTTCACTCTCTCTCTCTCTCTCTCTTAATATGGGTATAAGTAACCTCAAATTAGGTTATTTACTCTTTTTTTCTTTTTTTTTTTTTGAAAAATTGAATAAATATTTTATTAGGCTATCGTATTATTGAATTTTATTTAAATGCATCTTTTTTTTTTGCCCCCATTCCATACATATTGGCTGATTTTTTTGTTATTGGCTAAATTTCTTGTTATAAATGATAATATTTACTTTTTGATTTATTCATTTCATTGATAATACTATTATCAATTTCGTTTTAGAATTTAAATGGGAAAATTTTAGATAATTTGAGAATTTTAAATTAAAAAAAGATTTTCAGACTGCCAGAATTTTTTTTTTTTTTTTTGAATTTTTCTTCTATCTTTATTATTCGTTCATTTTATCTTTTCAATTTTTATCATTGTGTATCACATCAGCAAGCGTACCTATTTTATAATTATGAACATCCGAAAGTAATAGTTATCATGATAATGTGCCAAAATTCTTTGGTGCATTATTTAAGTATTTTGTGCTATTGTCGTTGATACTGAAACATAAGCTTATCCATATATTATGTATATAAGTATTACATTAATGAATATAAGTATCGTAGATTTAATTATTGTCAATTTAGATCAAAATGTTAGTTAATGTGCTGTACGAATCATTGGAAAGATATCATGATAAGCCTTGTTATCTCAATATTATTCTTTTTTTTTTTTCTAATGATGAAAATAATTTTGATAAACTAAAATAAATTATTTGTTTATCAATCGGGTTCCAGCAACTTTTTCTTTTTTGTTTAGCTAATAAATTATATCATTTTTTTTTTTCAAGAATTTTTCCTTTTATTCAGGAGTGAAAAAATGGAATAATTAAATTATTCTATTTATTCTTGATTTATTAAAAGTATGCGAAATATTTGAAACAATTACATTTTATTTAAAGAATTGATTTAAAATTTAAAAAAAAAAATGCTCTTAATCAAATTGTCCACTTCGTTTTAATTTTTTTTTTTAATATATTTCTTAAAATTCAATAAGTAATATTTCCAATTTTTCTAGTACATAATTTTTCGCACAAACCTTCTTAAATTTGATAAAATTGATAAAATTCGAGAATTTGATAATAATTTTTAACATTTTTTTTTTTTTTTAGTATAAAAATTAAAGGCAAATGAAATTCTTCAGAAAACATATTCGTATTTAATCAGTAATTCAAATAATTTTTGAATTTTTATTCTCTGTTTGATAATGATTACTTATCCATGTTTAATTCGATATATCGTAAATTATCAGTTTTTCAATATGCTCATTTTAAGATAGCAATTATATTTTATTTTGCATAAATATTTTCCCTCTCTCCTCCTCCTCTCTCTCTCTCTCTCTGTCCATTAATTTCATTAAATCTTATTTGATGCTAATTTTTTTTCTTTAATTTATGACTTATAATATATTACTAGATTATAAAATTTCTCATAATATTTTTTTAAAAAATATTAATATGAGGTATCAATCAGTAATCATAAATGTGTATCAGTCAATAATTCGAACAAACGCTTTATCACTTCACTCTGAATAAACTTATCATTCAGCTTTCTTCTTCCTTTTCTATTTCTGTTTATTTACTTGATAAAAAAGTTTTTCCAAAAAAAAGTATGTATTATTTCGGATGTTCATTTTTATTCGATTTTTGATAGCTTCTAAATTAGGATGCAATCATTTAATCTTTGCATAAATTGTCGTAATCGAAAATGAAATAATTTTTTGTCTTCTAAATTTGATAATATATGCATTTTTTTTATCAATCCATTATCATTATTATTACTATTACTATTATATTATTACTATTATTATTACTATTATTATTATTATTATTATGAATGTTTATCTCGCATCGAAGAGTTAAAGCTGCCAATCGAATCCTTTTGGAAAAAAATTCGTATTGTATTATCATAAACATGATCATGATTGTTATCTATTTATTCCTAATCATCTGTTGCAGAAATAATAATAATAATGATAATATCAAACTATTTCCACTATCTTATAATCGAACGTTTATTATCCGAATTTTTAATTTATCATTAATTAACAAGTAAAGGTTTCTGGAGTAAAAAGCAAAAAAACAAAACAGAAAGAAAGAAATTAAAATGAAAAAATAAATAAATAGAATGAAAACTTTTTGTACCTAGTATATGTTATCAGTGGCTGATAATTATTCTATTTTTATCCATTCTTTTTTTTTATCTTCAAATATTTTTGATGAATCAAATATATTCAAATATTTCTAAATTGTAAAATTGTGAGAAAGAGATATGCTCGAAAATAGCAATAATTAGCATATCATATCATTTATCCAACCTGTAATCTGATAACTATTGCTACCTTCATTTTTTCTTTTTTTGAAATTATTTACAACTTATAATTGTTTTATTATGTAAATGTTAGATGGAATGATTTTCACTTTAATCAAATAAAAAAAAAGCGAAGGAAAATGGAGAAAAAAAATTTTTAAATTTAATTTTTTTAGGTTCATATTTTTTTAGTATTTACAAAAATTTTTTGTTATTATTATTTTTACCATTATTATTATTATTATCACTATTATTATCATCATGATTTTATCACAGCTATTTTTATCATTTTATTATTTATCAATGTTAAGAGAGAAAAGCTGTTTTTTTTTCTTTTCTTTCGTTTCTACTAGAATTGTTTTTGTCTATTTATCTTTTACTAATAAATATGATTTAATTTTGGTAAATTATCATATAAATTTCATTAGAAATTAATGATACCTTTTAGGTAGGAAAAAAAAATAAAACTTCGACGAAATTTCAACAATCATTACGACACAACAATCGTTTGCCTTGAAAAAAAATTAGATAAATATGAATGATGATGATGATGATAATGATGATAATGATGATGATGATGATAATGATGATAATGATGATGATGATTATGCGAAATAAACAAATTGAGTGAAATGTTAGTTAATCAAATGGAAATTTATTTATTTATTTTTTTATTTGTTTGTTTCTTATTTATCGGATTTTTTTTTTTTGAAGATTGGAATGAAAGTATCGAAATTTTTTGCATAATTTTTCTTTTTATTTCATTTATTAGTTATAGTTAACAATATAGTATTTGAATTATATTATTTCATTTCTGTTTGTTTTTACATGTAAAAAAATTATTGATATGTAATGAATTGATAAGATGATTAATTACGATTAATGTATTCCATTTTTATGATAAATTTAAATTAAGAAAAGTAATATTCAATTATATCTTTATCGATCAACATAAGAAAAAAAAAAGAACGATAAATAAATATGCATATTTGTTTTTTCAAATTACGCAAAAATTTAGCATAATGCTTATTTATTACGTAACAAAATATATGCATATTTTATTATCTCCCATTCCATTTTCTCTCTCTCTCTCTCTTTCTCTCCCTCTTTCCCGCATTATTTTCTCCCCCGTTATTTGCTAGAGCAAGAAATCAATAATAATGAGTTTTTACATATAAATATATATGTATATATTCATGTTGATTATGTGGTATTATTTTGGTGGTTGTTTTTTTTTTTTTGTTTACATATTAGAACGAATTTACGAAAAAAAACAAATAAATTAAAAATTTGCTGGCATAAATGATCTAGTTTTTTTCCCTCTCTCTCTCTCTCTCTCTCTCTTTTATTTCAATTATATTTACTAAGGTATTTTTTTTTTTTTTTTTTGTATTAGATGAATAATATTTTAATGTTTCTTATTTTCTTTTTATTAAATGAAGAAAAAAAAAAAATTCTTTCATATTTTTGTTATTATCTATCATCAATACAATTATTATCTTCAAAGCAAAAAAATTATTTTGCAAATTGGCAAAGTGAAATTATATTCAAAAATATTTTCATCGAGAAAAATAAAAAAGTCGAATAATTAAATGACATAGTGAAAAATGAAAATCTTGTACATGCTCGTGTAACGTGAAACGTGAAACGTCAACGTCATTTATGTGATCGAATAAGCAATTTTTATGCTTTTATAACGTCAAACGTCAATGTCATCTCGAACGTCATCTCGTAATTGAATAAGCAATTTTTATGCTTTTATAACATCATTCTGAGATATTGACGACGAGCAGTTTTTACGTCATTCCGGGACTGTTAACATGCAGCAATTTCTACGCTTTCATAACGTTAACGTCATAATGTAATTGAATAAAATATGGACGAGGAGTTTTTACGTCATTCCGGGGGATGTTAACATGCAGCAATTTCTATGCTTTTATAACGTCATCGTCATACTGTAATTGAATAAACAATTTTAATACTTTTATAATATCATTTCTGAAATATTGACGACGAGCAGTTTTACGTTATTCCAGGAATGTTAACATGCAGCAGTTTTTACGTCATTCCGAGATGTTAACATGCAGTAGTTTCTACGCTTTTATAACGTCATTGTCATACTGTAATTGAATAAACAATTTTAATACTTTTATAACGTCATCCAAAAATGTAGGCAAGTAATTTGTGTGCCTGCATAACATGATTTTGAAAGATGAATATATGGAATGTTTCACGTCATTATACTGTATTAAATACGTGTAATGAATAATCATGATAAAGTAGTGATAATTTGTTATCAAAAAAACTAAATTTTAAAACAGTAACAGTTAAAATTAATTGATAAATGGATTTCTTTTTTTTAGAATTTGATTTAGTTTGAAATTTAATTTAGAATAAATTTATCACAGATATTTTCCTTGTTGAAACTCAACTAGCCTATTGATTGATTAATAACCAAATTATTTTGATATTAAATAAGCATTGTAACATAATTTTTTATTCATAAATTATTAGTTGATAAATAAGAATTAACAAATTGTTTATTAAATAATTATTGATTAATAATAATTATTAATAATAATAATGATGGTAATAATTTAATAGTAATAATAGTAATAATAGTTAACAATGATAATATAAGAATAATAAAAATAGCAGCAATGATAATAATGATAACAATAATAAAAGAGATGAAACAAAGTCCATTTTAATAAATTCATAATTTATAGTTTATCCTTTACCGTACTAATAGCACATTCGATGGCATGTTGAATTACAGATAATTGAAATGCAATTTGACGTGCGCTTGCAACACGTTCAACGTCACTTGTCGTTTTATTGAATGCATCTATCTGCAAATATTTCTATGATAAAATATATCATATATCAATGAAATAGTAAACGAAATCAAATCAATCATTTGATTTTATCCACCTATTGATTTCAATCATTGATAAGATTTAATTATCATTTTAAATTTAAGATTAAATTAAGTTTGAAATTGAATTCTCAAACTATGTGTTGTTATTTTCCTTAAAAAAAATGACAAATGATTGATTAAAATGAAAAGCAGCATACCGCATCATGAACAATGCCCATAGTGATAAACTGATAAGTATTTTTATTGCTAACACTAAATAATAAATGCCGTTGTGATGGCTCTTTCGGTATGCCACATGGATTGATAAAACATCGTTCAACACCCATTAAACGATCATTAATCCATGCAAAATTTGTCAAATCATATAAATTAGGAATATGATTACGTAAAGCATCTCGAATGATATTATCAAATTTCTTCGCATATTCTAGGAATTCCTGAAAATTATTGAAAATTTGAGAAATATTTCGCCAAAAAAAAAAGACCGAACAATGATAAGCTTATTTATTAGCTTATCATTTATCAATACACATTTATTAGCATTCAATTGATAGAAATAACATTGAATCTGATTCTGATTTTGAATCTAATTTCATCTTACAACATATCGATAAACAATTTTCCATCATTCTGTAAAGATATACATTTATGATATATATTTGGTTCGTACTGTATCATTCGACTAAAATATAATTCATACTAACTTTAATTACGATTATAGGAATCTTGATTATAGATATGAGAGAATCTTGATTTCATTTATGATATATATTTGGTTTGTACTGTATCATTCGACTAAAATATAATTCACACTAACTTTAATTACGATTATAGGAATCTTGATTATAGATATGAGAGAATCTTGATTTCATTTATGATATATATTGGTTTGTACTGTATCATTCGACTAAAGTATAATTCATACTAACTTTAATTACGATTATAGGAATCTTGATTATAGATATGAGAGAATCTTGATTTCATTTATGATATATATTTGGTTTGTACTGTATCATTCGACTAAAGTATAATTCATACTAACTTTAATTACGATTATAGGAATCTTGATTATAGATATGAGAGAATCTTGATTTCATTTATGATATATATTTGGTTTGTACTGTATCATTCGACTAAGTATAATTCATACTAACTTTAATTACGATTATAGGAATCTTGATTATAGATATGAGAGAATCTTGATTTCATTTATGATATATATTTGGTTTGTACTGTATCATTCGACTAAAAATATAATTCTACTAACTTTAATTACGATTATAGGAATCTTGATTATAGATATGAGAGAATCTTGATTTCATTTATGATATATATTTGGTTTGTACTGTATCATTCGACTAAAATATAATTCATACTAACTTTAATTACGATTATAGGAATCTTGATTATAGATATGAGAGAATCTTGATTTCATTTATGAATATATTGGTTTGTACTGTATCATTCGACTAAAGTATAATTCATACCAACTTTAATTACGATTATAGGAATCTTGATTATAGATATGAGAGAATCTTGATTTCATTATGATATATATTTGGTTTGTACTGTATCTGGTTTGTACTAAAATATAATTCATACTAACTTTAATTACATACCGTAGAAAACATTGAATAAGTAATTCATTGATAATTAGCATCGTGTAAAATATCTTCGTAATATTTCAATTTAATTAATGATTGCTTAATTGGTGGAATGTAAATATGAATAATACTAAGCGCAAGATCCGTTATATTTAATGGTAATATGGGTAAATCGGCAAATTTGCATGCAATTACTGCCAATATTTACCCACAGCTTCATGTACCTATAAAATAATTTATATCATTTATCACTAATCATAAATTGTCCTGATTTCTTGTTATCATAACAATGATAACAATAATATATAACAATGATAGTAATAGTTTTTTTCATAACAATGATCGTAATAGTAAAAAATTACGAAAATTATCAATTATAAAATACGGTAAGTTGTTATTGATCAAGTTTAGATGATATTTATTTGAAAAATGAAAAAAAAAGTCAAAGATTATTTAGAGAGTAAAAAATGATCTTATCTAGATAGAACAAAAGAAGAGATTAGAAAGAATTATTTATTACTCAAATGTTAAGGAAGCAACTAAACAGATTAATTAAAAAATTAATTATTAAAATTTACCAAAGATTAAAGATCAAAACCGACAATTATTATGCTTTTTTTAGCAACTTTTTCCATCAACTATTGATTATGGTTTAACTAAAATTTTGAATTATTATTGATGAATAAATTTTTACTAACTGATAAGTTATTCGTATCAATGATATGCTCATTAATGAATGGTGTCTCATATAGTGAATGATACACTGGATATACATCGTTTGATGTTTCATTCCTAAAAATTTTTATTTATAAAATATTTTAAAAAAAAACCTAATTTTGGTTTCTTGAAAATTTTTTAATTTTATCAATTTGACTGATAAGAAAATGTTTAATTAAAAAAGGATAGAAAAAGCGAAAAAAAGATATTGATAAGATAAAATGTTGAATATTGCAATTTTTTTCTTTCACAAAATTTTAAATAATGTTTCGGTCAATTTTTCAAATTATTTTATAATTTCAAATTTACTACCTATAAGTGATATCTGCAACAGGTATACCAAGATATTTTAAAAATGGTTCATGATCACTTCTATCACCTGGGATTGGCATTGATGGTACATCTGGCAAGAAGCTAATGTCATTCGGGAAATTTTTGATCCTTCAATTGAATCATTTTCAAATTATCAAATTTACTTTTCACACAATTATTCTTTAATTCAAACTGAATATCATTTGATATTCAATTTCTTAACTGATAAATATCAAATGAAAAGGCTAATAACTTTTCTCCTTTCCTCTTCTAATATTCTTATCATTAATTATATTTCTCTTCTAATATTCTTATCATTAATTATATTCGAATTTAATTTAAAAATATCACACAAAATATTTAGGTAAATTATAAAAATATCACATAAAATATTTAGGTAAATTATTTCCAAAAAAAAACAAATATTCATTATTTAAATTAAAAAGAAATGAGAAAAAAAACATGAAAACAATCATCTACCAGGTATCATAAAGAGTTTTTCGTCCCGCAATTTTCTCCGATTCCATTGGATTCGGAATTAATTTAGATATTTTGGTTAGAAATTGATATAATGTGGTACCGTACTCACATGCCTATATTAAATATTTTATGAATAAATTATTTCAAAATTTAATTATTAAATTTAATTTCACTATTATAATCGTTTTTGATTTGTGTTCTTAAGATTAATAAATAATGAGTGGATAAATGATAATATATTAATCAATATTAATCATAATGATATTAAAATTTTTATTTTATCTAATTATTTTACGATTTGCTATATATCAAAATATACATCATTTAATTGCTATCAGATATTTTAAGTAAGCGTTTCAATGAAAACTTAAATTTGCTGAAAATAATTTCTTTCTTATTGAAATACTGAAAAATGTTTATAAAATTAGAGAATATTTAAGAATACACGAGTGACAATTTCCGTATTTATCAAGTTCCATTGGTCCTTTTGATATAAAATTGTCAAATTTCATTTATCTTTCTGATATAAAATTATCAAATTTCATTTGTTCTTCAGATATAAAATTATCAAATTTCATTTGTTCTTCAGATATAAAATTATTAAAGTTTCCACTAATCATTCTGATATAAAATTATTAAGTTTCATTAATCCATCTAATATAAAATTATCAAATTTCATTTGTCCTTCTGTTATAAAATTATTTAGTCCCATCCTTCTGATATAAAATTATCAAATTTCATTTAGTCCTTCTGATATAAAATAATTTCAGCATCGATCTAAAAAAAAATTTTCTTTTTAAAAAAAGAAAGCTCAAAAAAAAAAAAATTGCACTGATAATCCTACGAAGAAGTGAATTGGAAAAAGTTAAAAATTTTAAATATAATTTTTAAAGATAAAAAAAAAGTCGAACAACGAATGATTGGAATGTATATTATCAACATTGAAATATGCCACTGCTCGTTGATTTAATAAATTTGCATATTCTTCAACAAATTCCGTTGAACCAATTAGGCCATATTCTTCAGCATCCCAATTGCAAAATAAAATTGTCCTTGCTGCAATATTCAGTAAATATCTAAGCAGTAAATTACATAAGTTTCATTTTACTGTGACGTGTAATCATGGCAGTATACGTAAACAAATGCATATGATCTGATAATATCCATATCAGATCATATTATATATGTTAGGAAATGTAAATTTGATTAAATATGATAGTACTCATATCAGATCAGATCATATACATATATTAGGAAATACAAATTTGATTAAATTTGATCAATAATATCAATTTTGTGATAAATATGAGAATATTAGCATATGTTTATTGTAACTATACGTGATAATTAATCTAATCTATATAAATGTTGATTTTTATTTAACACGTATCACTCATTATTTATTTATGATAAAATTTATATAATGATATCGAGAAATGATAATTAAGTTACCAGGTCTCCAATTTGTCATTTTCATAGTTTGCACAATTCCTCGAGCAATTTCAGCTAAAATTGCTGTAGCACTATTCGGATCTAATGAGCCATAAACCCAAGCATCATAATGATTACCCAAGATAACATACTTATCAGGATCCGTTGCACCACTAATATATCCTATCACATTTCGAATTGTTCTACAGTTATGAAATAGAATAGAATAATTTATTTTTGGTATATCAATATGTTGTATATTTATATTTATTTTTTATAGAAAAATTTATTTCTAAATTAATCGAATAATTAAAAATCAAAAAAATTGAAATTCACTTGCAAATTAAAAGAAAAGATAGCTATTAAAGATAACAAATATTTTATAAATTTAATTAAAATATTCTTATAATAATTTTAAAATTAAAAATAATTTTCTTTTTATTATAATGCATAGAAATATTTTCAAAAATGAAAACGAAATTTCACATATTAGTTGTTAAATAAGAAATACTTTCCATCTAACCGTAATACCCACAATAATTACCTGATTTCTAATGATGAATGTACGGTAATTTTAATTTCATTATCATCTTTCATTTCAGGTCCGAGATAATAAGTGATATTAAGACCGCCTTGCCAATTAAATGGGGCTAATTGACCTTGCACATGTGATAATATTTGATAAGCATCACGATAACTTACCGGCAATGCTGGAATTGTTGGTAGCACATGATCGTTCATTGCCTAAAATGCAAAAATTGTTTCAATTTTTTTTATTCGTTTTTTTTACAAACAAAAATTGAAATAATTAAAAAGAAAGTAAGAAATTTCTAAGAAAATTTCAAAAATTTCAAAGAGAACTTAAAACTTTCCTAAAGTCCTTAAATGGAGCCGTAAAATTTTTAAAAGATAATTCTAAAATTTCTATTAATATTTGAAACCTTTAATGTTAAAATATATTTAGTTCATTTTAAATTATGGAATACTAAAAGATTATCATTAGAGCACAATATATTATCACTTAGTTTAACTGATATTAAACAAATTTTAAAAATATTTTAAATAGTTCTGCTATTTATGTATTAAATAGTAAATTATTTAATATATCAATTTTATACAATGCAAAAATATTTATTGTGCTATTTCAATCTCTTCCATAATAAAATTCATTTATCTTTAATTAAATTATGAGAGAATGAATGAATTTATTGTTAATTTGCGTTTCTATGAAAAAAATAATATTATTTATTATTAATAATTTAAAATATATATTTCATTTTGATAATATTTTATCATTATCATCGAATGATAAATATGAATTTTATAGAAGAATAAAAATTTTATCTTCCAATTTATATTTAAAACAAACTTTATGAAAAAATTCTTAATTGATTATTTAATTATTTAATTATTTGTAATTTATCAAACAATTAATACCTCATCGATTGTTTTTGAACGATACATATTCTTTTTTGCTGGATATAATGGTGAAAGTGGATCACCATTACCATGCATAATACTACCTCGTTGTACACCAACATTTGGTAACCATTCAGTGTTTGGATAGACATTTTCTATAAATTTCAAAATTTTCAATTAATTAATGAAAAAACAAATTTCGGAATTTAAATTTTAAACTCATATGATTTCCTATGAATTCAATATTAATTATTATTTAAAAAAATTTTTTTAAACCATATTTCATAATGGAATTAAAAAAAAATTAATTGAAATAAATTCAAGATTTTCTCTTCCTATTCTTAAATTTTAAAATTCAATCTTCTCCAACTAAATTTAATTCATTCATTTATTTATTTCATAAAAGATTTTTAAGTATGTTTTTCTCGATTTTTTAATTATCAAAAATTAAGTCATATCATTTGCTACTTTATATATGTATTAAAATTTTTATAATTGAAATTATTAAAAAACTAGACTCAAAATATCAATTATATTTGAAATTTGTCATATTCACTAATATAGTAATAATAAATTATATATAAAATAGTTGTAATAAATTATATAAAAACACTAATATAGTTGTAATAAATTGAAAACTTGATAAAAATTTGAGAGAACAAAAAAAAAAAAGAAACCTTTATTTACACCATCTTGTGCTACCTCATATGGATCCGAAAATAAAATAACACCAATAGCACCTGCCATTTGAGCATTCCATAGCTTATCACCTCGGAAAATTTCACCATATCTCATCATAACTATTTTACCCTTAAAGTTATTATCTAATCAATATAAGATAAGAATTAATCATCCTGTGATGTTTACATGAATTTTTAGATGAACAAAAATTAATACATTAAAATTTTATTAATTTATTATCAATCGTTTTTGTTATGATAGTTTTTTAAATGTTATAAAATTACATTTCATTTGTCGCTTTTTAAATTATAATATAAAAAAGTTCGGATAATTTTTTATTTTATTTAATCAATTTTGATAAAAATAATTCATATATATAATTTTTGATATAAATAGGAGAGATAATAAAAAAAAATGAAAAAAAATCAAAATGTTCACATACCTTAGGATCAATATTATAATATTTTAAACGTTCGAAATCTTCCTTTCGGCCAAAATGACAATAAATAACTTGGCCCTGAACTGTTCCATTTCCCGAATATGCTAACCATTGTATTCCAGCTCCTATTCAAATTATTATCTCATATTTCGATTAAGTAATTAAAATTAATTTAACTTTTAGTAATTGTGGTTTGAATAAAGATATTTTGGTCTAATTTTAGTATAAGTAATGAAATACTATGCTTACACATAAAACTTGTAAGATTAATGGTTATCTTATCAAGTCGTTGAAGTGTACAATGTATACGTTTATAAATGAATTATAAATGAATTTATAACCTTTAGCACTTTGCTCTTCCGGTATCAACGGTGGACTGATACCTTCGGTAGTATACAAAATCTTTCCATTCCTATCTAATATATGCAAATGATTAGGATTATCATAATCAGGATAGGATAAAAGTACGTCATATTTCACGTAATGTACATCTGAAATATTGCCAAATAACATAATGAAAACATTGTAATCTGACTTATCAATGTTATCATTTTTCAATTTTAATCTATTCCATCTTTTTCAAATCAAATAATTTTCTGTTGGAATTTAAACACTTAATTTAATTTTATCATATTCTAAAATTCACAATGTATTAATTAAAATAAAAGGGAAAATATTTATATAATTAATTAATTACCTTCTAAACCATTTGCTTTCCAAAGTTAGATATTTTCTCAGCAACTTTAATATTAGCTCGCGTTCCAGCTGGATGTGGTAAAATAGTAAATGATCGCAAATTTTCCGCAATTTTATTACCATCTATATTTGATATTAAAATATCGATTATGCTTTGATCTGAAAATTAATTTAATTATCCACTATAAAATTATTATATAAGTATATAAATATAATAATAATTTGTTAAATTAGTATATTTCATACTTTATTACTAGTTGTCGCTGAAATCGCAAAAAAGGGAGAATTAATGATTCCTTTGTTCTTAAATAATATTGATAGTAATTAATATTGGTGTCAAATATTGATAACTTGATTTAAAGACTTTTAAAATTCATCCTTTTGTTCTTTGGAAATTCTTACTGACAATGATTATAACGCAAGAAAATAATTATGCTGATAATCACCGAGCATCAAAAAAAGTTAAAACGAAATAATTAATGATAATTTTGCATTTTTTGATAACTAAATCTATATAAACTTCTCAACTAATATTGCTGACATATGTTGCATGTATCAGATTTACTGTGCAACGTAAAATTTAATCTAAAATTATTTTCTTATTGTATCAATGAGCTTTAAAATCAAGAATTTCATTCTCATATAAAGGCGCTATTTCTTGTAAACTGTATCAGGATCATCCATCTACGCGGAAGACGAGGGTCATGACGCTGTCATGAAGGCATTGTAAATGATGCGCTTTAGCGAAGCGGTTGGATAAGCATATCGGGCGTTATTTAATCTCCTTTTTTCTTCTCAGTTATATTCTCGTCATTGAGATTATCTGATTGATATCATTGAATTTTCATCATTGATTTTGTAATTGATGTATTCGTTGATGTATAATCAAATTTATTATAATAAAAGTTTATTTACCCAGATTTGAGGTGTTACTATTGAAAGGCAGATAGAACCTTCAATTTTTATCACGATTCACAAGGTATAATATAATTTATCACTATTATCTATTTTTGATTAAAATTCAATCATTTACAATAATCATTTTAATAATTATATCAATGTATCGATTAAATAATCATTTTTTTAATTTTTTTTCTTTCATTAACCAATTTCAATTATAATAAGCAATTTATGCTGAAATAATTTGTTTGTTAGCTTTTGAGCATTATCAAACCTTTTTAGAATTAAATGTCATGTTCATCGCAAATTTATTCAAAAAAAAATCGTTCGAGAATGTATTTAATGAAATTTGAATATTTTTAAAAATAAAAAGGAAAGAAATGTAATTAAATTAACCTTTCGAAATAAACTTGGATAACCTTACTGAATTATGATAAATGCCAAGGAAGCCAACGAGAAAAATTGACATGAAGCTAAGTGCAAGGAGTAAAATTGCTTTAAACATTGTCCGATCGCATAAATTGTTTCCTAAAACTTTTTTTTCAAATATATTAATTAAATTAATGAATTTTTTCACTCATTTCTAATCAATATATGAGTTATCACTTAAATGCCTAACTTTCTAAACTATACTACAATTTTTTAGCCAAAAATTTCGATTTTCTAAATAATTATTTCTTCAATTTTTCAATAAATCTTGATAATCGTCAAAGCAAAAAGGAAATCAAAAATAGAATTTTCATCAAGAGTAATCAATTTTATATTTTATTCATTTTCAATTTTGGAAAAATATTTTGATATTCTTAAGAACTAGTTTTTTTCGAATAAAATTGAACATTTGTTTCACTCATTTCCAATTAAATTAAACATTTTTTTTATTCATCTCTAATTTTTCTGAAGATAAAAATGAACAAAAATTTTCATACATTTTTTTTATATTCCATCAAAAACATAATATTTCATATTTTTACATTTGGCAAATTTTCCTAACTTTTGAAAATATTTTAGGCTATAATAGTATGAAAGAATTTAACAACTACTTTGTTAATGTAGTTCAAGTTATGCAATTCATGCTAATACAATATTTGATCCTCAGAAACGAATAAAGTAATATAAATTGTTTCATAATTAATTATTATCTAACTGCAACCAAATTAACTATCTCATAATGAATACAGCAGAACCGATTAATATTCAGTAAATCATTTCATTTCAATTTTCTTCGCACAAAATTCATTTATTAGGTAAATATAAGTCCAAATATTTATATTTATGCACTTTGTAAGTTTTTAAAATAGAAAGTTAAAATTTTAAATCGTTAGTAAAATAAAATATCATAGATCAAAAATAAAAAATTTATGCCTCAATTTTTTTCATTTCGATAAAATTCAAAATCAAAAATATGCATTCCATTTGTGTAATATATAATAAATACTACTTTGAAAAGATTTCCATATAACTACCTTCAAAAGCGCTCCATTTTTGCAATACCTGTGAGAGGAAAGGCAAAGCTTTTCAAAAGTTTAAAATTTAAGAATTCGAATGTTTTAATTAAATCAATAGCATTTCAGTTGAATGAGAAATGTTTCGTATATGAAATATTTTCTTGTTTCAAATGTGAAAAATTTTATATTTCAATCAAGTAATTAGCTGATGCTTTGATGAAATTTAAAATTTAAAATTAACATCATTGATATTAATATTGCTATTAAACTAAGCAATAGTGTAATTAAATTAAATTAAGCAAACAAGAAAGGCAAAATGTTACAATTTCGATGATTTAAAATTTTCTATAATTTTTAAGCAAAAAAACTTAAAAAAATTTAAAATAAATTAATTAGCTGAATCGTACCTTCACTATTTCTTCCAGGCATCATTTCTCTTTCACAATTCTCGATGAACAACAGTTAAATTGTCGAGAAAAATCGCTGAAACTAAATGATGTTGAATGATAGAGCACTAAGGCAGAAATTTGATATAAAATATGCAAATATTAAAATTTAAAAAATATTCAAAAAGAAAAATTTTTGCAGTTTTTTGAAAATTAAAATGACGTATTAAAATTATTTGTAATTTAGTAAATACGAGACATATATTACTTATGGCATTGTTACTTATAAATAATAACAAAAATTTTTTAAGAAAAAAAAATTGTTTCTTCTAGATATTTAAAACTGATATTTTAAAGTTAAATTCAAATGAAATAATTGAATTGAATGAACAGGATATAATGATCGAAAATAAAAATTGCTCATTATAAAAGCTAAAGTTTAAAAGTCAAAATATCAAAATGATCGAAGATATTTATTACTAATGTCATCGTTGTGAGAAAAAAAAGTGAGAGGAATGAATGAAAAATGTTTGAGTGGGGAAATTTTAATCTATCTGCAACTTCTACACCTGTACTTCACATCAAATCCGTTTCTCGAATTTCGTAGGAAGTATTGCAAAACAGTTGTTTGGCTAATTTAATAGAAAAAGTAGTTTTCGATTTAAAAATTTTAAACAATAATTTAAATTGTCTTAATAGTTGATATTTTTTTTGCCATTATTACGTAACATTAACAAATATCTATGATAACAAATATCTATGATAACGAAATTTTGATACATGCAATTTGTAATTATAAATTTCCATTTTAGTTTAATCATAATTATAAAAATTACATTCTAAATATGAACATCAAATCTCTAATTGTTCGAACTTCCACTACTTCATTCTAACTTTTTTTTCTCCATAACGATTATCAGTAAAACATAGAATGAATGTGGTTATAAACATATGCGTACTGATAATGCACATTATCATGCATATATAATTAGCCAAATGAAATTTGACCCTGTTGTCTTATTAAAATTCTAGTATAAAGAATACTTTGAACGATCATAACTATTTTATTAATTATTCAATATTATATTGCTTTTCGATAATAGTTTAATTTTGAATATAATATTTCTGTTAAATTCTAAAAAAGTTCAACATTGTTATGAAGATAAATAGTCGTAGTTTTTCTTTAGTATTTTCCTAAATTTCAAGAGAAATCTAATAATATTATGAGGCCAAATTATTAGAATTAAAAATAATTGTTAACAGTATTATCAATAATTAGGATCAATAATTTATTTTTTTGTATCAACAATTTGAATCAACTAAAAATAATTGTTAACAGTATTATCAATAATTAGGATCAACATTTTTTTTATTATCAATAATTAGGATCAATACTTTTTGTTTCTATAATTTTAATTAAAAATATTATAAAATTTTAAGAGAAATCTTACCAAGATTGAGCAGAATAAATTTTGTCATGCCATTAAATGATTGATAATATGGCGAAATGAAAGACAGATATATGATGGCGGGGGAAGGGGTCATAATTTTGGCCAATGTGCTTTTACCTGATGGATTAGGTAAAAATTGAACGCTTGCAAAACAGACCTTTATCAATATCTCCACAAACGGATATATTAATTTAAATATCTGTTTGAGAAAAGTTAAATATCGCAAATTTTCGATTTTACTATTACGTTATTATACCATTTAATAACAAATTACTTTTTCATTTTTCATTGCAACTTTTTGATTTAAAAATTAAAAATTTTTCTTCAGAATTATTCAATTATTTTGCATTTTTTTTCTGTAACTACATTATTTGTTACGAAATTTTGCTAGTGTCTAAAAAAGAAATAAATCATTTGCAGGTAATTAAATTATCAGTAATGCAATCAAATCATTTAAATTCTTTTAAATGAGTGGAAAAAAAGAGATAGAATTATGAAGAAATGAAAGAAAATAATTTTAAAAAAAGTGTTAAATAAGCAAATTATAAATAATACAAAGAATATTGCAATGAATTTCAACATTCGAGAGCTAACTGTTGAATGAAACGCAGAAAAATATGAAGAAACAACGAATGAATGAAAAGTATTTGCATTCAATGCATTCATTTGTTCCCAAAGGTATTCATTTCGATTTTTAAAAAATAAAATGAAAAAAAAGAGAAAATGACGAAAAAGAAAACAAAAAAAGTAAATGAATAGATTATCACAGATTTTGCTCACTTCCCTTACCTATAATATTTATCACCTATCTTTCATCTCTATTTTCCTGTTAGCATCATTTGTGCATATCTACTGATAATAATATCCATAGAATAGTAGTATAAAGAAATCAATATTTGTTCAGATTACAAATGATACGATTATATTTTCTCGATCATTGTGGAATAGCAATCTGCTCATTGTTATCATTGCTAACTGATTAATATTACATTTCGATAGATTCATGTATCATTATCTCCATTTTCTAAGAACAAAGCATTATTTGACAGAAAAGATTTGCTCAGTGGCATACTCGTTTTCATATTTTTTGGAAATGTTAGTGTGTAATGTATGGCATAATTTTCGAATGTAATTAGTTGAAAATATAATATCAATTTGATAAAATTTATAATGCTCAAATACAAATGCTCGCAACAATAATCTAAGATATACAGTAGAACCATATGAAATATACAGTAGTCTTGATGGATTTTTAACGATGAAGTATAAATTTATTGATTGAGTTTTTGATTTATACCTATTTTATTATAATTTATGTTTTAAAGAAAATGATAATTTGTGGAAAAAATTTGACAAATTCAATACTCATATAACATATAACAAACTTATGTTATCAATATTGTCGTTATTCATGCATTAATTAGTTTCTTTCCCGAGAGAAAGAAACATTACTCGTGACCTATGAACTAATTAGTTTCTTTCCCGAGAGAAAGAAACACACAAAAAAATAAATAGGCATATAGCCAGTGCAAAATTCATCAAAGTTAAAATGAAGTTATCGAAATGTAATATTAATCAATCAGCGCTGATCACATTGAGTAGATTATTATTCTATATGATAGAAAGAAATATAATATTATTGATGACAAATATTAATTTCTTTATATTATTATTCTATCAATGCATAACATGTCATTATCAGACAGATAAGCATAAATGATGTTGACAGGAAGATAGAGATAAAAGGATAGGTAAATGTGAACGATAAGAATGAAGAAAAATCTATCATTCGGGAATGATCGTGAAAAAAATTTATTTTATGAAGCAAAACAATGTAAAAAATATCAAATATTATTTGTTAAAAATTTTTAATTATAAACTTTTTAATATCTTTGATTGAACATAAACACATTTTCTCTGCCTTCTTCCACCAAATAATATAAATAAAAATTTTCAACAAATAGTTTTTGATGTCTTTACAAATTTTGTCGCTGTTTTAGGCTTTTAGTAGTAGTGCTGATAATATATTACAGAGTAAATTTTTTTTCAAATTCTTTCTCATATTATAGGCAAAGATTCTTCGTTTTTTTTTACATCGCATTTTTTTGATAATTTTTTTGTACTGAAAATTTCGTCGTTTTAATTTGCTATCACTCAAGAAATGTATTATTTGAGTAATATGACGGTGACAATTCCCATTTTTTCGAGATTCGATCCTGATGAGGTGTTCAAAATAGGTTGCTGAGGGAACGTTTACATGAAATAATGACACATTATGTAAACTGAAATGTGGCATTATTAAGCTGATCTACATTGATGCAAAGTGAAATAAGAAATGAATTAACTTCATGTTTGTTGATAGAGAGAAATCGAAGGGAAGGAATTTCAAAATAAAATTAATTTTACGATGATAATTTAGCTTCAAATAACCACTTCGCTACTATTTTTTTATTCATCATTTTTAGATATTTCAGACTTTCTAATTTTTCATATAAATTCTTTTGTAGCCATAGTTTTTAAATGTAAATAAATTTGAATTTACTTCGCATATTTCCTGCATAATATAAAATGTAATTTTCATAAAAATGTACATGTTCGATACTTGAATTTCATTCCGTGAATTATTCTTAGTTTTAGAAATTTTATAAAATACTTTTTTATAAAAATATGAAAACTTTTAAGGAAATTATGCAGAATGGATTATACTTTTATTACGCGATTAAAAAGATTTATAACCTATTTCTTAATTAAATGCCTTATTTGGAGAAAAATAAAGTATGGAAAATAAAATATAGAATATCATCTGAGCAATGTACTAATCAGAAAAAAAAAAATGAAATTAAGAGTTTGCTGATGAGGTTCATTTATTTAAGATAATAAATAAATGCCAAAATTTTCATAGCTATTACAATTATTAATTTATATAATAATTGATAAGATATTTTTTTTGATCATAAGATAATTCACGCTGCTTGTTGATTTCGAAATTTTCTTCCTGCATAAATTGCTGAATTACTAAGCTCTTCCTCAATACGAATTAATTGATTATACTTTGCAAGACATTCCGATCGGCATGGTGCTCCAGTTTTTATCTGAATAATTTTCATATTTATTTCCATCGTTGTTGTTGATAAATTATTAGTGAAGAATTTTGAAGATATTTAAAAGAAATTTAAAGAAGAATTTTAAAGATATTTAACAAATTTAAAGGTATTGAGATAGAATAATGAGAGAGAGAGAATAATGAGCATTTTTTTTTTCCTGTTTAGGAAGGTTAATTTTTAACTATGATCGTTTGCACTAAAATTAACCATATAATCTTTTCAGATTTATGATTTTTCAATCAAATAATTTTTTTCAATTAAAAAAAAAAAACAGCTGCCTAGAGAATAATAAAATGCAAAATTAACGAATGGAACAATACGCAAAACTTGTCCTGTAGCAAGGCCAACAGCAAGATCGGCAATGAATGTATCTTCAATTTCACCTGATCGATGAGAAGCCATCACACCCCACTCATTTTTACGTGCCAAATTTGCTGCTTCAATAGATTTGGTTACAGTTAAAATTTGGTTTACCATAAATCATTTGAAAAAAAAAAAGAATTGGGAGCCATACTTTGCATGAAATATTTTATTTATTAAATAAAATTCTTAAATATTTAAAACCAGTACAGCAAGTTTATTGCCATCAATAATAGTGCTGACATATGTCGCATGTATCAGATTTACTGTGCAACGTAAAATTTAATCTTAAAATTGTTAGTTCATTTTATCAATGAGCTTTAAAATCAAGAATTTCATTCTCATATAAAGGCGCTATTTCTTGTAAACTGTATCAGGATCATCCATCTACGCGGAAGACGAGGGTCATGACGCTGTCATGAAGGCATTGTAAATGATGCGCTTTAGCGAAGCGGTTGGATAAGCATATCGGGCGTTATTTAATCTCCTTTTTTCCTCTCAGTTATATTCTCGTCATTGAGATTATCTGATTAATATCATTGAATTTTCATCATTGATCTTGTAATTGATGTATTCGTTGATGTATAATCAAATTTATTATAATAAAAGTTTATTTACCCAGATTTGAGGTGTTACTATTGAAAGGCAGATAGAACCTTCAATTTTTATCACGATTGAAGAAGATCAGCAACATAAGTATAATAATTTATCACTATTATCTATTTTTGATTAAAATTCAATCATTTACAATAATCATTTTAATAATTATATCAATGTATCGATTAAATAATCATTTATTTTTTTTCTTTATTAACCAATTTCAATTATAATAAGCAATTTATGCTGAAATAATTTGTTTGTTAGCTTTTGAGCATTATCAAACCTTTTTAGAATTAAATGTCATGTTCATCGCAAATTTATTCAAAAAAAAAAAAATCGTTCGAGAATGTATTTAATGAAATTTGAATATTTTTAAAAATAAAAAGGGAAAGAAATGTAATTAAATTAACCTTTCGAAATAAGCTTGGATAACCTTACTGAATTATGATAAATACCAAGGAAGCCAACGAGAAAAATTGACATGAAGCTAAGTGCAAGGAGTAAAATTGCTTTAAACATTGTCCGATCGCATAAATTGTTTCCTAAAACTTTTTTCAAATACATTAATTAAATTGCTGAATTTTTTCACTCATTTCTAATCAATATATTAGTCACTTAATTGCCTAACTTTCTGATTGCCTAAGCCTAGGCCTAAGCCTAAGCCTAAAACTTTCTGAACGCAAAACTTTTTCCTGAACAAAAGTCATTTATTTATAACTTGCAAAAAGGAAAAAAAATATTAATAAATAAAATATTCTTTTGTATAAATCAAATATATTTTTACCGTAGTAATAAATGATATTATACCCTAAAAATTATAGTACCCTAAAATAATGATAATTGATTAAAAATATTAATTATAGAATATAAAAAATAGTATTAAATATTTCAAAAGTTTTGCACACAAATAAATAAAAAATATGAAGCTATTTTTTGAATTATTTTACATAATATATGTGGGATATAAAATATCTGAAATACTTAGTACAGTAATACTCAAATAACTATATACTAATAATGAAAGAAAGAAGGCCTAAGGTTATGCTTATGTCCTGTTATAGTAATATTGTATAACTGTTATAAAATATTTGAAATGCTTATACAGCATTACTTAAATAATTAATTTTACACTAATATGCGCTCGATTTTAAATATGCGTTTTTTATTAATTTTGCGAAAAAAGCTTTCGCGCATAAAACTAAACTTCGGAAACTTTTAGATTTCAATTTTTTCAAGGTGTGGAATGGACTGTAAATAAACATAATGAATGATTAATGTAATTAAATTAATTTAATTAAATACCTATAGCATATCTTTTTCTTAAAACCTTTTTTTTTAAATAAATAATTACAAATATATGCATATGTATTGGAATTTCTAATTATTTTATATATACATGATAACAATGATTATAAATTGATAATAGTGATTATGAATTGATAATAGTGATTATAAATCGATAATTAATTATTTATTTGAAAAATTAAAATAAGAAATTCATTTTAGCTAATTTTGGCAAAATTTGTGAATTAATTCAAAATTTGATATATCATATCAAATATCAACTTAGCAAGCATCATCTTGGCGCAATCACGATCATTTCGTCTTATTGTTTTCCAGTAATTTTTTAACGTGAATAATTCTCGAAAATTCAAATACGGTAATCGTGGATCAACTTTTTGCTGTTCACCATTTTCAACTCCACCATTTTTACAACCACCACCACCACCACCACCACCACCGCCACCGCCACCATCATTACCGCCACCGGCCATATTACGTGAATGATTCGGTACACTACTTCCCGAACCCATAAAATTGTCGATAAAATTATGCAACAAATAAATTCAAACATTCAGCTTAATTATTTTTTACTAATAAATAGATTTTTCATTTTCCTTCGTTGTGCTTCGTTCAGATAAATTATAATCGAATTTAGTTGAATAAAATTTGAATAACATTCAGTTTTCATAGACGAATAGATTAATTAGAAAAAAAAAATAATTAAAATTTTAACATTCCAATATATTCCTCAATTCCAATGCGATATTTTTTCCATTCAATGAATTGAATAAAATTTATAAAAAAAAAGAAGCAAAAATATCAATGAATTTGAGTAATCAGAGAAATTAGTTAATTAGTTAATTAGTCGTTAGCAATAGAAGAATATAATACAGCAAAATATCAAATAATCGCTTAAATTCTTCTTTGTTTTGTTTTGTTTTTTATTTTTTGCTTTCTTCCTCTCGAATGCTAAAATAAAAAATAAAAATTTAATTTAATTTATTTTTAAAAAACAAATAATTAATTAATTAATTATTAATTTTTTCTTCAAGTGATTAATCATATTGATAAAAAATTATCAATATGATTAATTAATGAATTGTATGTACATTTCAATGAATGGCTTAATTTTGCTAAATTGAATAAAGTAATAAAATTTATAAATTAATAATTAATTAATTAATTAAAAAATTCTTTTTTTTTGCAATTAATTAATAGGTGAACAAATAAATATATTTATTTTCATTGATTTATGATAATTTGAATAATGATTTGCAAACAAATTCCGTAATTTAATAATTAAATAATTTTATTTCAAAAAAAAAGATTAAATAATTTTATTTCCAGACTATACTACAATTTTTTTTTCTAACTATATACAATTATTAAGCCAAAAATTTCGATTTTCTAAATAATTATTTCTTCAATTTTTCAATAAATAATTCTTGAAAATCGTCAAAGCAAAAAGGAAATCAAAAATAGAATTTTCATCAAGAGTAATTAATTTTATATTCATTTTCAATTTTGGAAAAATATTTTCATATTCTTAAGAACTAGTTTTTTTCGAATAAAATTGAACATTTGTTTCACTCATTTCCAATTAAATTATGATATTTTGTTAGTATCCAATAAAAAATCGCAGGTAATTAAATTATCAGTAATGCAATCAAATTACATTTCGATAGATTCATGTATCATTATCTCCATTTTCTAAGAACAAAGCATTATTTGTCAGAAAAGATTTGCTCAGTGACATATTCGTTTTCATATTTTTTGGAAATGTTTTTTTCTATCCAGAAAAAAACTAATTTATTCATGGTCATGATAATATTGATAATAAATAATTTTACATATTTTATATGAATGCAGGAACTTTTTAATGAAAATAAAATCACAGATTAATAAGTACAAAAACTATGCAATACCGTAACATATTTTCAATTATTTTTTTGTTCGAAAATTTTTTCATTTCAATAAATTGTCATTTGTTCCGAAAAATAAAAATTTGATCGTTTTATATAATACTTAAAATTTATGATTTGAATTGTTTTTTTTCACTATTTTCCAAATGATCTCCAAAAACTATCTATTCAAAAATCATTTTAATGATTATTGTAAATGATTTAATTTTAATCAAAAATAAATAATAGTGATAAATTATTATACTTATGTTGCTGATCTTCTTCAA
Source organism: Dirofilaria repens (assembly GCA_008729115.1). Lineage (NCBI taxonomy): Eukaryota > Metazoa > Nematoda > Chromadorea > Rhabditida > Onchocercidae > Dirofilaria > Dirofilaria repens. Next base: position 90,135 of record SNRZ01000064.1, read on the forward strand.
TCGTGATAAAAATTGAAGGTTCTATCTGCCTTTCAATAGTAACACCTCAAATCTGGGTAAATAAACTTTTATTATAATAAATTTGATTATACATCAACGAATACATCAATTACAAAATCAATGATGAAAATTCAATGATATCAATCAGACAATCTCAATGACGAGAATATAACTGAGAGCAAAAAAAGGAGATTAAATAACGCCCGATATGCTTATCCAACCGCTTCGCTAAAGCGCATCATTTACAATGCCTTCATGACAGCGTCATGACCCTCGTCTTCCGCGTAGATGGATGATCCTGATACAATTTACAAGAAATAGCGCCTTTATATGAGAATGAAATTCTTGATTTTAAAGCTCATTGATAAAATGAACTAACAATTTTAGATTAAATTTTACGTGCACAGTAAATTCGACACATGCAACATATGTCAGCAATACTAGCGATGACAATAAACTTGCTGTGCATCTTTTAGATATTCATTTTTCTTTACTAAACATGCTGATACTAGTAAGACAGAGGAGAGATATTCAAGGAATTGTATTACATACATTGATTATCACTGTATTTTTTATCATACACATCGACTATTACTGTATTTTTTATCACATAAACTGATTATCAATGTATCAAGAATAGAAAAACCATCTATTTTACCTCTAAAGCTTTTCGCTTTACAATATAGTGGAACCTGAAGTGTCATTTTTAGGATAAATTTTTTTTTTTAAAAAATAAAAATTTTATTTCATAAAATAAAAAGATAAAAATCTTTTTTAGATTTTTTTTTAGGATGAAATTCCTTCCCTTCGATTTCTCTCTATCAATAAACATGAAGTTAATTCATTTCTTACTTCACTTTGCGTCATTATTTCATGTAAACGTTCTCTCAGCAACCTATTTTGAACACCTCACCAGGATCGAATCTCGAAAAAATGGGAATTGTCACCGTCACATTACTCAAATAATACATCTCTTGAGTGATAGCGAATTAAAACGACGAAATTTTCAGTACAAAAAAATTATCAAAGAAATGCGATGTAAAAAAAGACCGAAGAATCTTTGCCTATAATATGAGAAAAAATTTGAAAAAAAAATTTACTCTGCAATATATATCAGCACTATTACTAAAAAGCCTAAAATAGCGATAAAATTCGTAAAGATATCAAAAACTATTTGTTGAAAATTTTTATTTATATTATTTGGTGGAAGAAGGCAGAGAAAATGTGTTTATGTGCAATCGAAGATATTAAAAAGTTTATAATTAAAAATTTTTAACAAATAATATTTGATATTTTTTACATTGTTTTGCTTCATAAAATAAATTTTTTCTACGATCATTCCCGAATGATAGATTTTTTTTTCTTATCGTTCACATTTACCTATCCTTTTATCTCTATCTTCCTGTCAACATCATTTATGCTTATCTGTCTGATAACGACATGTTATGCATTGATAAAACAATAATATAAAGAAATTAATATTTGTCATCAATAATACTATTTTTCTTTCTATCATTATAGAATAATAATCTACTCAATGTGATCAGCGCTGATTGATTAATATTACATTTCGATAACTTTACTTTAACTATTTTAATGAATTTTGCACTGGCTATTTGCCTATTTATTTTTTTGTAATGTTTCTTTCTCTCTGGAAAGAAACTAATTAGTTCATTAATAACGACAATATTGATAATATAAATTTATTATGTGAGTAATGGATAGCAATCATCACTAATTATCTTAAAAAATTATTTCAAAAATTGTACAATATTATGACGTATTTTTAACAGCTCTTTGTCAAATTTTATTTCCACAAATTATCATTTTCTTTAAAACATAAATTATAATAAAATAGGTAGAAATCAAAAACTCAGTCAATAAATTTATACTTCATCGTTAAAAATCCCATCAAGATTACTATATATTTCAAATGGTTCTATTGTATACCTTAGATTTTTGTTGTAAACATTTGTGTTATACGATGGCGGGGGAAGGGGTCATAATTCTGGCCATTGTACTTTTATCTGATGGATTACGTCAAAAATTAAATGTTTACAAAACAGATCTTTATCAATATTTCCACACAACGGATAAATTAATTCAAACATCGATTTGAAAAAAGTTAATGTTGCTTATTATTCCATTTAATAACAATACTTTTTCATTTTTCATTGCAACTTTTTAATTTAAAAATTAAAAATTTTCTTCAGAATTATTTAATTATTTCGCACAAAGAATATTGCAATGAATTTCAACATTCGAGAGCTAATGTTGAATGAAACGCAGAAAAATATGAAGAAACAACGAATGAATGAAAAGTATTTGCATTCAATGCATTCATTTGTTCCCAAAGGTATTCATTTCGATTTTTAAAAAAAAAATGAAAAAAAGAGAAAATGACGAAAAAGAAAACAAAAAAAGTAAATGAATGGATTATCACAGATTTTGCTCACTTCTTACCTATAATATTTATCACCTATCTTTCATCTCTATTTTCCTGTCAGCATCATTTATGCATATCTATCTGATAATAATATCCATAGAATAGTAGTATAAAAAATCAATATTTGTTCAGATTACAAATGATACGATTATATTTTCTCGATCATTGTGGAATAGCAATCTGCTCATTGCTATCATTGCTAACTGATTAATATTACATTTCGATAGATTCATGTATCATTATCTCCATTTTCTAAGAACAAAGCATTATTTGTCAGAAAAGATTTGCTCAGTGACATATTCGTTTTCATATTTTTTGGAAATGTTTTTTTCTATCCAGAAAAAAACTAATTTATTCATGGTCATGATAATATTGATAATAAATAATTTTACATATTTTATATGAGTGCAGGAACTTTTTTTAATGAAAATAAATCACAGATTATTCTAAAAATAAGTACAAAACTATGCAATACCGTAACATATTTTAATTATTTTTTTGTTCGAAAATTTTTCATTTCAATAAATTGTCATTTGTTCCAAAAATAAAAATTTGATCGTAAGTTTTATAATACTAAAATTTATGATTTGAATTGTTTTTTTCACGATTTTCTAAATAATCTTCAAAAATATCTATTCAAAATTTACTTAGCTTTGCTAAATAATAGTCTCGCGAAAGACGCGAAAGGTGGAATAAATCTTTAAGAAGAAATGAAAATAATTTCCATTATCCATGACTCATCAACATCTCATTTATAATTCTTAATTTATTCCATCCAATGTTTTTTGACGAAATCCCATTTTTGTGTTCCGGTTATACCGGAAATTCACATTCCTTAGATTATCCATGTTTTTTTACTTTTTAGCTAAGCTCACCTTTTTGGTATTTCCTGTCGTACAGGGAATAATTTTGTGTGTAATACTTATCCTGCAATTTTACCACCATATGTGTAATTTTGTGTTAACAGTTTCCGTTGCAAATCATTCCCATTTCTAGCATATATAAATGTTGTTTATCAAGCCGAATGTTATTCAAAATAAACTCTTCCTCTACTAGCTTTTCGTTTCTACACAGAAGTTCCATGACAATTTGGTGTCCGAAGTAGGTCGAATGGCGACCTCTCTCAATCAATCAGCGCAACCGGCAGAGTGATCGAACTTCTGGAAGAGATCAAGAAACTCGAGTTGTCACCACCAAATCGAAACCTGCCAGTGGAAGAACAGAAACAGCAATATGAAATCAAGAAACGATTCGTCAGGGACAAAATCAAGCGGTTCGAGATGTATGTTGGTGTTTTGGAAACGATCAATCAAAAATGGCTGGACTTCATGCAACAAATCACAACAACAACAAAGAAAAAGGAGGAAGAAGAAAAGTACGAAAAAATGGTCAACGATAAACAAGGTATTTTATACATGATTAACAACAGCAAGAAGCTATTATTTACTTTAAGTTTATATTATAATGATTTTGAATTAGCCTTTCAACAAGAGAAGTTCATGAGCACGGAGAGACTCTCACCCAGTTATCATTCAACAATAAATTTACCACAGTTACCACTACTAGCTTTTAGTGGGGATCCAAAGTTGTGGCAAGAATTTTGGAATAGCTTTAATGCAGCTATACGCCTCCAGGAGATTCCAGACATTCAAAAACTTACCTACTTGATTTCATGCTTAAAAGGAGAAGCATTGGAAGTTATAAGAGGGTTTGATGTAGCTACGAAAAATTATGATATAATAAGACAGGTTTTAATCGATAAGTATGGTAATCCTGCCACTATAAAGAAACTGTTATATAACGAATTCCATTCTATTCAACGAAGTGATAAAGAATGAAAATCAAGAGTGGAAGCGATGGAAAAAATCCTTCGACAGTTAGAAGCATTAGGCGAAAATCTGAAACATTCCAATATCGAAGTAACAATCGAAAGCAGACTTCCATCATGGATCCTGGACAAAGTCTATCAGATGAAAACAGAAAAGGTAACATGGACGGTAAGTAACCTACGAAACTTCCTAATGACATTAATCCAAAGAAATGAAGAGGTAAATAGGAACCAAAAAACTACGCTAGAACCAATCCCAAAAAGAGCACTTCATTTTCAAAGGAGAAGAGGAACTCTCGCCTTATTTATAACAAAACAATCAAATAAGGTAAAAAACCTTCAGTCTAGTAATAAAATAAAAGTTCAACAAGGAAAAAAGACCTCGTATATTTTGTAACAAAAATCATAGGGATAATGAATGCCCAAATTGCCTTACTGCTAAACAATGATTCGAACCCTGAAAGAGCTCAAGGTATGCACTAATTGCTTTCATACGAAGCATGCAACAAGTACTGCAAACAAAGGAAACGTATATGCTTCTACTACACAGGCCAACACAATACGGCATTGTGCTACAAGAAATATTGTTCGCCCAATAATGGTTCCAACAAAGAAGAAACAAATTCAACAATCATATAAATTCACTAAATCAACCAATCAAGGTAAGAAGGTTCTATTAATATAAAGAAATTGAAGCAGTCAACCCAAGCAAACTGGAGATTCAAGAAGACGCTTTAGTATTATTTGATTCAAGTTCCCAATCATCTTTCTTCTCAAAAAAGTTAACCAGCCAATTAAATCTAGCTGAAACCACAAAAGAAGAATTGAAACTTTTTTCTTTCGGTAACCAATTTCCCAAACTCTACCAAACTAATAAGGTAAAATTAGGAATGAGAACTTCAGAATCTAAAATCATAACTATTAACGCATATGCATTAGATTATTTAACAGATAAACTACAAATTATTAATCCAAGTTCTTATGATATGAAATTTATTATACGTCAGAAACAGTTAGATGAGTCGGAAGAATATAGGAGATGACCCGATATCATAATCGGAGTAGACCATTTCTTCGAATTCATGCAACCGTACAAAGTCCACAGTATGCTATCAGGTTTTTATTTACTCCACACCAAGGTAGGACCGATAATAACGGCTGTGGATATACTATATAACTTGTGAACTTGATAGCCTTAATTCCATTAATGTAACCTGTTATTACTAATCCAGATATAGATCAGTTTTGGAAATTGGAAGTAATAGGGATTAACGAACAACCAAATGATCAAGACGATGAGAAGGCACTAGAACAATTTAAAAATAGTATTACTAAGGAAAACAACAGGTATCAAGTCATGGAAAGAGAGAAAATTATTTACAAGACAATTATAGTCTTTGTTATGGACGATTAAAGGCACTAGTCAAACGACTTCAAACCAACCAATCTTTGCTCGAACGAGATAATCAAGGAGCAATTACTCGAATATTATTGAGAAAGTGACAGCAAATATGGATCAAGAAGGTATTATACATTATTTCTCATCATGAAGTATTAACCCCTGGAAAGACAACTACAAAACTACGAATTGTCTATGATGCTTCAGCCCATATTAAAAGAGAAAAAAGTCTGAATAATATGTTATATCATGGTCCCACTACACTACTTAGCAGGTGTTTTACTTCGTTTCAGAATGATGAAAAATGTTATAACAGCTGATATAGAAGAGGTCTTTTTGCAACTGGGATCACATCCGTTCGAAAGGAACTGCACTCATTTTTTATGGTTAAAGGATATTCAAGAAGAAATCACTAAGGAAAATTCAGGGTTCCATTTGGAGTAATAGCGTCTCCCTTTTTACTTTCAGCTACTCTCAATTATCATCTAGAAACTTATGGAAGCAAAACCGCTTTAGAAATTAAGAAAAACCTCTATGTCGATAATGTTTTATCATCCGCAAGTGGAACCGAAGAAGCACTCAAAATTTACAACGAAATGAAGGACATCTTTATGAATGCCTCAATAAATATACGAGAATTCTTTTCAAATGACGATTTCAATAAACTTATTCCTGAAAACGACCGAGCAGATGTAAGTCAAATAAAAAAGATCCTTGGCATCAACTGGAATCCAGTTATTGATTCTATTGGAATAATCTTAAAACCGTGGGATAACCAAACCCCAAAAAAGGACAATCTTACAATTCATTGCCTTTCAATATGATCCTTTGGATTTTTAATTCCATCAATGTTATTAATCAAACTATTCTTACAAACTCTTTGGAAAAGGAAATTATCCTGGGATCAACATTTGGAAAAGGACGACCTGGAAACATGGGAAATCCTTATAAGTCGATGGCCAACAAAAGTTAAAGAAATTCCACGCATGGTCATAGCTTCTGATCGTTTACAACAATTAGAAATTCATGTGTTTACCGATGCATCCCCACGGCATATGCTGCAGCAGTCTACGCAAAACAAGGTATAAATACATTTTTGATTTTTGCGAAATCTCGAATAGCTCCTGTGAAAGGTATAACAATACCTAGACTAGAATTATTAGCTATCTTAATTGGAGTGCGAGCCACCAAATTTGTTATCAAACAATTAGAAATCGAAGATGCAAAAGTTACATTATGGTCAGATTCCCGCTGTGCTCTCCAATGGATAAGAAATCGATCAAGACTTTACAAAAATTCATACAAAATCGAATCGATGAAATAAGAATGGCAAATTTTTCATACAGATATGTGCCAAGCAGATTAATCCTGCTGACACAGCAACCAAAGGATATATGTCTCCAATTCAACTTGCAAATTTTAAACAGTGGTGGAACGATCCTCAGTGGTTAAAGGATGATGAATCAACATGACCCAATAGGAAAATAATAATTTACCACAAACATGACGAATATGAAACCAAAATTTGTACAGCAACAGCAACAACTAAGACCATCATAATCAGAAGCTTTCGGTTAATTGATGCAACTCGTATCAGTAATGGACGAGACTACAAAGAACACAGCTGGGCAGATTTATAAGATATATATCAAAGGGAGGATTTATATGGTTGAAAGAAGTACCAGAAGAGACAGAATTAACATCATATGAATTAGCCGAAGTAATCAAAGCCTTAATTATACAAGCTCAATCGGAAGTATCAATGAAAAGGAAATAAATAAATGGAATCTTTATTATAGCGACATACATTCTTGTGGAAATGCCGGAGCCGACTGGATAATACTAGTATAGGAATATATCCAGACAGTTTAAATCTAATATATCTTCCAAGGCATAATCCAATAACTAAGCTCCTCATTCAATATCAACATGAAGATTTGTGCCACGCAGGAATCGCTCATATTATCAGAATTGAGAAGAAATTTCTGGATACCTAAAGGTAAACGGAAGTAAAGAGCGTATTGAACAAATGCATTGGCGTGTAAAAAGTGAAAGTAAAACCATTCAAACTACCAGTTATGCCCAATGTGCCAGAAACTCGTATTACTCGTACTCGGACGTTTGAACATGTTGGTCTGGATTACTTAGGCCCCGTCTTATAAGAAGTGAAAGTGGTCTAACCAAAAGATGGATAGCTTTGTTCACATGCTTCAGCTAGAGCTATACACCTAGAACTAGTAGACGATTTAACAACTGAAAGCTTCATGCATTAAGAAGATTCAATGCACGACGAGGCTATCCCAAACTTATCCTTAGCGACAATGCTAAACAGTTCCAATTGGTTTTCAAGACCATTATGAAATACACCACCAAAATAAAAACCTTCCTAAAAATGAAGAGTATCATTTGGAAGAGTATAACTCCAAGAGCTCCATGGATTGGAGGAGTCTATGAACGATTGATTGGTCTAACAAAAAACGCAATGAGAAAGTCTATTGGAAGGAAACTACTTTGGCAGAAGAATTGATCACATTAATGGTGGAAATAGAAGGTATACTGAACATGATTATGTTGTCATACGTCCAATAGATTTTATTTCACCAAACGCTCCTCTAGTAACAAATTTTTAGTGAAAAGGATTAAGAGGAGTCCTTATAGAATGAGTACTGAAGAAAATTTAATTAAATATTGGTCACATACAAATAAAACGTTAGATCATTTTGGGAATTATGGAAAAGGGAATATCTAAATAGTTTGAAGGAACGATCTCAGAAAAATCGCATCTTCCAAGATTACTCCTGTGATGTAACAAGGGAACCTTCAGAACAAGAAATTGTATTAGTTTTTGAACCTGAAATGCCCCGCGGAATGTGGAAATTAGCAAAAATAAAGGAAGTCAATAGAAGGCGAGATGGGAAAATGAGAAATGCTATAATAGAAATGCCAAATGGAAGGCTACTCCACAGGCCAGTGAATATGTTATTCCTCTAGAAGTTGAAGACAACAAAATTAATCAACAACCAACTCCGGAACCTTCAATTCAAAATTCAGAACTGAGGAACCGATTGCTAGAAGAACCAGAAGGGCCACACAGATACGAAAGGAACCCGACCAATTTCTAAGTCAATAATGAATGCTTATTTTTAATGTCGCTGATTCTCATAACCGCAGTTAAGACAAACGCCAAGCAAGATTGTAAATGGATATCAGGTATTCCTTTTAATATGCCAACTAAATGGAATTGTAGTGAAATAACTCATCAAAATGTCACATTGACACGAATTATAGTTTATACTCGGACTCACGTTCGGATACCTGTAATCAAATGTAGTCATATTACTCGAGCAGTGTTACCAAGGCTTTTTTGAGATTATCTTTGTCAGAAACTAGTTTCAGACGAAACCATAATTTCTGCTATATCTTCCCATTTATGCCTAATTTTACACAATCAGAAGGAATTAAATGGATCACCGTTAAAAAGAATTAAATAGAATAAATGAACAACGAACAACAATATACAATATTCATACGTTGGTTAGGAATACAATGTCAATCAACTAGTAATTTCATACTAGAAAAAAGGATCACTCCTCCTTTATGATGACGGTACGGGATTACTATCTGATCTTGATGATACCAATCATTGCAGTACACAAAAGTGGTAAATGTGTATTAGAGTCAAGCATCGTATTATGGAACAATACCTAAGTAACAAGTAAATGTCTTTATAAAAGAATTGGAAAATATAATGCCCAAATATACGAGGAGCATGTTATTATAGATGAATTACAAACATCGCTCACCTTTAAGGAAAATGGAAAGATACAAACATCATTCATTTTTAAGGAAAAACGACTTGTAATTTTTCTAACCCTTATCTCATGAGTGGAGATATAATCATCGATGAAGGAGTCGATCAATGGCAATCAAAAAATGCAATGAACTTAGATTCCAAGGATCAGTTAATTAAGAAGGAATTAGACGATGAAGAAGAAAATAAGTCAAGTAAATTTGGTCCAGCGAATATTAAATTTCAATATATTTTTGATGTTGTAAACTTACAATTTAAGCAACAACTAGTTGAAACACAATGACGAAGTTGTGAAATAGAAATAACCTATTACTTCTAATAGAATGGTTATCAACTAGTAACCCAACCTTAGCAGCTGAATTATTACTCCAAAGAAGTGATTTATATAGCTAACAGAATTGATAATAAGTTATTAATAGCACCTTGTAATGTTAATAAGTCTGAATGGAAAAAGGTCGAATTCACAGCAGGCATAGTTAGCAAATTTGAAATTGAAAGAATTAATGCAGAACTAGAAATATTAGCTCAAAAACACGAAATTATCAACTTAAGAACTAATTTATCAAAGGCAGAGTCTCTCTGGACAGAATTAGATTAAAAAGGAGAAGAGTTAATTGAACAACTAACAGAACAATTCGAGAAGACTACTGAAACAACAGAGGAAGAATTAGACTATAATGGCCCATTGGAAACTCATTACTATTAGTGTATTTAGTTCTGTGATTCTAATCATGGTAATTATTGTAGAACTAAAATTTAAACTAATTGCTCTCATTTTTCATTCTCTATGTGCCAAAAAACCAATTCGAAGGGAACTCATCTCGAAGAAAATAGTCCAAATACCTCTAATGGAAAGAGGAAGTCATCAATTCTATAATCAACCCATTATTTTGTCTTATGATCCAATCATCCATTCCTTAAATCCATCAAACCTCCTCGGAATGTCGCGAAAGACGTGAAAGATGAATAAATCTTTAAGAAGAAATGAAAATAATTTCCATTATCCATGACTCATCAATCATCTCATTTATAATTCTTAGATTTATTCCCATCCAATGTTTTTTGAGAACCATATTTTTGTGTTCCGGTTATACCGGAAATTCACATTCCTTAGATTATTCCCATGTTTTTTCTGCTTTTTAGCTAAGCTCAACCCTTTTGGTATTTCCTGTCGTACAGGGAATAATTTTGTGTGTAATACTTATCTTGCAACCGGATCTTACCATATACCTATGTGTAATTTTGTGTTAACAGTTTCCGTTGTAAACCACTCTTATTTCTAGCATATATAAACTTTGCTTATCAAGTGAATGTTATTACAAAATAAACTCTTCCTCTACCAGCTTTTCGTTTCTAGACACAGTTCCGCGACAAATACTGATAAATATTATTAAGATATACAGTAGATCATATGAAATATAAAAAACTATCTATTCAAAAATCATTAAACTGATTATTGTAAATGATTTAATTTTAATCAAAAATAAATAATAGTGATAAATTATTATACTTATGCTGCTGATCTTCTTTAATCGTGATAAAAATTGAAGGTTCTATCTGCCTTTCAATAGTAACACCTCAAATCTGGGTAAATAAACTTTTATTATAATAAATTTGATTATACATCAACGAATACATCAATTACAAGATCAATGATGAAAATCCAATGATATTAATCAGATAATCTCAATGACGAGAATATAACTGAGAGGAAAAAAGGAGATTAAATAACGCCCGATATGCTTATCCAACCGCTTCGCTAAAGCGCATCATTTACAATGCCTTCATGACAGCGTCATGACCCTCTTCTTCCGCGTAGATGGATGATCCTGATACAGTTTACAAGAAATAGCGCCTTTATATGAGAATGAAATTCTTGATTTTAAAGCTCATTGATAAAATGAGAAATAATTTTAGATTAAATTTTAACGTGCACAGTAAATCCGATACATGCAACATATGTCAGCAATATTAGTGATGGCAATAAACTTGCTGTTGCATCTTAAAATTTTCTTTCCCTCATTTTCTTTAAAACATAAATTATAATAAAATAAGTATAAATCAAAAACTCAATCAATAAATTTATACTTCATCATTAAAAATCCCATCGAGATTACTGTACATTTCATATGGTTCTATTCTATATCTTAGATAAGGATTATGAAGAGAATAAGAGAATGAAAGAAAATAATTTAAAAAAAAGATGTTAAATAAGCAAATTATGTAAATAATACAAAGAATATGCAATGAATTTCAACATTCGAGAGCTAACTGTTGAATGAAACGCAGAAAAATATGAAGAAACAACGAATGAATGAAAGTATTTGCATTCAATGCATTCATTTGTTCCCAAAGGTATTCATTTCGATTTTTAAAAAAATAAAATGAAAAAAAAAGAAAATGACGAAAAAGAAAACAAAAAAGTAAATGAATAGATTATCACAGATTTTGCTCACTTCCCTTACCTATAATATTTATCACCTATCTTTTCATCTATTTTCCTGTTAGCATTTTGTGCATATCTATCTGATAATAATATCCATAGAATAGTAGTATAAAGAAATCAATATTTGTTCAGATTACAAATGATACGATTTATTTTTCTCGATCATTGTGGAATAGCAATCTGCTCATTGTTATCATTGCTAACTGATTAATATTACATTTCGATAGATTCATGTATCATTATCTCCATTTTCTAAGAACAAAGCATTATTTGTCAGAAAAGATTTGCTCAGTGGCATACTCGTTTTCATATTTTTTGGAAATGTTAGTGTGTAATGTATGGCATAATTTTCGAATGTAATTAGTGAAAATATAATATCAATTTGATAAAATTTATAATGCTCAAATACAAATGCTCAACAATAATCTAAGATATACAGTAGAACCATATGAAATATACAGTAGTCTTGATGGGATTTTTAACGATGAAGTATAAATTTATTGATTGAGTTTTTGATTTCTACCTATTATATATAAATTTATTGATTTAACCTATTGCTCTACACGCTGTAACGAAATTTTTGTGATGTGGTGAGACATAGCCAGCTCTAAAATGTACCTTTGCAACGTGATCATAGTCCCGATTTAAGAAACCCTTCAGTATCTCTATCACATAATAGCACGTTTCGCGGTCTATTCGGCCCATGATTCCACAATCGAGAGCGACAATATTGTTGTTACTATCGACCATGAGATTTCCAGGGTGCATATCTGCATGAAAGATTTATACCTATTTTATTATAATTTATGTTTTAAAGAAAATGATAATTTGTGGAAATAAAATTTGACAAATTCAATACTCATATAACATATAACAAACTTATGTTATCAATATTGTCGTTATTCATGCATTAATTAGTTTCTTTCCCGAGAGAAAGAAACATTACTCGTGACCTATGAACTAATTAGTTTCTTTCCCGAGAGAAAGAAACATCACAAAAAAATAAATAGGCATATAGCCAGTGCAAAATTCATCAAACAGTTAAAATGAAGTTATCGAAATGTAATATTAATCAATCAGCGCTGATCACATTGAGTAGATTATTATTCTATAAAGATAGAAAGAAATATAATAATATCGATGACAAATATTAATTTCTTTATATTATTATTCTATGATTGCATAACATGTCGTTATCAGACAGATAAGCATAAATGATGTTGACAGGAAGATAGAGATAAAAGGATAGGTAAATGTGAACGATAAGAATGAAGAAAAATCTATCATTCGGGAATGATCGTGAAAAAAATTTATTTTATGAAGCAAAACAATGTAAAAAATATCAAATATTATTTGTTAAAAATTTTTAATTATAAACTTTTTAATATCTTCGATTGCACATAAACACATTTTCTCTGCCTTCTTCCACCAAATAATATAAATAAAAATTTTCAACAAACAGTTTTTGATATCCTTGCAAATTTTATCGCTCTTTTAGGCTTTTGGTGTTTAGACATTTTAAACTTTATGTAAAGGATAGCTTTTGAAAATATCTGTGTAAAATATATCTCTGTATGAATTTGATATGATTTATAGTGCTGAAATATATTACACAGCAATCCAAAATTTACAGCATTATACAGTAATTCAAGGTTTATTGTATCGCACAGTAATCCAAAATTCACAATATTACACAACAATTCATCATTCACAGTATTGTACAGTAATTCAATGTCTGCAGTATTATGCAGTAATTTAAGATTTACAGTATTATACAGTAATTCAAGATTTGCAGTAACAACTAAAAACATATGCAAATTTATGGTGCTAAATAGCATACGATTTGTGAAGATATACGGTAATGATCTGATGAACAGCATTATAATCCTAGAATATGAATAAACCAGCAACCTGAGATACGTAATATGATTGATAAAATTATTATCATTAGTTTTTGAAATAAACGCAAAAATATTTGTGAATGTTATCACAAAAAAGTTGACGAAATGTTTTTAAATGCAATAAATCGTGATAAAGATTACTGAATTAATTGTTGTTAATCTAGTACTGTAAACAAATTTTTTATTTAAAATTTTATATAAATAAATTTGAAGTATAAAACTGTATAAAAAATTAGAATACAAGTGATAAGAAATATGAAAATTATCATTCGTTGGATATCTTTGCGATCAGATTCATTAATTTACAAAGATTCTGCTTCTTGTTTCTTGAAAATTTTTAATAATTGATTAATTTTGTTTTAATGATATTACAAAATATTTATTAGATTTTATCATACATTCAATGAAACTTATTCATTCAAAAACACATACATATATTTAATTAATATAAAAATTTGCGTAACACTGAATTGAATAATGGAATTTGAATTTTGATTAATTTATTAATTCATATTAGCATAATTATATGCAAATAACAAGGAAATATCAAATGAAATGATTTTATATAAATTAGATTAATAAGTAATATATATTTCATGTTTACTAGATTTGTGAAATATCAAAGAAAATAATTGTTAAAATCATATTCTATACGTTTAATTATTTTATCTGATATATTTATATTTAAATATTATATGAAATTATTAATCTATTTTATATTAAATTATTAATTATATGAAATTAAATTATTAATTTATACTTATATATATATACTTATATTAAATTATTAATTTATATAATAAATTTTTGCTTTAATAGATATTTTAAAAGTAAAAATGATATGCCCTAAATTTTATTTACAAAATAATTATTTTTTTTTCAAATAATTCTATCATTAATACTAATTGACAGGTAATATATTATATTTTTAATTGCGAATTTTTTGCGATATATGCGAATATTTTATGTTCGATAAAATCATCATATATGATATCGTTCATAAAATTATTATTACTTCATTCGATGTAAAAGAATTTAATTTAAATGAAAAATTTTATCAAATTTTTTACATAAATTTTATTGATATAAATAGCAAGTTTTTTTCAATTAATTAAAAATGAATTAATTGATCAAGGTGTGCAGTTAATTAATTGCATAAACTTCGTCGATTGCAGCGATAAATTTTATTAAAATTAAAAAAGACTAATTTAATTAAGCTTTGAAATTTGTGCATCTAATTAAAATAATCTATTTCAATCGTTTTTTTTTAGTAAAATAAGCAATGCGTTTTATTTTTACGATCAATTATTTGTTTTAAATTTATCAAAATTATCAAAATTAATTTTTGCCAAAAAAAATGATAAAAATTTATCAAAAAATACTATGTTTAGATTTAAAATTTAAACTTAATTAGCGAAATAATTTATTTCACTTTTTCGTATACATTCCCATTTGTCAATTATTTGTTCTAAAATTTCATTTCCTTTCTTTTTTTTTTTCATTTTAAATAAATATTGAAGTGCAAAAAAAAAATGCATCTATTTTTTGATATTAACCCATTTTTAAATAGTGGTGAAAAATTGGGAAAACGAAGAAACAGGTTGAAGTTCACTTTAGAAAATGTTTATTCTCTTATCAAACCAAACATAATAATACTTTCCTTTAAATTTTTTCACAATTTTAATTATCGATTATCGATAATATATTAAGATTAAAATGACTCATTTCATTTATTTCAATGGTTGTTTTATTTTCATTTTGTTCTTTATCAATCATAAAATTAGTTCGTATTTATCAGTCATACAAACAATTTGTATTTATCAATCATATTTATCAATCATACAAATAGTTCATATTTTTTTTGAAAATAAAAAAATTATTACCAAAAATTATTATTAAGTAGTATTCAAAAATTGATAATATTTTGTGAAGGTGATAAATATATTGAAATAAAATTTTTAATGAATTTAATTACTCTTTGTTTTTCGAAAAATGATTAAATCCATTCCGTACGCTTATCATTTTTTTATAATTTTATCAATTTATATTTTCAATAAATGTTTCGAATTTATTGAAAATAGGTAGGAATATATTATTTTCAAAAATTTTTTCAAATCAATCATAATTTATATAACTTAATGAATTATATTTTTTTTTAGCATACTGTAGTTAGGTAATTTAATTACTAATTTTCCGCGATGGAAAAAATATTTTGAAAAAAAAATTTTTTATACAAAAATTATTACAAAAATGTTTTTTCGAGGGATATTTTAATGTTATAATTTGCAATAAATCAAATATTCATTTTATGAATTACATATTATATATTTGATAATTTATTTAATTGATAAATACAATATATTCCAATGTTAGAATTTTTTTAATAAATCATATATTCATTAACAGTAATTATATATTATGTAATAAATTATTTGTGGTGAATTTATAAAGATAATAATCAGTAAAAAAAATTTATTTTATCAATATATCAATGATTACATCAAAATGATAAAATCAAGAAAGGAATCGTATAAAAAAAAAAGAAAAGAAGAAGTAATTTATATTAGAAGCGTACTTTATCTTAAAATATAAACAAAACAACTGGAATTATTTTCAAATTAAAACGAAATTTGCTATTTTTTTTCCTAAAAAGCCGGTTTACTAAAAATTACACTTTCCTTAACAGGTCTTAACGGCGGGTCTTATTATTCAATTTGTTCTTAAAAATTCAAAACTTTCCATACTTTGTTTATTTTCTAATATTTTTCTTATTTCCCTTTTAGTATGGTTTAATTTCACATAAAATTTTCGAATGTTTCTTCCATCAATTCTTTATACAATTAGCTAATTATTATCGATTTAATTTATATATATGTTATTGAAATTAATTTTAGAATTTTCAATTATACATTCGTTAGAGATAATATCAGTGATATGATTAAAATAGAGAAGATGTGTGATTGAATTAGCTGTATGAAAATTTTTTAAGCTAATAATAAAAAAAAGTATTGCTTTAATGATAAACTTCTTTTATAATGAATAAACCTATTCTACAAGGAATCTATTCTTATGCTTTAATAATTATTATTTATACTTATATTTCTTATATGTATTGATAAAATCAGACGAAAAAAAAGATTTGATAAAAAATTTTATCAATTTTTAAGATTTCCAATTGATGTAAAAAGCGTGTATTTTTATTAATAAGTATTTAATTATCAATAAGAAAAAACTGAAGTGCATCGAAATATTTTATATTAAAACTTTACTGATAAAAATATGCTTACTAATAGTATATGTATTTGAAAAAAAGTTTCGAAAGATTAATTTATTTTTTGTTTTTTAGTAAAAAATTCGATTACAAATTTAATTGGCAATAATGTCATTATTAACGAAACGTTGCAAACAGAAGGAAATGAAGCAACCTGGACGACAGGTAAAACAAAACAAGGTATTATCCAAGGTATACGATTAGTGGATGATGATAATTGTCAAATTGATGCCTTCCTTGGTGTACCATTTGCTAAACCACCAATTGGATCATTACGTTTTAAAGTTAGAAAATTATTCATTCTTTTTTTAATAAATTAAACTAATCATTTTTTTAATATTTAAATTTGATTAAATGATTTATTTAATTTATTATAATTAAAAATTTATTAATTAATATTAAATTGGCAAATTTCATAAAACAATCGAAAAATTATAGTTATTATAACTCATATTTATATCAATCAAAATTAAATATATCAAAGAAAGTTAAAAAAAAAGTTAAAATTAAAATATATAAATTGAAAAAAATTAATTATCTTTTACGCATGCAAATGACAATAAATATATTTCTACTAATTTCAATAAAATTTTTTTGGAAAATTTTATTACTTGAATATTTTAATTAGAAATTTTTCTTTAAAAAAAAAAAATTAATCGAATAAATTTATTATTGTATATGGGAATTATATTAATTACATATGTATATTTAATTTACAATTATATTAATTACATATCTATTAATGTAATTGCAAAATTATGCCCTCTCCTGTAATTTTATTAAATTGATTGAATGGGATTTCAGAAACCGGAATTACCGGAACCATGGAAAGGTGTGAAAAAAACGATAAAATTTGGTCCACGGCCACCTCAATATGATTTTTTATGGGCAAAATCATGGATTAAAGTTAAAAAAAGTGAAGATTGCCTTTATCTCAATATTTTCTCACCTGCATGTTTACCAACAGAAATCAGGTAAATACGCAAATTTTAATTAATTAATTTGTTAATTTTAAAAATTATAAGCTTATCATTTTCTCAATTAAAAAAAAAAAAAACAAACCGAAATATTTAATTCGAGAAAAATGGTTTTGCTGTAATGATATTTATTCATGGTGGAGGATTTCTTATCGATTCTGCATCTCGATATGGTGATATCAATATTTGCAAGTAATTATTTTTATCATTTTTAATAAATAAAATTTGTTAAAATTTAATACAAACTGTGATATTTGATAAACTTTCTTTCTTTAATAAAATTTGAATTAAAATTATTTTAAATTAATTAAAATATATTTGTTTGCAAAGAAATAATATATTTGTTAAAATTTCATAAATAAAAAATCAAAAATAAAATTTTTTTTTTTTAATAATTTTTAGCACTTTATGTCGACATAATGTTATTGTTGTAACAATTGAATATCGTCTTGGCTTGCTAGGATTTTTTTGTACCGGTGATGAAGCATGTCCAGGTAATATTGGCTTATGGGATCAGGCAATGGCATTACAATGGATTAAGGTTAATTAATAAATTTTTGAAGTTTTAAACTTTGTAAAAAAACATTCTCTTCATGGATTATAATACGGGAGGGAATTGAACTTTTCACTCTTTTTTTAAAACATTTTAAAAAATTTTAATAATAAAATTAAATCGTTTTCTCAATTTTGATTGCAATTTCAGGAAAATATCAGCGCATTTTATGGTGATCCTAATCGTATTACAGTATTTGGTCAAAGTGCTGGTGGTGCATGTGCTGATTTCTTATCATTATCACCGAAATCACGAAGTAATTTTAATATAATTACTTTTTTTTCAGCAAAATTTGAAGTTAATTTTTCTGGAAAAATTTTAATAAAATTTAAATTTATTTCATATAATTTAAAAGTTTAATCATCAAATTTATTCTATTTTCATTTAAAAAAAAGACTTTAATTAATTCGCTATTTCTGGAACTTAAATAATTGTTTTAGAAATGTTGAAAGTTTCATAATTTTCCATTCTATATTTTTTATAGATTTATTTCAACAAGTAATAGCAATGAGCGGTAATGCGGAATGCGCTTGGGCGCTTTCGGAAACCGAACAAATCGTTAATACTTGTAAAAAATTTGCCGAAAGTGTTGGATGGAAAAAAATGGGAAGAGGTTATCATTGATAAAAAAAGAAAAGAAATCATTTATCAATTTTGTTTAAAATATCAGTCAAATTTTTTTAAAATATCAATCAAATAATAACAAATTAAAATTTACACAAATTTATTGATCGATAAAATTTTAACAGCAAAATTTGTAATTGAGAAGTAATTCGAATTTTAAATAAGAATTTACCGAGTATGCGAATTATTCCTCTTATCTATATAAATTATTAATTATCATTATTTTGTTCATTTTTAAAGTTAAAATATAAAAAATTTGAAATTTAATTAATTTTAATGACATCTTATTTTTCGATAATTTAAATTTATCTTAAATATAGTATTGTCTAATATCAAATATTAAATATTTTGAATGGTAATTTTGATAATTTTTATATTGCAAAACATAACTTATTCTATTGAATGAAATGAAATAATTAAAAAATGATTACTATATCATTTCTTTATTTCTATTAATATATATTTAAGTTCCAAATTCTAAATTATTAAACAACATATATCTGATTTGTAATCAAAAATGTATATTAAATGAAATGAAATAATTATGACCTTGTTATCAAACCTTTTCTTTACTGATTATTTTTAATTACTACTTATTTGTATATTAAATTAAATGAAATAATTACGACTTTGTTATCATAGCTTTTTTTGCTGATTATTTTTATTCGCTACTTATTAATTGACTAACTGATAATTATCAATTGACTAACTGATCTATTCAAATTAGCAACAAATTTTTTTAAGGTCGAGAATATCATGAAGAAATGTTGAATTATTTGCGAACTTTACCAACAAAAGTATTTGAGCGTCGTTTTTTTGGTAATAATTGGATAGACAATAGTCGGATACGTATCATTGTTTCACCTGTTATTGACGGTGATTTCTTACCAAAATCAATCAGTGAATTAAGAAGAGAGGCACCAATTAAAAATTGTATAATTGGAATATGCAAATATGAAAGTTTAATTTTTGGTTAGTTTATTTTCATACTGCAAAAAGTAGCATATATTAATTGAAATAATAATAAATAAAATTTAAATATTAAATTTAATGCTATTTTGTCGAATTTGTTATCTTTTTAATAGGAATTGCAATAATTAAATACAAACATTCATTTTTTTTATTTTTCTTTATGTTTCGGTTTTTTTGGTAAACAAATAATGATATGATATGATTGGTATATGATCGGGATCGATAATGATAAGATATTTATTATCAATTAATTTCACTTTAAGTGTTGGAAAAAATTTAAGTAGAAAAATGATATTCGTGCAAAAACTTTCCGCATTTTTCTCTCTTTCCAATCAGTTTAAATTATAAATGATGGAAATATAATCAATTTTTGGGTTCTAGTGATACGTAATCATTAATGATAATAATTAAAATAATAATGAATTTTCAGTTACCATTGATGGCAAAAATGAAATGATTTATTTTCTTTTGATAAATAAATATTTAATAGCTCGCTCATTCATTACTATAATTATTTATCAGCAAAATATATCTTATCATTAATTAATCAATTAATATTTTTCCATACATAGAAGAAAACAAGAAAAAAAAGACATTGCATTTCAAATATTTTATGCTTTAATTTAAAAATTTTATAAAAAAAAGTCTTTGCTTTTAGTAAATTTTAAGTATCTTTTAGAATTATGATAAATGATATGTTTAATATACCATTATCATCATTTCATATCAGAAAAGAAATTTTAACATTAATTTTTGATAAATTATTTCATAAAATTTTCTTTTAAACAAAAAAATTATAATTTATTTATTTATCTTTTTCGATTTTTTATTTTAACTTCAGTTTAATCATAATTTTCACCATATTTTTACCGTTCATTTTTTTGTCTTAATCATAATTTTATCATAATTATCACTTTTTTTATTTTAGCAGCAATTTCATTATGTTCATTCTCGTTACGCGGTATGGATAAGATATTAAACGCTTATATTACGCCTAATGAATACGTCAATTATAGCGAATTACGTAGGAAAGCGAAGAATTATTATTTAAATAATATCAATATTAATGATAAGCTAGCCGTTGCCCACGCATGTGAAGAGGTTAATTATTTATTGTTTATTGTTTATTGTTTATTGTTTATTATTTATTGAGCGAAGAATTATCATTTAAATAATATCAATATTAATGATAAGCTAGCCGTTGCCCACGCATGTGAAGAGGTTAATTATTTATTGTTCATTGTTTATTGTTTATTGTTTATTGTTTATTGTTTATTGTTTATTATTTATTGAGCGAAGAATTATCATTTAAATAATACTAATATTAATGATAAGTTAGCCGTTGCCCACGCATGTGAAGAGGTTAATTGTTTATTGCTTATTGTTTATTGTTTATTGTTTATTATTTATTGAGCGAAGAATTATCATTTAAATAATACTAATATTAATGATAAGTTAGCCGTTGCCCACGCATGTGAAGAGGTTAATTATTTATTGTTTATTGTTTATTGTTTACTGTTTATTAAAACAAAATATTGTAAAACCTTAGCTTCACTTTTATAATTGTATTTTAATATAATTAAAATAAGCATAAGATAATCTTTCCATTATACCGTTTTCAATTATACGGCCCGAAACAAACTATTATTCAAAATTAAATTATTTAATTAAATCGTTATTAATTATTAAAAAGATGAATCAAAAAGCATTTTATGCTAAATTCTACTCTACATATAAATATTTACTATATTATGAATTTCTTTTAAATAATTTATTGATTTGATATTTTTAAAATATTGAAATTCATTTCAATTACCGCCAAAGAAATTTGCAAAATATTTCTCGAAAAATTCTACTAAATTTCATCATTTTTTAAATTTTTCTAACTGAAAAGTTATGTGAAGGTCTTTAATTTAATTTAATTTTACATATTTTCATTTCAACTGCTTAATAGAATATTTGATATTTAATATCAAATGTCAATTGAAATTTAATATTAATTGAAATTTAATACGATAAGCAATAAAATTTCTTCGTTCATTTCATAACCAATAATAATTAATCAAAGAAATTTTATTTATTTAAAAAATTCTTTAAAAAAATTTTTATGAAAATTAACAAATTATTTTGTAAAATAATATTTCAGCTTTCTAGTAATTTATTTTTAACTAATGGTACTGTCGAATATGTTGAACAAATGGTATCATTGGTCATAAAGTTTATCTTTATTCATTTGATCATTTCAATTCGAAAAGTTACGGCATACTTTCATTTGTTGTACCCTTCAGAGGTAAGTGAAATTCCAATTTTGTTTTAATTTCCTATTTTAAGTTTTATTAATTCCATTGAATAAAAATTGTGCAAAATGTTTTCAGTTAACATTGATTTAGAGATCACGAAACGAATGAGTGTAAATAGTTATCTATGATAATTTGAATCTTTTAATTTGACCTTTAAGTTCACTTAACCTTTAGTAAATAAAAAATGTATTATAATAATTGTAATAAGGTATTAAATATTAGAAAGCAATTATTAGATATTAAAAAAAAATGTTTTACCATGAATTATAAGACAATCATAAATATTCTACCAATCTTTATCATATTATAATTATCAAACATTTTTTAACGAAAGACTCAAGGACTTAAAAATGGGAGAAGACTTAAGAAATCAAAATGAAGTGATAAGATATGTCGTGATTATATTTTGCTTTTCTTGATTTCCTTCATTTTTTTTTTGATAAAATATTTATTCGTTGAGATAGAAAAAGGAAGAAAAAAATTGGGTTGTAGATTATATTGAATGTTTGGAAAACAATTTATAATTTGAAAATTGAATTAATTTTCCGTTTCCTAAAAAAGTATAAAATTTAATAAAATTAAGGCTGATTTGAATCAATCTGTTTAAGTTTTAAATTAATTTCAGTTTATCAATTAAATTATCAATTAATTCATTCATTTTTTTATCAGAAATTTTGATAAAAGTTAACAATAAATTAGATAAAAGATAATTTTTCAAATTCATTCACATACACTTATTTGATTTTTCATTTAGGTTCAACACATTGCACAGATTTAAATTATATTTTTGGCTTAAACATATTTCCATTATCATTTAAATATACGAAAAGTGATGAATATGTAAAAAGTGAAGTAACAAAATTATGGACAAATTTTGCTAAATTTGGGTTTGTTTTATTTTATCGCAATGTGAAATGCTTCTTTACAGTAATTCGTTTTCGTTTTCCATTTTAAATTAATTTTTCAATTATTTTGATTATTAATTCCGAATATAATTACATCAATAGTAATTTCGACAAATCGTTAATTTTTAGTATAATTATATTGATATTAATTATTTAAAGTAAGTTATCAGTATATTTTATAAGAAACATTATCATTATTTCATCTTTTTTTACGCTATTATAAATTATTTTAATATTTAGAAATCCTAACGATACAAACAATATATCAACATGTGAAAATTTGAAATGGTTATCTGTTACTGATAAACCGTTTTGCTATCTCAGTATTGACACTGATATTTTTCGAATGAAAAAAGGATATTGTTATCAACGAGCAGAATTTTGGCGTAATTTTCGAAATGATAATGTGGTGATAAGTTAAAATCAAACTTATCCAATTTATAATTAAAATATGAATTTGTTAAAATCAATTAATAATTTTATTTTTAAATATGAGATAAATTTTCTAGTGCTCTGAAAAAAACTGTTAATAAATTAGTGAATTGAATATTGCAAAAAAATTTTGAACTTTAAGAAATATAAATATTTTGATAAAGTATTAGATTATAAAGTTTAATTATTCCATCTTTTTTTAAATTTAATTTTTATATTAAAATTAAAAGAAAACGAAAGAAATCAAACATCAAATATATCCTGTTTTGATAAAAATTTATCAGTATTTTTGATAATCAACCGTTCTCTTTTTCGCCCATTCTCAAAACTAACGAAAAATTGGAAATAGTTTAATTTGCAGTACAAATTGTAAAATCGAATGATATTTGTGCATCAATTTTACAAATAATTAGAATTTAAAAAATTAATATTTATTTCCAATCATATATTTATTACGTAAAATTAAGTTTAATAGATTGGAGAAATTTGCATTAACTCTGAATAAATTACGTAAAAGCATATATCAATAATTTAAAAGAAAAATGTGCAAATTAGATTTAAAATAGAATTAATTAAATATTTATATCTATTATATTATATCATATCATATCATATCATATCATATCATATCATATCATATCATATCATATTACACATTCATGCTGTACTACTTTTGAAGAGATCAACAGGCTATTTCAGTATTTCAAAGATAAACCGAACTTGTTCCACGACCACCGCCTCCAGCATAACCTCCAGCACCACCACTACCCCCACCACCACCACCGCCACCACCACCACCACCACCACCACCACCAGCACCACCGACGCTACCAGAAGTACCACGACCACCTGAACTATCACGACGGCTGCCACTAACTGAAAATGTAAGGATAAAAAAAATTTTGCAAATTGTGTAAATAATATAAAAAATAAATAAGTAAATAAATATTATTTTGATTATTCAATTACTGATGTTTTATACATTGTTTTCAATATTTTAATTATCATTTGTATTTCGCTGTTTTTTCACTTCATATTTATTATCTTTCATATTGTATCAATAAATTAAAATAAATAAATAATTTTATGTACATAATTAATCGATTATTCGATAAATAAATTTTGGTGAAATTTCAAAAATATATTTTTACAAATTTAACATAAATTTTTATCATATCAAATTGATCAACAATACTTCTAAAAGGTTAAAGGTGAAAATTTTTTTACCTTTGCTAGCAGCATGTGGCATGTATATACTATGTACACCACGATCGACACCATCCGGGAGATAAAGTGTAAATTCCTGTAAACCACCGCTACCACCGTCAATCGGAGCAGCAGCACGTTCACTTACTTTTGTTCCTCCGGTAGGTCCACCTGCAGCTAACATAGCTGACAGATAATTTTCAACTACTTTACCAGCACCACTTTTAGTTATCGCACTTGCAGCACCATCAAGTGGACCTTTAATATCAGCAGTACCGCTAGTAGCGGAGGTTTTAATAGCGCTAGCAGTACCAGAAGTGAAAGTTTCAATAGTGTTATCAGCGCCAGAAGCGGGTGATCTAATAACGCTACCAGCTCCAGCACCGGAAGTTTTAATAGCGCTACTAGCTCGAGTAGCAGAACTAGTGATTGCAGTACTATTTTTAACAGTTGTAGAAGTTTCAGCATTCTTAGTATCACCGCCAACGGTAACATCAATGGGACTTTTCCCTGTAACAGGAGTAGTAGCAGTAAGTGCAGTTGATAATATTTGACCACTACCTGGTCCTGTACCTGCTGAAAAGAAAAATGAAAGATAAGACTATTATTATGCATATCAATAATAGCTAAGAAGATTAAAATAAAAGATACAATTTTTAATCAATTGCTTTAATTGATTAATTGATTAATTTCTTTTTGATATTACAACTAATAATTGTTGATATTTTGAAAAAAAAAAAAATTTTTTTTTTTTTACCTAATTTTAGCACAGTTGAAAGAAGTGCTTCACGTAGAAATGTAATTTCTTTCATCATTTGTTGAATAATTTCTTCCAAACGTTTATTTTCATTAGTGATCATTTGTAGCGTTACTTTTAATTCATCATTACTCTTTTGCATTCCAGCAATATTTAAATTTTCCATGCATCAGGTAGAACTATTTGAA
Source organism: Dirofilaria repens (assembly GCA_008729115.1). Taxonomy (NCBI): domain Eukaryota; kingdom Metazoa; phylum Nematoda; class Chromadorea; order Rhabditida; family Onchocercidae; genus Dirofilaria; species Dirofilaria repens. Next base: position 116,151 of record SNRZ01000064.1, read on the forward strand.
TTGGACCTAAGTGAAAATGAAAATTAAATTTGATTTGAAATAATTAAAATAAAAATTAAAATTTAATTTGAAAATTTTAATCGTTTGCATTATGAAGAATAATTATCAGTTTGCTATCAGTTAAAATTTACTTCTCCTTCTCTCTCCCTCTCTCGATGCCTCTTTCTCTCCCTCTATTTTTTTCTATTTTTTATCTTTTATTTTCAAATGAAAAATTTAATTTTATTCAAATGAAAATTAATTCTTTATTAAAAAATATAGTTGAGCAGAAATATAATTTAATTCATTTTATAATATGTTAAATATGTTATTGTAATAGTCTCTCTCTCATATACGGTAGCCCAGAACTTTCTCATATACAGTATATCCCAGCACTTTTTACATCGAGAATAATAGAAAAAGTTAAAATCATCTTAAAAATGTGCTGCAATTTATTATGAAATTTACATCATTCATTAGTAGAAACTAATTAAATGTTTGAATTAAATATTCAAATTATGATAATAATTTGCTTAATTTTGATAAGCCAAAAGATTGTAATATTTCCTCGATTTCCTATCAATTTCTCCTTATCAATTTTAAAACTTTCCTTTTCTATTTATTGCTTTATTTCAATAATATCTAATTATAATTACCAACCTTTTTTAAAATTATTCTAAATGGGTCAGTCTTTTCTTCGAAGAAGTTACAATTTTTTTAAATTGATTGTTATTATTTATTGCATTATTATGTTTGTGAAATTAATGTATGAAAATTAAGGAAGTTGAATCTTTTCATTCCAACTTTTTTTAATACAACAAAATTCTTAGTATGAAATAAAGAAAAAAAAACCTATGTTGTTTTCTCTTTTGCCACTTTTCTTCTTATCTGGAAATTATCATATGTTAAGAAATGATAATTTAAATAAGGCAAAAATTTTTTTCTATTCTAAAATCTTATTCATTTTTTAAAACATATGCAAAGCTATCTATTATTTTTCGAAATGTTATCATAACAAGTTGTATTATGATAAAAATGATAATAAACAATATGTGTCATCAGTTAATATCTTTGAAAAATCCTTCATTCATTTCCACGAATTAAGAATTATCAGTGAATGATATAGTTCAAGATTTCAAATCAATCATTCGAATAAAAACCCATAAAATTTATTACAGTAGTAATAAAAATTAAAATTTCGATTAAAAAATCCCATAACTATGGAATTTTGATAAAAATTTTTTTTTTGATAAAAGGATTTTGATAAAATCACATAGTAATGGGATTTTTGATATGTAAAATCCTAGAATATAATGACGTGATAAAATCCTAGAATTTAAAAATTCAGTCTCTAAAATTATGATACTTTTGAACTTGAGAAGGTAATACCCAGTGATATGATAAAATCCTAGAATTTAAAAACCCAATCTCTAAAATTATGATAATTTTGATTTTGAGAAGGATTAATACTATTCATTACTGTTATCGTATTATTATTATCATCCAATCCATATATTTTGATGCTATCACTTAACAGTATAATGATAACGATATCTGAACCTATCAATTGTCTAGATCGAAAATTAGAAAAAATTATTGTTTAAAATTACCATCTTCCTCACTTGAACTAGCACTTTCATCTTTTTCCTTATCGTCTTTTTCTTTTTCTAACTTTACTTTCGATATTGGTTTTCCTATCGGTACCGGTTTCTCTTTATCTTTGTACATTTGTTCTATTTCTTTTTCCAATTTAAGATCATCATAACCTGGCTAAAAATTTTATGCTTCAAATTAATTGATTAATTAATTAATTAATTGATTTGTCCACTTACAAATATACTATTTAGTAATAATAGGTTTTGTTATTTGATGATAAAAGGTCAAATGAGTTCAAATTAATCAATATACAACATCATTCGCTAAGAAAAAAATTTGTAGTGCTATAATTTTAATCAATTAGGTTCTCTAATTAGATGTATTTAATTATATATTAAATTTATAAACGTTATCATTATCATTTCGTAGTGAAATTTTTACGTTTATATTAGATTTTGACGTAAGTTGAAATGCTTTTATGACATAATAACTATGCTCAAATATATAATATAAAAATTGTTTAATTAAATATATAATACAAAATTTATTTAAGTATTACTTTTAAAAAGTTTTAAATATCAAGCATCAACTTTAATTGATCACCATAATTAGCTATTTTGAATATATTAATTTGAATAGTTATAATTACTAATTAAAAACTAATATTAATACGAAAATATTGCCAAGATGTATGAATTTACTAATATAGGAATTAATTAATAATTATTGATAGAATAAATATTTGCTTACTGAAGGAGTAAATCTTTGTCCTACTTTTGTTACCAATTTACCTGTTATATTTGTTGATTTATCAGGTATTCTTTTATCACTATATGCTATAATAGAATAGAATATATGGTACAAAAAAAGATATATCAAAATTCTATCTAAGATTTTAAATAAGTTTTTTTTTTTTTCATCTGAATGAATTCAAATATTCCATCCTTTGAAGGATTGATTTATTTACAAAAAATGAAAAATTTGAAAGAAAAATTTTTTTAAAAAATCCAAGTACTAAACAAATATTGATTTAAATCTAAATATAATTCCGATTATTTTTTAAAATTTAATTTGATTATAACTTTTTCAATTATTTAAGCAATACTTTAGCAACGAAAAGAAAAAAAAGAATTTTTCAATTATAAAAAATTTTAGAACAAAAAATTTTGTTAATTTTTATTTTCAACTTTTTTTTTACATTGAAAATTTCTAAACTTTATAAAAATTTGCATATTCAAATTTACCTCTTACATGTAAATTTAATACGCCAACATCAGCTCCTTCAACAAATGGTTTTCTTGGATCATAACCTGCTGGTGATGCTATATATTCTACGGCTAATTTTGTTCGTCCTGGCTTTCCAGGCTGAAATAAAAAGCAACATTGATTTTCTAGGCTGAAAGAAAATAATTATAATTTTATAGATTTAAATAAACTGATAACATGGCTGGGCTAAGACAAAACTTAATTTTTGACTTTTTATGTTAAGATAAAATAATGATATAATTTTCTAGATTGAAACAAAATAATGATATGATTTTCTAATCTAAAACAAAAGGAGACTTGAAATGATGACATGACTTTTTAAGTTAAAAAAGTGATAACAAAATATTCGTGCAACAATATGATAAAATACGAAGAATGAAAATATCTATACAAACTAAATAATAAAATAAGTGTAATAATATGAAATAAGAAACTTATGTTATTTAACTTCTAAATATTATCAGAAATAATCATTATAGCTGAAACAAATTTATTTTATCAATAAAATAATGAATCAACAAATCAATATAAAAAATCAATTTGTTTGATTAAGTAATCAATTATTTGATAACAATCAGTGAGTGTTAATAAATCAGCCAAATCAATTCGAAAAATTAATAATATCAATGGATAAATGGTTATTGAAATATAAAATATTGTTTCCATTCATTTATGTTGTTATAAAAATTTTTGATTAAAAATAAAAATTATTTCAACAATTAATAATTAAATGAAATCTTTGGCATATTATGTTGACATTTATTATATTTGTATTTAAAATAATTATAATTGTATAAAAAAGAGAAAAAATTCTTTATACAATTTAGAAAATCAACAAAAATTATTTGCAAAAACTAACTAATCGTCGTAGAAGAAGTTCCTTTTTAATTCCAGGTTTTATAAAACCAAGAGGTGGCGATACCTAAATTATTATCATTAAATTAACATTTCAATTTATCGTTTTATTCAACGAATCAAAAAAAAAAAAACATTATCATATTCAAAATCATGATATAAATAATTACAATTATATCAATCATAAGATGGAAAAAAAAATGCATATTTCAACAAAATTTTGATTTTCAATAATTCAAAAAACTCATAAATGAGCAATGATTAATGTCTAAATCATGATCAATGTCTAAATAATAATCAAGATTTCACGATTAACGAATGTTGAATTTAATTACTTTCAATAATCGTGATTTCATAAAATTATTTTAATAATTTACAAAATTATAATGAATTTTGATAAGTGTTAATTGATTTAAAATTTTAGCCAAAAAGTAAATAAATTTAAGAATTGAAATTCAAATCAAATGAATAAATGAAACGTTAATGATGACCTTAAAATTGATTTCTTTTCTGTTTTACTATCCTTATATATATACATATATATATGAATGTTTCTTGCATGTTATCATTGATAAGCATTACCGTATTGATTAATTCGAAGAGTATGGTGCCAATTATTTACACGACTTCATTTATATATTTAATTGAAAATTGAAATTTTTTAATTGAACAATAAATGGTAATGAAATGCTACCTACCCTATACAAATCATAGTATTTTTGTTTCAGTTTCACCTTAAATGCTAATCGTTCGGTACCAATTGCTTCAAGGATATGTGTTGTTGTACCACCAGTGCATGGTACCTACAGTAAGATTTCCATGTCGTCTCAGAGGATTACTGTACTTGTGAACAGATTATTCCTTATGTAATTCGATTTTACTTATGAAATATATTTGTTTTTAAAAAAATAACATATAATGTTTTTATTTATTTAACACATTTAAAATACAATTTTTTATTATTAAACAAATGCCTTATGCCTTTTGAATAAATTGAAAATTGAATAAATAAAACAAAAATAATGTCTCAAAATAAATATAAAATATGAAAATAACCTAATCAAAAATAAATATCTTATTGCATTAGGACAATACTTGAATTTAAAATATAATTTGAAAAATTGAATTTTAATAATTCTTAATTTTATAATAAAATATATTTTACAATCACCTGTATCGTTGCTGGCGTACATTGCAAATAGGACATAACTCATATAATGTGGTTAGTTACGACCGTACAATTATTTAAAATTAAATAATAATTGAAATATTGGCGAAATTTGATACTTTTAAATTGTCATAAATTTATCAAAATTATACATAATCTATCTATTTTATGTTGCAATTATATTTGTAATATAATATCGCTGGTATCGTTAAATTAAAAAAAATTAGCAAATTTTAGCATTGTATTTGCACAAATTATAAATATGGCTGAATTAATTAGCTCATTGAATCAATTACTTATTTTTGCAAACAGAAATTAACATATAAAATTGATATTTATTTGAATTTTTTTGTACTTTGTTATGCATAATTTGTTCATACACATTTCAAATATTAATATATGTTTTTATTTTAGAACTTTTAAAATTTAACATATTTAACATATATTTGACAGACTAAAAAAAAATGGCATGTAAATTAAGAATTAATTTTTCTTAAATACACGCTGCCTAAAAGTTGTATCTTCGTAGCAGTTCTTTTCGACATAAGTTTTCTCATCATCCTTTGCCATTCTTAATTTTTCATATACAAGCAATCTCCTGTAATTGATTTTTTACTATTGAAAGATTTCGGTACTAAACAATAAGCAAATATACTCAAATTCAAAATCTTTATTTATTAATTATTTATATATTTATCAATTATTTATAAACGATAGCAACATATTATAGTACATATTTTAATGATACTGATAGAATATATATATGGACTTTGATATGTTAACAAAAATTCCCACCTTGTTGTCCATTATATCAAAATTTCATTAGCACAAATAAATTTCGCCTTTCTCGGATCTGAATTATACTGATAGATTAAACAATGATTTTATAATAAATAATTTACCTTGAATATCGGCGTGACAATGATTGCTCACAATTATAAATCAATTTCATTGCATCATGTCTTGGTAAAATTGCTTCGGAATATCTAAAAACCAGTAAAATTACAACGATATATGTTCATGCAATGCACAACATACATTATCTCTAATTTGCATCATCCTTTTTAATCAGTATTCTCTGATAATGCAACTAGATTTACTTGAACTGTCTAACAAAAATTTTCGACCTGCTGTATATTCATCAACTCTGCTAATCATACTCCATAGCGAAACTTTCTTAACCTATTATCAGATTAAAATAAAAGCTCAAAAAAGTAGTTTACATCGATTTTTTGAGCCGTATGTTTCAGGAAAGATCAATAAATTTTGGTGTTTATTTAAATCATCTAATTAATAAACCACAACAAATTTAATATAATGAATATTCCTAGAAAATGATGAGAAATAATTGACGAATCATTTGGATGATTTAGATCAAGTTTCAATATTTACAACATTATTTGCACATTCTTCTTGTTGAAATAAAAAAACCTAAGAATGCATCATATGAAAAATATAATGCTAAATAAACAATGCACCAAATCATTTCCAATTATTTCGTATCATTTTCTTTCAAACATTAATCTAGAAGAAATTTCGGTGCTTTTTTTAGGTTTTTTTTTAGATTAAGTTAATAAATAAAGTAAATAAATAACCAGAAATCACCTTGAATACTTAATTACTATTCGATAAGAGACAAAAATAAACTAAAAGTGCAAAACTTTTATTTTTCGTTTTCACATTTCTAAACTGTAGGATATTATTTCCATTATTTCATAATGCATATTTTAATTAAACAACTGCTTTTTTTTCCCTTTGATTTAGAATTTTTGAATGAGAGAATTTATCGATAAAATTTCATAACTTCTCATATTCATTCCAATTCTATTAAAATCGATTTCTGCATTATCTTACTCTTCTTTTTTTTTTATTTATCTAAATAATTTTCTATTTGTCTAAAAGCTTATGGCAGTTGGAGTAAATATTATATAGTATTTTGTTTAATCTCTAACTAATATTCACTAAAAAAAGAACAATTATAAATAGATGAAATGGGAAGGATGATGAAACAGTTATTTTAAGCTATTGCTATTATTATTCCATCAACATCAAATATCGTATAAATAAAAGATGATCGAAAAAAAAAAAAACATTTGGCAACAGTATATTTCAATTTTTCACTGCTAACTAATACTAAAAATTTTCATGCACTATATCAACCGGTAAGTTTATCAAATACTTCATTTCGTCTGTCAAACTTTTTTTTTTCAATTATGCAAATGATACTGCTTACCTTAAAAGCTTAAAAGACATTGAATATTATATCATCTAGCTTTCTAATGATTTTAATACATTTTATAATCTAGTTTTTTAATCTTTTAATCTTGACAACTTTCTATAGAATTCATTTGGTATTTACTGTGAAACTAATATGATCTTACGGAAAGAATAAAAGATTTATGAAGATTTTTAAGATTTTTAACTATTTTGATACAAACTTTAAGTTCAGTTTTCTATCTATAATTCTCTAATATATAAAATTATACGCCATAAAAACAAATATCATGAAATCCCGGAAAAAATTATGCTTCAAAAATTTCTAAAATATGATCAACAAAATTTTACACTGGCAATTTGTTGATATTATTTTAGATTTGCCTACATCGAAACCATATTTATTACATGCATTTTCGTATCAATCCATGCATCCATCGGTATGCTTCTAGATATTTCATTCTAAATATATATATATCCGATTATAGTGATAACAACTTTATGATAAACATAAGTGAATAATATACTCTCAAGTAATTGTGACGAGAAAATAAATGAAATAGAAGGATGTAAGAATAATTCTCTTTTCTTTCTTGTCTTTTATATTTTTTTCTTTTTTTTCTTGAAAGCAAAAGGGAAGAAAAAAAAGAAAAATTATCGTTCTGGAATGTATAATAGATTATTATAGATGTATGTTACGATACCTTAAGAATTCGAAGTGAACCTGAAACCTGTACTCGTTCAACGGACTGTTATGATATTGACGCTGAATGCATATACAGTGTGACAGAATCTCATCATATTTGTTGTAAGCCGAGATCTGATGTTATCTTTCCTGGTAAATTATTTAACAAATATAAATCAAACCTATTCTTTCTCAGCATCATTAAAGCTGAAACCGAATAGCAAATGATTAAATGCTCAAATCATAAATCTTGTAAAATATATATCCAACTTCTGCGGAAATTTTTTTCCTTCAAAAAAGTTAATTTGTATTAAAGAATGTCCCGATGGAAGAGAAATGCTAATAATGGGAAAATATATGCCCGTATTATGTTCGTTGGAGAATTCAATCGAAAATGATATGTGTCCACAAGGATACGAATGCTTACCTTCAGTAACAACTTTTATCAAAAATAGCGGACAATCTTATAATATATGTTGTAAGACTATTTAGATTTTGTCGTATCAGTGCATATTATTGGTATTACTATTATTACTGCAGGTACTACTATTTTTAATATTATACACTATTATCATTCATTATTATAATATACGACTAATGTAAATTTGCAACAAGAAATTATTATATTTCATAATAAGATTATATTATTATTATTTGCAACATACAACAGATTATTTGTGGTATAAAGATAATATCTACTTTCTTGCAGTAAACTGATTAGTAATTTATTATATCCTTCAGATTCAGAATTGGAATCCATTGCTTAAATCAAAATCACGCTTAAAGACGAGCGAAATAATTTTCTTAGACAAACAGAGGACAAGTCACACAAAGGAAAATTAAGTGCATAAAAAATGAAGCGGTAATTAGCATCAATATTATATCGAACCTTTTATCATCTATTAAAAAAAATTCAAACTCCAATTTGAAAACATAATTCTCACTGATATGGTAAATTACAAGTTTTATAGTATGACTCAGCAATTAGTGAAGTTAACTGCTGATTCATACAGACTTTTTATTCAAAATATTTTATTCAGTTGTTATTATTGAATATCCATTACATGCATCACGCGTAAGTCCAGAATGAAAAATTTTATACTATCAAATTTATGGAAGCATATAATTATTTTACTACTTTAAAAATTGATTAATAAGCATTATCGATAATTAATATACATAAATTTCATTCTTATATTTTCTCAATAATCTCTAATGTACTCCAATTATTGCCTGGACAAAAAGGATTTAAGATCCTTCGAAACCATATTAATTTTCATTAAAAAAAAGTTAAGTGAATCAGCTCAAAAATTTAAAATTTAAATCTGTCCCTGTTGATCCAATTTAATAGTAGATAACAGCTAAAGACTAACAGAAAAAAAAAACATTCCTTCTCTTCACAGATCTTAACTAATTTATATGTAGTCTGATCGCGCGATTCTTCCCTAATATATTTTTTTAACAACGATAAAACAACTAACTCATCATGGAATATTGGAAACCAAAATAGTAAGCGCCCACCGACAACAAGTAATTTGCTGGCAAGATCGATAAGATCAAGGAATGTTGAGGAAATGGAGTATTCTCTTTCTCAGGATAATGATTTGCACTAAAATGAAAAACCAATAAAAAATAATTTACACAAGAATGTTACAGATGATATAATGATTTCTTGAACTTACTTCTCAAAAAATGAATGAATACAAAGTGTACTAAAACTTACTTCTGAGCATTTTTGACTATCCATGATTCCTTTTTCTCCTTGATACCAACTTTTTGTCCTTTCTCTCTAACTCCATAAGGTGCTATAAAAAACAGCATTGATTAACAAAAAATTTAAATATATATATATATGTATGCACTACAAAGGAAGTGTAATTATGAGTTCACTTCAATTGCCCGCATCTGAAAAATCAGAATCTTTTCCTATATTTTTTTCCTTGAAGAAAATATGTATTTACGATCGGTAATTATTGCATCGAATACAGGATGAGTGCCGGAGTATGTACCAGGATGCCATAACTGGTGCTGACTGGCATCTCCTATTACCAAACCCATGAAATAAACATCTGTTCCGTATTGTCGAAAATTTGCAATAACTGATTCTTTAGCTGTATTACATTTGACACCAGCACGTGACGATCTACCTATAAATTGCAAAAAATAATGAAAAAGGTCAAAACAGGTTCAATAATTAACATAGTTTTTCAATGTTTTTTAAAAATATTTTTAAACTGAATAATTTCCAACTAATACTCTTCCTTAAATCATTTTTCAATTATGCGCAGCCAAAACTGATAACTAAGAAATCTAGTCAGAAATAAATGAAATAAAAAAAAATATTTTTCTGAGAAAGTGAATTTAGAACAATATTGTTCAGTAATGTTTTGTTTGTATTTACAGCAACAAAAAAGTTTCCAAAATAAATTATAACATGAAAATGTGTTACCGACAGCTCTTGCAATTTGGTAATTTATTTCGCTTCCTAAAACTGCAGCACCAAAATGTGCAGCAGCAATTAATAGTCCACCTGAAAATGTCACAAGAGGATTAATAAAATATTTAAAGTTTAAAGATTTATTTACCTCTTTTTCAGTCGAAAATGTTAATTGAAAATCATAATCAGGAAGAAAAAAGATTTTTTTCTTAATCTGAGTGACTGACTTATAAGTTTTGAGCAATTGGTGTTCCTAAACTGTAGTACTTTGAAAAAAATAATAAAACTATAGATCTAAGTTTATAAATCAATTGTTTTTTCTACCGAAGACTTCATATTTCACCGTTTGAATTCAGTTTTGTGCAATCAATGCTTCTAAATTACGCTCACTCAAATACGATTATCCAAAAATCCAATGAACTGAACAAACCTGTTCCACAAAATGGATCAAGGACAAGAGATCCAACATCCACTTTTGCTATATTAGTTTGAAGAAACGATAATTCTGGATCTATTGTTGTGTTGCCAATGTAACATCGATCAACCAAGGAATAGCGATTTTTCAACTGACCTTGACCACATCCTATCTATTGAATCTATACACATCAGAAAAGGAAAATTACTTACAATAAATCATTGGTTTATTTTGTTTTTTCTTGTTTTCAAAGCACTATTTCAAAAATTGCTCTGTAATGTTCTTTCAGAAGTGCGCTTTGAGATGTCTTTTCCACCATTTTAAATGCGAATAAAATAATCATGAAAGAAATGTTTCTGCCTGTTCCTCAGAAAATAAAAATCATAAAATACCAATTTCCCAAAATGGAGCCTTTGGAGTAAATTTGAATCATATTCTTCGACAACATAAAATATATTGCACGGATTACTCAAATCTACGGGTGAATTTTTGAAATTAAGTGCTTTGCCAATATCCTGAAAGAAAAAGCTATATATTCCAAATAACAGAATAGAAAGACAAATATTTTCGACTGCTGAAGCAAAAAAAAAAAATACCTTAATTATGCTTTGGGGAGGAATCTGATTGTTCTTTTTTCCAATAGATCGTATGCGTATTGCAAAAGACTGCTCAGCTGAATCATAATTCTGCAATTTAAAATTCATAGAAGCAAAAAACAAAAAATGATAATGAGGATATTTTTGAAAGTGTCATTATTTGAATTCCAAATACTATAAATAAAGCTCCTAATTTATTTATATTTCAAATTCGAAAAATTCAATTAAAAAACTTTAACAAGTAACGATAAGATATACTTTTATATCGCATCTTTTTTCCTCGATGTTTGTATATAATTCGTTGTAATCATTACAGCTTGTCATCCATTCTATCACAAACTTTATAAGGACTGATCGTGAAAGTATTAAACTCACATCGTCAAGAGATGCAAATTCGAAAACATAAACATGTCGCTGAAATACATTAATATAAAATTTCAATAAAAGTAGCTATCACGCAAAAAAATAATAAAATCGACATCCGTTTCAACAGAACGATCTTATCGATTTAAATTTTACTGTAATTTCTCGACAAAAAAAAGCAAAAAATATATATTTAAGATAACTAATTACACTAATAATTTATAATTCTTTCATTCGAGCTCATCTTCTAAATGACAGAAAAAGTTAACAGCAAAAACTATTAATCCAACAACCCAAATAAAAATAGCACTGTTAAAGGTAACAACAAAAAAAATAACCTCGTTAAAAAGCAATGAAATATTGTTATCACATGGAATTTTATACAAACTACAAATACTTTCCAATTCGGCATGTCGAAAATTAACATGCACTTGCGAGAAGAGAAATATAAATTTTTTCATGGAATCTGAAAATAAACTATTGAATTAGACCGAACTAAAACTACTATCCCAATCAGTATGATTACTCGATGATAATCAGCAATATTCAAACGTAACTTACCGCGCAACGAACTAATGCACGAAATTTTCAATTATACTTAAGGATTCTGAATATTACGTGGCCTTAGCGGGAACAGGTTGAAAATAGACGATATCACGTATACATCAGGATAAAAGCTAAATGTGATTCTCGAAAAAAAAAGTAATCGATCATTTCATTAATTGCCAATTATTTTCTGATAAATATATTCTGATAACTATTCTTAAATGGAATAATTAATACAAACGGTTCCAATATTATTTTTAAGATTTCGATAATTAATTTATCAATTATTTCGTTACCTGTTTTTAAATTGCAGTAATTTGTTCATTTTTGTTGATCAAATTCTGATAATCGTTGACAGATTTTTTGCACTCAATTATCACATCAATTGCTTTATGACATTTAATTGTACTGCATACTAATGATATATTCATTAGGTCATCTATATTACTGTCAACGATCTTCTTTAATTATGACAAAAATTGAGGGTTCTTTCTGTCTTTCAGTGGTAGCACTGTATGAAAAGTTTTATCTTTGTTGATTAATTGTTGTAAGGAATCGGGCGAAAGTATTTAAGTAGTTGAATTAACAAGTTGTACAATATCGTTGTATGATATAACGAATAAGAAAGGTCAACTTGATCGAATAAGAAAGGTCAGTTTGATCGAATAAGAAAGGTCAATTTGATCGAATAAGAAAGGTCAGTCTGATAACGGCAAAGTAGATGAATGAATAATTTCGATAGGGAGAATAAAAGATGTCCATATGATGTTCATATGATATGATGGATCCAATTGATCTCTTGCAATTCTTCTAATATATAGCTTGGATCTTTCTTTTTTTTCTAGGTGATGGTTAATGATACAGTTGTGATTATTAGAGAGGTGATAGTTAATGATACAGTTGTGATTATTAGAGAGGTGATAGTTAATGATACAGTTGTGATTATTAGAGAGGTGATAGTTAATGATACAGTTGTGATTATTAGAGAGGTGATAGTTAATGATACAGTTGTGATTATAAGATAAAAGAGGAGGTGATATGATAATTAGTAAATGCAGTAGATCTTGCATCATACAGTAGGTCTTGCATTATACAGTAAATGCATTATACAGTAAATGTGCACGTACAACATACATCTCTATTATGCGAAAATCTAATACAAAAGAATTATTGAATTCTTTGATTTTCATGTTATCGTTGCGATTTCAGCAATAATTATGATAAGTTAAATGTTTGCTGAAATATGATAAGAAATAGCATAATTCACTTTATTCGGTTTGCTAAATAAAGTAGAATTATATCGCTTATCTTATCAATTCTAATGATTAGAAACATTCATCTACTGATACGTAGCAGTACACAATATCACTGTCTCTTTTTTAAGCGATTCATTTTTTTTTTGTCATTTTTTAATAGTCAAATTATGCATAAATTAAATTTTGAAATTTATAAATTAAATTTAAACAATGCAAATTTAAATTATATTTTTAAAAAAGTAAAAGCGTAAATTAAATTAAAAGAAAACGCAATATTTGCTAATAAAATATTAAATTTATAAATTGTTTAAGTTTTCAACAATACAATCATTAATGATTGGTAATTTAACCAGTATTATTAATTTTCTACTAATTATCACAATTAATTTATCTTTTTTATCAAGTCTCAGAGAGAGAGAAAAAAAAAAAACAATCAATATATCAATTAAATTTGACTCATTTAATTAAATCATTTCCATAATTTGAATATTGGCAAAATTTCCATAAATTTTGCCAATATTCAAATTAATTATTCAAATTCATAAACAATTAAATGATAGAAATAATTTTAATTTTAATTGCAATAATCAATCTTTTACAAATTCTCAAATTTCTTCTTGCACTGTTTAATCTATTGGTATTTGTAGATTATTTCAAGTACTGCGCTAAGTTCATATTTTATGCCAAAAGTTTTAAAATAGTTCAAAAAAGAAATGTAAACAAGTAAGCAAACAGAAGGTTATAAATTGTTTAATTAGTACAATGTAAACAAAAAAGTAATTATCATTTTATCATTTTTTTTTCACTTTTTTTCTTGTAGCAAATTTTATAATAATATTGTTTAACTATCTAATGTTAAAAAAATGAGCTATTCTGAGATATTCCTGAATGAAATCAAAAATTTCAAAATTGATCGAAAATCTAATTAATCAGTCCATTTGCTTAAAAGTTATATCAGTGATTTTGATCCATTTCTCTATGTGATTGATTTTATCTCTCTCGTCCTTCAATCAAACAATCATTCATCGAGCATCAAATGATCAATGCATTTTGAATCGGAAGATTGCTGAAGTTGACATCTGCTAAAAGTTGTATGCCATCTTTGCTTTCACTGATCGAAATTTTTTTTCTTCTTTTTTTCCCTTTCCCTTTTTTTTTTGAAATTATACTAACTAATCAATTCTTATACTAACTAATCATATACTAATTATTATCAATTTATCAATAAATATTATCAAAAAGCATTAGGAAAAAAGTCGATTGATCATCATCGTTTTTATTTTTTAAATATAAAATAATTTTTTTCGTTTTTTTTTTTAAATTGCAAAATCAATTTGCAATTTAAAATTAAGGAAAATAATAATTTGATAGAATGTGGAATAATAGTAGATCATAGCATTAAAATTTACGAAGTGATTGAACAAAATTATTCGTCTCGCATAAATGTAGCAATATTTTATTTATTTATTTATTATTTCTCGCATTCCAAACATTGCTTTTAAAATTTTAATTTAGTCATTTCTCTGATAAAATTTGCAAAAATCAAACATAAACATTTATGATTGATTGATAATTATTTATTTCTTTGATAAAATTTGCAAAAATCAAACATAAACATTATGACTGATTGATAATGATATGATGAAATATTCAATATTTCTTTTTCTTTTCTAATCAATAATTTTATCACCTGTTAAAAAACAAATTAAAAATTTATTCTATTTTATCAAAAATAAATTTCTATATTATTATTCTTATATCAACTATATATTTTAGTAAGTATTATTTTCAATGAAATCGTTTGAAATTCAAAAAAAAAAATCGATTGATTATTGTAATTTATGAAATATTTGCATAATAATCATAATATGCAATATTTATATAATTAATTTTATTCAATTTAAACTTAATTTATATTATTTAAAATTAAAGTTATTTCATTTTAAAATTCGATTCCAAACCGTAAATTATTCAGATTTTTCTCTGCAAATAATTTTAATTTATTGCTTGAATTTCGATATTCTTTCATTTATTTCTAATCATTTCACTTATCACATCGTTTCTATACATACACATACATACATACATTCACATACATACATACATACACACATACATACATACATATATATTACCGATAATTTATAAAATCGATCATTGCAACAAAGATTTGTAATAATAAACAATTTTCTTTTATTTTAAACAATCCATTTGAGCAATAATTTTTTTTAAATAAAATAAAATTCCTTTTTCTTCGTCATTTTACACATTCCATTTTGACTAATTTTTACAAACGAATCGATTAATTTATTTTAATTAATATTATTGTTTGAAATGATGAGAGATAGGAATAATTTTAATTTATTTTATTAATATTATTTTGATTATTAATAATACTATTGTTTGATTATTTTAATTAATATTATTGTTTGAAATGATGAGAGATAGGAAATAATTTTAATTTATTTTAATTAATATTATTGTTTGATTATTTTAATTAATACTATTGTTTGATTATTTAATTAATATTATTGTTTGAAATGATGAGAGATAGGAAATAATTTTAATTTATTTTAATTAATATTATTGTTTGATTATTTTAATTAATACTATTGTTTGATTATTTTAATTAATATTATTGTTTTGATTATTTAATTAATATTATTGTTTGATTATTTTAATTAAAATTATTGTTTGAAATGATTATTTTATAAATTCTTCGCTTTTCACTTATAAAATTTGTTTGCAATTTGTTATTCCACAAAATAATAATATAATTGAAGTATTGTTGAGATAAAAAAAAAACAAATCATTTTTTAATTTATACAATTTGTTGAACTTTTTTTTTAAATTTCATTTAATCAATATATGCATTTACTAATTTAATTACTAAATTTACAGCATTATTTACTTAATATATGCTAATTAATTTGTTGATATTTGCTTGCAATTGTTAACAAACAAAAAAAATGTTTTATACTTTATTTTATTAAATGATTGTTTACAAATTATATTGTAGTTTTTAAGTAATTATTTTGCGAATTATAAAATTGCATCTTTTATATATTTTAATAAATTCTTCTTCAATTTTTTATTTATTATTTGCTTCGCATTTTATTGAATTAGTTTGAAAAAATAATGAATATATGATAATATTTTTGTTATCATTTTTTGCTATCTAAATTGTTTATTCAATTGAAATTTGAAGCATTTAATTTAACAATGTTATCATTATCATTCCTCAAATTTCAAAAAATAATGAATATATAGTAATATTTTTGTTACCATTTCTTGATATCTAAATTGTTTATTTAATTGAAATTTGAAGCATTAAATTTAACAATGTTATCATATCATTTCAATATATAAATGTTTATAAATGCATCACATCAATGGGATAAGTTTAATTTTCTGAAATGTTTTTTATCAATTTTAATCAGCAAAATTCTTTTTTTTTTTCTTTCAAGCAAAATATTTTCAATCATTCATTCTAAACTTGAAATGTTCATTTCGAAGTATTGCAAAAATATTTCATTAATTTTTTTTTTTTTTTGACTTTAACTTCTTTCTCTATCAAACATTTTTTTTTTTATATTCATTAGAATATTTGATCTTTGAAATGTTAAATTTTAAAATTTGTTCGATGAAAAATTATGCTTTAAAATTTCGGCGAAGAAAATTTTTTTCTTTTCAAATTGTGCAATCTTAATTCTTCTAATTGTTGTGCTTTATAAAAAAAAAAAATTGAAATATTTTAATTTTATCAATTTATCATTGCTAAATAAAGATGATTATCAGAAAGAAATATTTAAATTTTTAGATAATTTAATCGATAAAGCTATTAATCGTTATCAGAAACGTTTATTTGGTAAAAGACAATTCTTGATATTTATCTGAAGTTTTGCTATATTTGGCATAAAATGATAGTGATGATATTTGAATGAAATAATTATTACTATTGTTAAAATTTATTTCGATTAATACATTTCATTTTAGTGATATTCAAATGTGGCCATTTATTATTCTACTGATAGCTGGCTATGTTTTGCAAGAAAAACTTATCAAAAGTTGGCCTGATCCACATTTTCGTTCAAAAGGTGCTATTTGGCCACTGCCACAATATATAACGATCGCTAATGAATCAATGATTGTTAATCCAGAAACATTTACTTTTGTATCGACTGTTGGACATTGTGAAGTTATCGATAAAGCTATTAATCGTTATCAGAAACGTTTATTTGGTAAAAGACAATTCAGTGATGAAACAATGATTAAACAACAAGAGGTCAAAATGATAACTGATGAGATTGATGAGGTATAATAATTTAGCATTACAAAATATTATGCATTTAATAAAATATTCAAAAATTGAATAAATAAATTTTTCTTTTATTTATTTGATTTTCTACTATTATCTTATTTAATCAATCGTTTTTTTTTTATCAATGAATTCGTAAACAAACCAAAGCAAAAAGCAATTTTCAAATTTTACGATATAAACTTGTTTTTATTTTTTAAAACTGTCCAAACTAATTAGTTAATTAATTATCAAATCTTCATCATTTATCAGTTGTAGATTCTTAACAATTTGACAATATCAGTAGAAGAAGGATGTAGTGATCGATTTCCACAATTTGGTATGGATGAAAGTTACAAATTGAACATTACGAGTAGTAATGCTATATTAAAAGCTAATCAGGTTTTTTTTTGATTTAATTTCCATTAATGAATTATCGAAATTGAAATTCAAATTTCAATTTGTGCATGAATTTTCAAAATGAAATATCAAATTTAGATTTGGGGTATTTTAAGAGGATTAGAATCATTTGCGCATTTATTCTTCGATCATAATACCAAGATAAGAAAAGTTGAAATTCGTGATTATCCACGCTTTTTGCATCGTGGAGTTTTATTGGATACAGCCAGGTAGATATTTTATTTTGGATTTCAATTTTGCAACCTTATAGAATAATCCTAATTTTTTTGATTTCAATTTTGCAACCTTATAGAATAATCCTAATTTGTTTTGATTTCAATTTTGCAACCTTATAGAATAATCCTAATTTGTTTTGATTTCAATTTTGCAACCTTATAGAATAATCCTAATTTGTTTTGATTTCAATTTTGCAACCTTATAGAATAATCCTAATTTGCTTTTGATTTCAATTTTGCAACCTTATAGAATAATCCTAATTTGAATTCAAATTCGAAACATTAAATTTATAAGCGGAAAATTCGACTGAAATAATTATTTACCTATAAGAAAATAATAAGAAATGATTTTAACTAGCATTCGATTAAAATTTCCTTAATTGCTATTTTTAGTGTTTTCAATTTTCATTATGCAAAAAAACTTACATATTCTAATTTTGAAATCAAAACAAATTAGGAATTCTAATTTTACATTTCAAATTTAAGTAAAATTTTGTAAAATTTTTAACAACTCTTACATTGATATTATCATAAGATCAATTTTGATTATCATTTCCAATCAATTTTATTTACAATTGTAAGGTATAGATAATTGCTATGACATATTTAAATTAATTTTAATTTTTTATTGAAATATTTATTTTCTAAAAGATATAGCAATTTCAATATATTATTGATTAATTAAATTTTATAACTAATCAATTAATCAATCGGAAATGCATTGCAGACATTACTTATCAGTTGATGTTATCAAAGCAAATATTGAATTAATGGCGCAGAATAAATTTAACACATTCCACTGGCATATTGTTGATATTGAGGCATTCCCATTTAAGTCCGAAGTTATCCAGAATTAAGTAAAGGAGCTTATACACCAAATCATATCTATAATATATCACAGATTAAAGTTCGTTTATAGCTGTTACTAAATTTATTTTCGAAATATTTGAAATATTCTTAATGATTAATTGAAAATCGAATTTATTGATTTTTCTATAAATGATAATTATTATCTAAAATCAATTACACAAAATTATTCGAATTCTCATTTAAGAATGAAATACATAATCATTTTAGTCAAAAATGAATTCGAATTAAAATTTTTTCGAATTTCACTTCTCTTTCGGAAATATCGATATTCAAATTCTGATTTAAGAATGAAATAAATAATTATTTTAGTTAAAAATGATTTCGAATTTTTTCGAATTTCATTTCTCTTCCAGAAATATCGATTAAAAGATGTTTGAATTTTAGGATATAATAAATTATGCCCGGTTACGTGGTATACGTGTGTTACCAGAATTCGATACACCAGGACATACCAAATCATGGGGTATAGGTGTAAAAAATCTTTTAAGTAAATGTTATCATTCAAATGGTACCATATATATAAAATTTCGAGAATTTATTAGATCCTACAAATTCAAATACTTGGGATGTATTGAGTGCACTCTTTCAGGTGAACTTCTTTTTTTTGATTAAATATTTTTGATAATTTTTGATAAAAATTTTTTGTCTTTCATTGGTGTATATAATTTCATTGGTTTATAATTTTAAATTATTATAATTGTTGAGGTTGAACGAATAAATTTTTCAAAAAAATTATTTGATAAAATTTTCAGGAAGTATTTGTAACATTCCAAGATAACTATGTTCATCTTGGTGGTGATGAAGCAGATTATTGGTATGCAGAATGCTGGTTGTTGAATCCGATTGTTCGACAATTTATGGAGGTTTCTATCTTCTGATAAGAAATATTATAAAAAAATTTGCAAATTTTAGAATAATTCAAATTTGAAATTTTAATTCGAAATAACTTACAGAACGATTGATTTTCGAATTTTATAACAAAAATTGAACCAAAGTCAAAACTTTTCTAAAAAAAAAATGAAATAGCTTTTTTTTTTTAAAAAAAAAGATTTATGGACTTAAAGACGGCCCTGATCTTCAAGCATGGTATTTCAACAAACTCATTCCTCATCTTCTTGCTTTAAAATGTGGAAAAAACAAAAAGTTTCTTTTATGGCAAGTATGTTTGTTTTTTTTTTTATGAAAGAAATAGAAAAATATCGATAATCGATAATCTAAATAGCTAATCATTTCAAAATTGAAAAGAATTATTCTATCAAATTTTTAAAAAAATTTTAAACTTATCAAAATTATCTGATAAACTTTATAAACTTAATCAATGTTCTGCATCCTAATTTGATAATTCAAATTTATATCAAATTATCTGATAAACTTTATAAATTTATCAATGTTTTTTTGAAATATTTCTTCATCCTAATTTAATAAAAAAATTTTTTTGTTATAAAAAGGAAGCAATAAAGAATTTAACAATGACTGGCACAACAAATGCTAATCTAATAGCACATATTTGGAAAGATCGAAAAGATATTGATTATGCAACAAAAATGGGCTATTCAGTGATCTTATCAGCATGCTGGTATCTTGATATAATCGCATCTGTTGCTGATTGGAAAATTTACTACAACTGTGATCCACAGGTTCAATCATATATTTTTGTCACAGTGTTTGTGAAAAAATAATAAGAATCGATTAAATTAATCAATAATCGATTAAAAATTGCATTAAATTAAAAGTGAAAACTTTTCCCAGAGAGTGAGAGAGAAAGAGAGAGAGAAAGAGGGCGAGAGAAATGATCATGAGATAAAGAAAAATAAAATTATTAAAATATTGTAATTATTATTAAAAGGCTTAGACGAAAAAAAAAATGAACAAATCATAGAAATTATTATTGTGAAATTTTTCAGATTTTTTTTAGGAAATTTTAAAAATATTTTTTCGTTTTTTTTTCTTTTTAAATTAAGATATTTTTGATGTAAAAAAAAATTTCAAGCACAATACTTTGTCTCATAGATCATTTCTCTCTCCCTCTTTCTCTCTCTTCTTTCTTCTCTTTCTCTTTCTCTCTGGTTTTTTAATTTAAATTATAGAAGAAAAAAAATTTTTCAAATTAAAATATTTTTGATGTAAAAAAAATTTCAAACACAATACTTTCTTTTATGATCATTTCTCTCTCTCTTCTTTCTCTCTCTCTCTCTCTTTCTCTTTCTCTCTCTGTTTTTTAATTTAAATTATGGAAGAAAAAAAAAGTAACTGATGGAAATACGTAAGGATTTCAACGGTACCGAAACGCAGAAACATCTTGTGGTAGGCGGAGAAGCAGCACTTTGGGGTGAATGGGTTGATGAAAGTAACGTGGTATCACGTTTATGGCCACGTGCGAGTGCAGTTGCAGAACGTCTATGGAGTTCTGCTGAAATGAAAGATACTGAAAAAGCCTGGCCAAGGTTATTTTTTTTTCATTAGTTTGATATATATTTATCAGTTATCAATTATCAACTATCAGCAATGAATGCATTTGTTAAAGGCCATTAAAGAATTAACAATTAATTCATTTAAAAAATTATTGCAAAATATTAAAGAAATGTTTGGAAACTTTTAAATAAATAAATATTACAAAAATCAATCTCCTAGAAGTCAATCTTCCTAATCATATCCCAAAATTCTAGTTATCAAATATCAAATACTTGAAATTGATAAAAGTTCATTGTAGCAGGATTTCTATTACTATTTTTAAATTTAAAATAGTAATCGAAAATAATGTAAAAAAAATTATTCGTAATAAATTTATTTGAGCAAATAAGAAAACAAGGAAGTGAAACATATGATACGCTTTTCAGTATGATGATAATGATCATGTAAACTGATAAGGATTTATTTGTAGATTGTATGAAATGCAATGTCGGATGGCGGCACAGGGATATCCTGTACAACCGGTAGAAGGACCAGGATACTGTGAACATGAATATAAGATTCAGTTACCTCTTTATGAATAGAATAAAAACAAATAGATATGTCTACAGTATATATGATAGGATTTAATTGATGAGCATTTTTAATTAATAATTAAAAATATATTTAATCAGTAATCAATTATTACCTTCTTCTTTGCCATATTAGTAAATATATAAAAAGCAATTTTTTTCTATGCATTATTTGTTGCTGTAAATATTTATTAATAGTTTGCAAGATTTGTATTATTTCATAAATGTTATCAATAAAGGCTGCCAAGTTTTGAAATTATTTATCAGATTATATCAAAAAAGCAAAAAACTTAAATTTGCAATTTTAATTTCCAAATAAATTAAAAAATTCCAATTTTTCAATTTAATATTGTCAAAATCATACATTTCTTAGTCGTATTTTTGTATTCATTAATATAACAAATAATTTGAAAAACTTTTTTAATCTCGAGAAATTTTTAATAATTATTTATCGAGAACAAAATAATTGTTTTATTTTATATTAATTTTGTCGAAATCAAATTATAAGCTGAAAACTTGTTGATAATTTATCTGATAAATGTTATTTTGCAAGTGATGTTAATGTCATTTGTTAGTGTTAATGTCATTGTCAACGTTAATGTCAATACTTTGTTAATGCCAAAAGCAATACCAAAATGTCAATATTAATGTCAATGTTAATGTTAATATCAACATCAATATCAATGCTAATGCTAATGTTAATATGAATATCAATGCCAATGTTACTGTCAATGTCAATGTTAATGTCAACGCCAATGTCAATGCCAACATCAATATCAACGTCAACGTTAATGTCAGTAACTTGTTAATTTCAATGTTGATAATGTTGATAAGAATGCCAAAAGCAATACCAAAATGTCAATATTAATGTCAATGTTAATGTTAATATCAACATCAATATCAATGCCAATACTAATGTTAATATGAATATCAATGCCAATGTTACTGTCAATGTCAATGTTAATGTCAACGCCAATGTTAATGCCAACATCAATATCAATGTCAACGTTAATGGCTAATGTCAGTGTTAATATTAATGTCAATGTGAATGTTAATGCTAACATTAAAATTATTGTCAATGCCAGTGTTATTGTTAATGTCAATGTTAGTATCAATTGCAACATTAATGCCAATATCAGTGTTAATATCAATGTTAATAGCAAAATCAGTGTTAATATCAGCGCCAATAGCAAAATATCAATATTAATATCAATGCCCATGCCAAATGTTAATACCAATGTCAATATTAATGTTAGTATCAATATTAAATGTCAATATAATATCAATTATTAATTTCAATGTTAATATTATATTAATATCTTTACTAATGTTAGTGTTAATAATGTCAATGTCACTTTTTTTTTAAATTAGAAGGAAGAAGAAAAGCTAGAAATATAAGTAATAAATTTCTTCATGATGTGAAGAATCTGATTCGCTCTTATTATTCTAAAGAATCGTCTAAAATGAAATAAAATAAGGAAAGAATCAGAAGGCAAAACGGAAAAAATGTTTCAATAAAATTTAGAAATCAATATGAAATACAAATTATAAAATTTACTTTCTCCACATTTAAATATCTTTATCACAATACTGTAATTCGACACCATAACCATCATTACAATACTGTAATTCAATACCATAACCATCATTACATATATTATATATTATATGCAAATTAAATTTTATTTTTTACCTTAGAAAAATCAAACTTCAGTTTTTCTAACCTGAGCAATAAAGTTTAAGTTTTCTTCAAATTTCAATGCTTCGATTAAAACTTTAATAATTTTCTGCCAAAATTATCGATGATTACAAACTCAGAAATGATTTAAATAAATTTAACACTAATTTTATCGCTATTTTATTTTATTCTAGAACGGTAAATTTTAAACAAATCTTTCGCATTATCAGCTTTTCTTATCATAAAAATATTAGTTATCATTATTGCAAATGATTTTAGCAATATTTTTTCATCGATATTATCAGTAAGTATTATAAAAATGAATTAAATAAATCTAGCAGTAATTTTGCTCCACTTATCTATAATGATTACTATTTCAGTGATATTAAAAATTTTAAATGAAAAGATAATTTGTTTGGTCTTTTTCTTCTGTTACAAAAAACAACTTATTTATTGATAAGATGATAATTGTTTATAACAGTATTAATTGATTAGTTTTCTTCAAACATATTAAATATTAATTCTTTTTTTATTAAATATTTATTTATTTGTTAGCGAAATTTTTTCCCATCACATTAATTAATTTCTTATTTAAATTATTTCTATCAATCATTTACCGTATCGTCTAATAATTGAATGAAGTTGAATTAAGTTTTAATTTTATTTTAACTTTTCAAATGCCAGCAATTTTTGTTTCAATGCTTTAAAACATTCGTTCTTTTCGAATATTACAAATGACTAAAATATTTTAAGTCAGAAACATTCATCAATAAATTTTTTTTTGCGGCCCCAATCTTTTGCAAATTCAAATTTATCATTTGACTTTTGATTTATTTTAACATTCATCTATAATACATGCTTTTTTCTCATTTTTACCTTCTTTTGTTATTCGTCTGAAAATGTAAAAAATATTCTCTGCTTGTTTTAATTTTAAATTTATTAATTCTAAATTTGCAATATTTAATTTTTACTAAGAAATTGGAAATAAATTCAATACTTTTTATATTTTAAAAAAAAATCAATAAATTTTATTAAATATAATTAAATACATAATTTAATTTTATAATATTTCAAAGAAAAAAGAATTTTTAGTTTTTTTTTCCAATCCATCTTCAATTTTCAATTATTTGATCTTTCATAAAATTAAAATTTTTTTTTTTCTTTTAATGATTCCTCTCATTTTCCGTTTTTCGTGATGAAAAATATGAAATTGTTATTGATATTTTCAACATCGAGAAATTCTCTCTTTCCCTTTCCCTTTCTCTCTCTCTTTCTTCTTTTTTTGCTGTTGTACTTTACACTTTTGTTGAATCGTTGAAATATTTATAAATTTTGAATATATAATAGATATTTTTCCTTTTTTAAATAGCATATTTTAAAAATCGAAGTATAATTATTTAAAATATTTTTTAAATTAATAATGCAAAAATTATTTACTTTTTTTGATAATATATTTTGAGTTATAAAAAAAAATGATTGCAATATTGTCAACAATTTTTAATGAAAAATTTTTTTCATACTTTTTTTTTTAAAGTCAAAAAAATGTTTGAAATGATAAACAAAACAAATTCATAATGATTGATTGATAAAGAAATGATATGAACAGTGTACATAACTGAAGTTTTTTTTTTTTAATTGTTTTGATACCGAAATATGGAGTGATTTGAACTGAATCATTTAATCATTCAATTAGAATTATCATATCAAGCTATCAATCATGATGCATGATTCATTTCATTCATTTAATCTTTCAATTAAAATCATTCAAAATTATTAAGTTAAAACATCAATCATTGATGAATGTTGCTATATACTATTCGATCTGTGATTTATTTAATCGTTCAATTAAAATTATCAGATCAATGTTCCGAATCATATTGGATGAGCAGAATAAAATATTTTGATCTGATTCATTTGAGCTTTCATCTTCATCAAATAAAATTATTGATCAGTTGATCTTATCATCCTCTTCGAATGATAATATGCATTAAATTGGCATGAATTGTAAAGTGATAATCTATAGATCGGAAATGATATGATAATTTGCAATGCGTATTTGTAATTTACCTTTTATATGCATAATATAATATGTAATTTCAACTACAATATGCACAATATGTTGTTCTGGCTTGAAATTATCATGATAATAAAATATTATCATTGAATATTTTATGATATAATTATCATTGCATATATCTGTCCCGGTCATTTTACATGCAAATAAAAATTTTTTATGCATTATTTTCGGGTAATCCCTCTATGATACATTCTCGAATAAGAAAGCCATTCGGGAATTAGAAATTTTCGTTTCATCTTTTTTCCTTACGTCAATATTTTATTGCTACTTTTAAAAAAAGTAAATGATCACTGATGCATGACGTGAAGCACGTTTGACAATTTCAAGATGACTTGAAGAGTTTAATGATTTTGATGATGACGTGAAGCATGCTTAATGATTTTGATGATGACGTGAAGCATGCTTAATAATTTCAAGACGACTTGAAGAGTTTAATGATTTTGATGATGACGTGAAGCATGCTTAATGATTTTGATGATGACGTGAAGCATGCTTAATAATTTCAAGACGACTTGAAGAGTTTAATGATTTGATGATGACGTAAAGCATGCTTAATGATTTTGATGATGACGTGAAGCATGTTAAATGAATTTGATGATGACGTAAAGCATGCTTAGTGATTTTGTTATGACGTGAAGTATGCTTAATAATTTTAACGTGACGTGAAGTATGCTTAGCGATTTTAAGTTTCACTTCACATTGCATTACAATGTCGATTTATGATAAAACAAAATTCATCGTATTTTTTTTATCATCTTCCAATTGTAAAATACTAAGGCATTATAAATAGGCTTTCTTATCGTATATTTTTGCTATTAATATTAGGGCCTTATAATAGCTTCTGCTATTTTTCCATTTTCTGGCCGTAAAAAAATGAATATAAAATTTCTTCCTTTGAATTACAAGTAATGTTAAGAAGGTTAAAAGGGCAAAAGTTGAAAATATTAGAATAATTTAAATATTAATTTCTATTATATCATCAAAGAGCAGAAGGAAGCATTAATTAAATTAATAGAAATATGAGCATATTGTTGATAATTTAATTACAAATTTTAACGCATCAAATATTTTCTGATTGATAGATGCAACTTTAGGTAATAGGAAATAATTTACTAATAATCTAAAATATTTTCTGATTGATAGATGCAACTTTAGGTAATAGGAAATAATTTACTAATAATCTAATTTTATCTGTTCTATAATTTTTGAACATAATTTTGAATTTGATAATTTTCTAAATATTATAATTTATTTAGAATTTTGAACATTTATGATCATTTGATAAAAACTTAATTTTTTACTTGTTATTTTTCTTATCACTAATTTCTCTTGTTTTTTACTTTATGTTTTTTCTTATCACTAATATTTCTTGCTTTATGCACTTATTCTCATCATTCATTATTTTAATTTTAATGATGACAATAAATTAGCGTAAGTGAAAATATGATAAAAACAGATAAAATTTTTTATTAAAACAATAAATTATCTTAATGATTAGATAAAATTGATAAATTAGAACGAATGATTGAATTAAATGCAAAGTATTTATTTTAAAATGAGTTCAATAAATGCAAAATAAACTTTTAATTTGTACTTTTTCAAAAAAAAAACGAAAAGTACAAGGAAGATATTTTCGAAATTTCAGTTTAAAATATACTTTGTACTTAATTTTGAAATATCTTTTGAAAAAAAAAGAAGGAAAAGAAGGAAAAAAGGAAAAATGAAAAAAAAAGTAAAAGGAAGAAAGCATAATGTAAAAGAAAATTACAAATTAAGAAGAATGAGAAGCTTAAATGAGAAGATAAATGAATGATTTCATTATTTTTTTTTCTTCGAGAATTTTTTTTCTTCGAGAATTTTTTTTCTTTCTCGTTTTTCTCGTAGTCACATTCATCTTTCATCTTGAATTTTGAATATGAACGGTGGTGAATTTGAAAAAAATCAAGAAATTTTCTCGATCAATTGTTAATCAAATTTTTCATCCTTCTTGTGACGAAATCTTTCATTCTTTGTGACGAATCTTTTGTCCTTCTTGTGACGAATCTTCCCTTCTTCTTATGACGAATCTTCCGTCCTTTTTGTAATGAATCTTCCGTCCTTCTTGTAGATGAACGTAGAAAATGAATCTATGAACAAAAAAAAAGCTAAAAATTAATGTTTTTTTTTTATTTCTTTCATTTTTTTTTTTCCTATCTCTTCATTGAAAAGGAATTAAATAATCGAATAATTAATACGAATAAATAAAATTCAATTTATAGTAAAAATTAATTGATTAAATATTTTGCGTTTATATTTAAAAGATAAGCTTAGAAGATAAACTGAGGAAAAAAAGAAAAATAGTAAAGTTTCGTTTTTTAAATTTATGAAATTAAATTATGCCTTTTTTCTATTTAAAATTAATTAGCTAAAAGTAATTTTTATAAACAAATGAAATTATTGAGAAATATCAAATCAAAGCATTCTCGAATTCGAGAATGCTGAGAAATCTCGAAATGCTGACAGTAATATAGTTGATGAAAATGATTTGAAATACCAGCAAATTTTTGTAAAATATTTCGTTCATTTTTGCCAAAATTTTCTAATTTCAATTTTGTAGAATGATATGGTAATTTTTATGATATGTTCAAGTAAAAATTTGAATATTTCAGAACATAATGTTTTTAATTTGTTTTAAATTGATTATTTACAGATTTTGAAAAAAGCAAAAACAAAAAAAAGAATGGAAAAATTTTAAACTTATTATGGGGAAAAAAAAGAATTTCATCTGTAATTTAACTTGGCAAATTTGTTAATAAATTATTTAATTGACTAGGACAAATAATTTAATATTTTAAATTGAAAACTATTAAAGAATGATTATATTTTGAATATATTATTCATATCGTCATATTTAGAACTGTATATTACCATAAAATCACTATATTTATCAACATAGCATAATCATATCAATTGTTATCACTACAATATATCATATTATCATCAATTTGCAAACAATATTTTCTTGCATCATTTGCTTGACATTAACTTTCTCTAATCGAGATATGGTTTATCAAATATAATTATTCATTAAAAGCTGCAAGAATGATATAAGTTTGATGTATATTTTGAATATGCAATTTTCCAGCTTTTGTGAATTTCAATATCTAAAAGATAGAATCAGAATTATTAATAGAATCAGAAAGAATCAGAATTACAATAGAATCAGAAAGAAGCAAAATTATAATAAAATCGGAAATTGTATTCAAAAACATTCATTGATACTAAACATTGAATGAATGTATTTAATTTATAATTAAATATTCAAATTAATTTAAAATCATGATAAAGTTACATTTTATTATGAAGAAAAAACGATGAAGCATTGCGTAGAATGTTAATTAATTATATAAATTATGATTAAGCGAAGAAAGTAAATGATAGAAAGAAATGATAATATGATAGAAGTCATTACTGCTTAACAAAGACAAAAAGATAAGGAGCAAGATAAAAAGATAAAATACAAAAATTATCACCAATAATTTATGTGATGACAATTTTTGATTGAATAATTCTGTCATGTTTACGAAAGTGGAAAAATTTGATGGGAATGAAGTTTGAATAAACTGTTAAATTTAATCAGCAATAAACAAATATGATGACGATGAATCATTGCAGTGATTAAAGTTCAAAGATGATGATGATGATGTGATATCATATACAGTTTGTAGTGTTATATTCCTACATTCGTGAAAATGAGACAGACATGAAACATAAACAATAATTAAAATGCCAATGATAATGATAACAGCAACAGTTGATATCAGCTAATACAGCGAAGTGATAAAAATATGAACTAAACATTAATCAAAAAAATTGCTAAACGAATAATGAATAAATTGTATATTTTAAATAGCAAACTTATTATAATCATTGATAGTTTATGAGTTAAAATGATATAACTAATAGTAAACATTAACAGTATTTCAATCACATAATAATAATATATAGTTTTTCATAATGATAATAAATGATACGATAAAAAATATACGATAATTATACGGTAATGCACATACTCTAGATTTATACAGTAAAAATTATATAATAATTTATAATGATAAAAAATTTTATGGCAAATTAAATTAAATTCAAAGTTAAAAAGCATTATATATATGGAAATAAAAAAAGAGAAATAAAAAGAAATTAAAATGAATGATTACGGTAAACAATTGGAAATGGTCAAATAAAAAAAGACGTCATTATTTTGTCTTGTATCATCGATGGAATGATTACGGTAAACAATTGGAAATGGTCAAATAAAAAAGACGTCATTATTTTGTCTTGTTGATCATCGACCGGAATGATTACGGTAAACAATTGGAAATGGTCAAATAAAAAAAGACGTCATTATTTTGTCTTGTTGATCATCGATTGGAATGATTACGGTAAACAATTGGAAAATGGTCAAATAAAAAAGACGTCATTATTTTGTCTTGTTGATCATCGATTGGAATGATTACGGTAAAAATTGGAAATGGTCAAGTAAAAAAAGACGTCATTATTTTGTCTGCTGATCATCGACCAATTTCATTTTATTTGAAAAAGAGCAAAAGGCTTATATGAGGGAGTGTATGGCATATAAAAAGGGCTGGTTGAATGAATTTTACTTAGTTGCCTGCTTTGTTTTCAAATAATTTCGAACTATTACAATCTTATCATTATTATCATCCATTCTCTTTATCACTCAATCACTCCTATCTTTCAATTTTCAAATATTCAAAATATCTGGAATGGTAATTCTTTTTAAAATTTTCTTATATTTTTATTTTCAATGTTTTTAAATTTTTTTTAATTAATTTAAAGCAGGAATTTTAACATTGTAACTGTGTTATGATAAGTTATAGTTATCATAACATAGTTATCATAAAATTGCATCGTTTGTTTAATTATGTACGAAATTTAAATTTCAATTTAAATTGAAACTTAAACACTCAATATGCATACATCGCTAATATTAAGAAGTTGAAATTTGGATTTTAACTGAACTAAATACTTTAATATAAATACAAATATATATATATATATATAATTTGGATTTTTAACTGAACTAAATACTTATTATTTTTGTTATTCTAAACTTTTAAAATTTAATCAATACATGTTATCAAGAAATATGGGTGATAATTGATTGATTAATCTATTAAAAGTTGTCAAATTTAGTTCAGTTCCTTTTTTTTTAAATGACAGTAATTGATGTCTTGCCGTAAGATCAAATAATTTTTCCAGGTGGAATGGAATTGAAATTGATCAAATAAAAATGTAGAAAACGAGAATCAGTGTAGAAAGAATTTGATAATATCGGGAATATGAAAATATGATCGATGAAATTAATTTCATTGTGTAATTTGGATATATCGAAGACATTGGGTAATTTCTAAAAAAATTCTTAAAATAACAAATCAAATTAAGATAATGTTAACATGATAAGTTAAGAAATAATTATCGAATTAAATAATTTTTATGTATTTTTTTTAAAGTTCATTAGCTTTGATTGACCTACAATGAAATTTCTTCTATCTTCTACACCAATTATTAGTATTTACTTTTTTAGAATTTTCTTTTTTTTTTTTATTTTAAACAATCATTTTATCATTAGAATATGTCGCATATTTTCTCACTAAAAAACTTTGCTCCAAATTTACAAAATATTTTTCTTTTTCGCTTTTAAATTTGAAAATAAAAAAATTCGATAATTTCCAATTTTTTTTATTTAATCATTTATTCATTCGATCATTTCATAATTTTATAATATCAAATTGATTCGTTTTTTTTACAAATATTTAAATTAAAAATAATTAATTAAAAATTTAAGTAAATTAAATATGACAAATTATATTTTGCAAGAAACAATTTCAGCAACAATCAAATGAATTTCGATTACTTTTCAATCGTTCCAGATGGCAGGTAACTAACTATACGAAACTTTGAGAATGGAAATATCGAATGGATGATAGTAAAATTTATAAATAAATTTTGAATTTATAATTCCTATTTCTTTAAAAAAAAATTTTAATATGTCTTTCAAATTTAAATGATTATTTTAATTGATCGTTTAAATGATGAATGAATTTGGAATAATTTAAATTAAAATTTAATACTGAATTATTCACTTAAAAATATTTATTTATCTACCAAAAGCTTTCATTTATTCTACCTTTTACTGTTTGTTTATCTATAAATATATTTTTTCGCTTTTATCATAATGTATCATTCGAATTTTTTTTTGAATTATATCAGAAAAAAGAAAAAACTTAATCAATTCTGATAAAATAAACAGAAAAAAAAATTCTGATAAAAATATTCTGATATAAATAAATAGAAAATAAAGAAATGAAATTATAGTCTAAATATATTCTAATTCTGATTCTAATATAAATAAATATATAGTCTAATTCTGATATAAATAAATAGAAAAAGAAGAAATGAAATTTTATCTAAACATTAATTGAATAAGCGAAAAAAAAAATGAATTAATTAAATTGGATGATACATTTCAAACCGTCGAGCTTTCATTATAAATCTGATTGTTTGCTCAAGCTCAATTACCTTATTTTGTGAATTTTTATTAAATTCAAACTTGAAAATTTTTAATGACACGATGGAAAAGGTTTTTGAATTTTGAAATTAATCAATGAAGGTTTTTGAATTTTTGATTTAATCAATGAAAGTATCATTGCTAAATCTAGTCCTTGCTCAAGCCATTTATCTGATTTTGGAAACTTATCAATTCAAGCTTGAAAATTTAATGTGATAAGTAAAGTTGTAAATTTTGAATTTTAGTTTAATTAATGCAAATAGAATTTGATTTAATTAATGGAAAAGGTAATACGAGCCTCATACGAGCCTCAAGTATTACTTCTGAATAATTTCCTCATTTCATTTTTATTTATTTGCCCAAAGTTATTTTACTAACTTCCGCCTAAAGTGCAGCATTATTTTGTCCATCGTCGAGCGAGCAAAGAAAAAAATTAAAAAAAAATTTAAACGATCAAAGATTGGCGTAAAAAATTGAAAAACAATTGAAGAAGGAAGTCATTTTAAAGTATTTTTAACTTTTGCATTTAAAATCTTTAAAATTTAAATTTTAAAATTTTAGCGATCGATTGCTTCATTCTTACAAATTTAATTAATAAAAAATTTTATAAATATTAAATAAGAAATTATTCAGAAGTAATGCTATCATGCATTTCATATAAAGTCTTTCATTATTTGAATTAAAATTTTTGTCTTTCATTATTTGAGTTAAAATTTTGTCTTTCATTATTTGAGTTAAAATTTTTGTCTTTCATTATTTGAGTTAAAATGTTTGTCTTTCATTATTTGAGTTAAAATTTTTGTCTTTCATTATTTGAGTTAAAATTTTTGTCTTTCATTATTTGAGTTAAAATTTTTGTCTTTCATTATTTGAGTTAAAATTTTTGTCTTTCATTATTTGAGTTAAAATTTATCTTTGAAATTGTATTGTGTATTATTTGATGAAAAATAAAACCCACGTGCTTTCATGATATGTATTATTGTTGTGTTTAACAATGATAATTGATAGATATCAACTTTTGCCACTGATATTTACGCATATCTAAAGCGACAACTCGGTACTTTATATTGATTATTTAACTGATCTTATCATATTTCAAACAGAATTGACAATCGTTACTAGCAATATTTAAGTGAACAAGCCAGGAAGTTAATTTTCAAATACGAATAATTAAGAACTAATTAATGGTAATTTAAAATTATTAAATTGGAATTTAATAGTTTTAACAGAAAATATATGAATTAGTTTACTTAATAAATTAGTGAGGGAACTTTTGAATTTATTTCAAGAGAGAAAAGAAGATAAATATATTGAGGCATTTTAATCTGAAGCTTACTGGCAGAAATTATTCGGAATTCATTCAATATTATTAAATTTGAAATGAATATTTTAAGGGAAGAATATTTTAAGTAAGTTATCTAATGTTTGTTAAATTGGAAATGAATATTTCAAAAGATAGAATATTTAAGCGAGTTATCCAATGTTATTAAATTGGAAATGAATAAAAAATAAAATATTTAGAGTCTTTTAAAAGGTTTATTATTTTGATTTTAATTAATTATTTTCGCATATTAATTTATATGTAAAACTGGAATTCTGAATCCTTTCATTTTTTTTCAGATTCTTAATATTTTTTTAATGAAATACTCCCACAAAATTGTATTATCATTAAAAAGAACGATAATTCAAATTAAATTAAAATTCATTCTATTCATATATCAATGCTTTTTCAGTTATCAATTGAATGAAGAATTTTTCAGTTGTAATATAATTTATAATTTATACTAAAAATATTGCAACAAACAAGCAAGAAAGAAACTATTTATTAATTATTTAGAATAAATTAAAATGGAAAAAATTAAATAAATAATGAAAATAAAATAAAATTTCTAATTTAATTTGCCATATTCAATTGAAATAAATCATAAATGCCATTTCTTATAACAATGATAAGAATTAATCACAAATTCAAATCAAATAATTCAATTAATAATAAATACAAAATTATATAAAATTCATTTCAAACATAGCCTCTTTTTTCAAAATTGCAATTCTATAAAAAAGGATGTAAAATTATTTCAAACTTCAATGAAAATTTAAAAATTTGCATTAATTAACGAGCCTAGTCTCTCTTCTAGATGCAGACTGGAATAGCTAATACTGTTATTATTATTATTCAAACATACCAATTATTTTATCATATCAATTTTTTCTTCATTACGTTTTTTTTGAATTTGGATATTATTTAAAAAAAAAAAGCCAATGATAAGAAGAATGAAATTGCAAAAAAAGTTAAGTAAAGCTTGAAGAATTATTAGAATCGATAGTATTTGAAATGGAAATTGAATGTAATGATTGAATTGTATAATTACCATAACCATCCAGATATAATATCATTTCATGAAATTTAATTAATGATGGACGATGAGTAACTGATATGAACCAATATTATTCTGCAAATAATTTTATCAAATTAAATTAAATAATTCTTTTTTTTAAATAATATTAAATAATTCTTGATAAAACTTTCGAATTTTTGAATTAATTTGAAATAATTTTTTTTGAATTAATTTTTAAATATTTTAATTAATTTGAAATTTTTTTTTGAATTAATTTTTTTCCATTTATTCTCTTGAAAATTTTAACTTAAATCCCAAATCTAATTCATCATATTAATATATAATAGGAATTGTATAATTTTTATAATCTCTTTTGATAATTAAATTTCAAATTACATCCATTATAAACTTTGACACTAAAAATTGTTTTTATTTTAATTAAAAGTGTAGTTCTTAATATATTACAAGAAAAAAAAGAAGCGGTAACTTGATAACTAGCAAGTGAATAATTTTTTCTCACAAATTATCCATTATTTGTTATCATTTATTACTATTGTAGAATTTTTTATCATAATATTTTATTTTCTGTTTTAAAATTGAAATAAATAATTCAAAAGTTGAGCAATATACTGTGATAAGAAGTTGATAAATATGTTCTTCGATATCTAAATCGATACTGTTGGTTGAATCATCAATGATAACAATTGAGGTCGCTGATATAAATACCGTGCAAATGCAAATCGTTGCTGTTCACTTGTGTTAATGTATTTTGCCTAAAAAGCATTCATTTTTTTTTTTAATTTTAATAAAATTTGAAGACTTTAAATATATAATAATTTGAATTTAACGAAAAGGAAACGAATGATATTTTGAAATTTTATCAATTTTAAAAAATCAATTTTTCAATTTTAAAAAATCAATTTTATCATTTTAAAAATGTTTAAAAATTTAATAAATGCATTAACAGAA
Source organism: Dirofilaria repens (assembly GCA_008729115.1). NCBI lineage: Eukaryota > Metazoa > Nematoda > Chromadorea > Rhabditida > Onchocercidae > Dirofilaria > Dirofilaria repens. Next base: position 151,944 of record SNRZ01000064.1, read on the forward strand.
TCTTACAAATAAAATGTCATCTAAAAATTATATATTTAAGTTTTGTTAATTAATTAGTAAAATTTTGAACTTTGATAATTTAAAGTTTAGTAATTTAAAATAAAATTTAGATTTGGAATAATTAGAAAATTATAATAAATGAATAATTTCTACTAACCATTCAAATTCAACAGGATTATAAAGTCCTTCACAACATTCAATTAGCCAATTAAGTTTTAATTCATTCAAAATATTATTAATTAATGAATAATCTAAAGAAGTAAATTATAGCTATCATAAAAAACAATGAATAATTAAATTGATTTTTTCAACAGAAAATAAAATAAAATTATAATTTAATTAAAATTAGTAAAAGTTAACTTTTAAAATTTGCAAATTCATTGTTAAATGTATACTGTATGTTTTCAAATATATATATATATATATATATACAGAAATATATTTAAGTAATTCATATTTGAATTAAAAAAATATATTATTTACATTCCTCTGGAGAAAAATATCAATTAATATAATTGATAGCACTGATAACATATTTGATATTTACCGTTATCACTTCCTTAAGACTAGCTGAAATGCTTGTTGCTGGAAAACTGATTTGTTGAAATAAGCTTAAATGTCCGCAAGGAAAATACGGCCTTTGTGATAAACGTAAAATTTGTCCACGTTTTGCTCCATGCTTAATATAACCTTTAAAATAAAAAAAAAAAATATTTAAAATTTTTTTGCATATTTGCTAACGAATATAAATTTTTCAAAAATAATTCATAAAATTCATTTCCAAAACTTAGCTTGATCTAACTCATTGATCAAATTAACTTAATTAAATCATTTTTGATCAGATTTATATCATCCAGAGACTTACAAATATAAATATTTTTATGATTCAAAATTAGCAAAAAAATCTGAATCCTAAACCAAAATAATCTGAATCCTAAATCAAAATAATCTGAATCCTAAATCAAAATAATCTGAATCCTAAACCAAAATAATCTGAATCCTAAATGAAAATAATCTGAATCCTAAATCAAAATAATCTGAAACCCAAATCAACTATTTATTATTTGGGATAAATTACCAGTATCATATTGCCATAATCGTGATAAAATTCGAATTAATGATGTTTTCCCACTTCCACTAGGACCTGATATCATAATTTTTGCATCCTTATTGATTGAAAATGAAAAATCTAAAAAAAATTAATTTTTTAATTTTTTTATTAATAAATTAATATTAATTAATAAAAAAGATTACCTTCCGAAAAAAAACTGAAACTTTTTTCTATTCACGAAGTTTTAAATTTAAAAAAAAAATATTTAGGGAAATGATAAAAACAACTAGATTAAAATGAAATTTTTTATTGATAAAATTTCCTAAATACAAAAAAAAAATATGTAAATACATAAACATTATCTTCCTGATAATAATGCTGATTATGATTGTATCGCCGATATTGTAATATATGAATTTCCGGAAAAAATGTTTCACATCCCGAAAAACAACCGTTTCTGTTTTTTTTACTCAACTTTTGGAATTAAATACCATTAAGAAGTTTCCGAGTAGGATAACAATTCGGTAATGAATAACTGATATTATGAATATCATATATCGTAATGCATTGTTTACTATCTTCCTCTTCAGGTGCTGAATCAATTATAAAATCATCATAACCTGTAATAATAAAATAGTTAGTAACTAATAATTAGAGTAATTAAAATAAATTAAGATAATGGCATTCACTTTTATGAAATGCTCTACATTCATAACTTAATTCATAATTGGAATTCATATATTACAATATCGTACATTTTTTTTTTATATTTGAATTATTATGCTATAAAACTTATTATTAAAGACAATATTGATTGATTGCGATAGTTGTAATGAAATATCATTATTTTATCGATTATGATAAGTAATGTAACGATTAATTGCGGTAAATACAATCAAATTACGGTAGGCATAGTGAAAATAATACTATATTATTGAAAAAACTTAATATAAGATGATAATATCAATTAAATATTTAATATTTAATTGATTTTGTTAAAAAGTATAATAAATAAAAATATTAACAAATATTTATTTTATTTCAAAATGCGATAAATATTTAATTGCAAATTTTTAAAAAATTTCGCATATTTTCGTTAACCTTAATTCATTTAATTAATTCTGTGTGAAATATATATCAGTGATAATGATAGTTAAATCAATCTTTTTATCATTTCTAAATTATCATAAAATTAATCATTTTATCATTTCTAAATTATCATACTGTGATTACAATAAATTTAATTATGAGTAATTAAAAAATCTTACTTTCATCAATTTTGCTATTTTCCATATATTTGCATACACGAACTAATTCTGCTACACTAAAAAGATAAAAAAAAATTTTTTTTTTTTGATTTATCTTTGATAAAAAAACACATATCTCTGATAAAAGAAAAATTTAATGATAAGAATCAATCAATAATTGCATCTTTAAACATTACATAATAAAATTATATTTTCTCTAAAAAGTTCTAATTTTTTAATTTTTTACTTCAACAAATCATTGCGTAATTCATTTTTTTTTTTTCGCGTACGTAATAAAACATTATAAAATAATGCTACCTGAAATATAAATATAAATAATAATTAAATTAAATTAGATATATGTAAAAGTTAAAATTTTCAAAGTATTTTTTTTTTCTTAAATGATAAAATGATATTTATTTTAAGCATAATTATGATAACGTACCGTTGTAATATACCAGCTATTTCACCGGTACTAAGTGATACGTCAGTTATACGCGTGAAGCTGTTGATTAGATACATATAAACGAAGGCATTCTTAAAATTTCATTTTAATATTTTTATTAATTTTAATTTTTTGAAATCTTTTTTCTTTAAATTATTGCAGCTGATAATATTTATCAATATCCATTTAAAATGAAATTGTTTTCAAATTTTAAATAAAATATCAAAAATACTCATATATCACTGATAGCAATGATAATAACAACAATGATAATAATAATAATAACAAATAGCAATAATAATATCGAATAACGAATAGTATAATAATAATAATATTTGATAAAAACGACAATAATATCATTGATAATGAATAAAAACAACATGATAATAATTTATTAAGAATAATAATTGTAATAATAATATTGATAAAAACGACAATAATAATATTGATAATGATAAATAATAGCAACATGATAATAATTTATTAAGAATAATAATTGTAATAATAATATTTGATAAAAACGACAATAATAATATTGATAATGATAAATAATAGCAACATGATAATAATTTATTAAATTAAAATATGGCGAAAATTTAAAAAAAAAAACGATAAATTTCTCATCCTAACATTGCTTATAGTTTTTGCCAATTCCTGTCCTGGCAAACCATCATAAATACCAGTAATTAATATTGGAATAAATTGTATTGCATAACTTAAAATGCCACCATAATAATCAAAAAATTGTTGCCAAACTAAAAAAAAAAGTTTTAATTTCTACATTAAAATATAATCTATGCAATATAAAAATTAAAAAATTTTTTATATCAAATAGTTTAGAATTGAATATATATTTAATGGAAATATGAAATACTTAAATCTTTTATAAGAAATGAATAACCCAATTTATATTTGTATTATCGAAATTGTGTAATATTTTGTTGGCAAAGCAAATAAAGGAAATAGAAATAAACTTTAATCTTTCTCAAATATTATTATCAATATTATCATATGATAATATTTAAGATAATATTTTATTGGTATTAGAAAGTTAATCACTTATATCATTTAGATTAGTTTCAAAAAAATAAAATACCATCGAATCGATGATATATTTATTTTTTGAATATATAAAATCATAAATATCGAAATTATACGAAATATGAATATATAAAATCATAAATATGAATAGAATTCATAAATTATCAGAATATCGAAATTATACGAAATTAAAAAACAATTTCCATTCTAAAATAATCAATTTAATCATTCATAGATTAAAAATATATCAAATTTTTCTTGAAAAATTTAAGTTTTTAATTTAGAACAAAAAAAAATTATTGAAATGATATGATTATCTCTACCTATTTTGATTTATGATATTATTTCAATTTTTATATGAATTATTAATGCTTCAGGAAAAAATCGATATATTTATAATGTATGAATGATCGAGATATTTTTTTATCATATCATGATGATAGTGATATGATCGAGATATTTTTTTTATCATATCATGATGATAGTGAAATCATAACTGATACTGATATTTAATAAACTTACATAAATTAGGTAATTTCCAGCACATAAATTTAAACTGTCGCCACCATAACAACATAAATATTCGATTGCATTCATATTGTTCAAATGGTTCAGCTTCATATAAAGCAATTGATTCAGCATTGTTCCGTATCGAGATATGTTTATATCTGAAATTTATTTTAATTAATATAAATTAAATTAATCAGAATTAATATCTTACAATTTCCATTTTGATAAGATAAGTTAAAAATGAAGGTAGATGTGATCGAGAGTTCGAGAAAAAAATGAGCTACTTATAATATACATAATTAGCCGACAGTTTATCATATGATTTATATTTTAAATAATAGAATAATTTAAATGGAAATTGAAATAATATCTTATATACAAAATGGATAAGCGTCATGTAGTTCTATCGTCTTCGAAAGAGTAATTAAATTCTTTTTCAATTTTTTAATTTCAAATATGAAATTGATAAATAATGTAATGAATGTATTTTATCAATTGATATCAATTTTTATTCATCATTATCAATAATCTAATTCATTATCAAATAGCAATAATAATAATCGATTATCAATCGTCTTTTATTATCATTAATCTACTACTTAATTTTTTTTAATAAAAGTATATTTAAGTATATTATATGTTAACTTTATCATAATAGTAAATTAATCCATTCAATAATATTTAAATCTTTTTTTTAGTACAAAGAATCAAAAATTTTTCAATTGATTATTTAAGTAATGAATTTTGATAAATTTTTTTAACACATTTAGAAAATACATTAAAATTTTCGCAAAAATTTAATTTAATTTGTTTTGAAAATTCAAACATTTTCAATATAATTTAATTAAATTTATTTTATCAGTAATTGTTAAAACAAAAATAGCAAAAATTGTTATTATCATTTATCGGAAGGAGGGAAAAAGAAAAAAAAATCTAGAAATAATACCTAAAATCACCTTCCGCTTTTTCCACTCGAGCATTCCATTTGACCATCGGTGATATGATAAATTTGTTAACGATTACACCAATAATGAAATAACCATAAATTATGCCAATACCCAAACTACCAGTACTAAATTCTAATTTTTTATAAATATTTTTAAAAAATTAAATTTTTTACTTTTATTCAATTTTACAAATACATTTTTTTACATCCATTATTAGCGTAATATGAGGAATAATGATTAAAAGTAATAATTGATTAATTCGATAATATGAAATGAAATAATTAAAATTCTTATTTTATATCAAAAGAAAATTCTCATTTTCTTTTCATCAAAACAATTTTAATTAATAAATTTTATAGATATTTTACAAATTAAATTTTATTTAAAATTTCAAAAAAAGTTATTAAAATTAAATTCAATAATCTTAAAATTATAAAATTAATATATAATCAAATTTACCTGATATACGTTTTATAAGTATAAAGGTAATAACAAATGGTCCAATTAATATAGCAGGTATTATATTAATTGCTAATTGATTACACATTTTTTCAGTATCTTCTGTGATACGTTGATCACTAAAAAAAAAATTAAATTTTAAGAATGATTAAATTTTTTCTTATCATTCAAATACATTATATTATATAATTAATCAAATAATTATTTATAGAATTAAAAGCAAAATCAGAATTAAATTAAATTAAATGAAAAATCTGAAAATTATGTTAAAGAAAAAATTGTAATTTAAAATTAAATGGAATTAAAATTAATTAATACTTAATTATTCATCGATACTTAGTCTCATTTTTCAATATTACCGTCACATTATTATTTTATATTAAATAGCTATAATCATAAAAGCATAAACCTTAACAGTGTAACAAAAATTTTATCATTAATTAAAAAAATTAATTAGAAATTGAAAAAAAAAGAAGAATTCTTTTGATAATTTACGAGTAATAAATAAGTTCAAATGATAAAAATAAAATTACGGATTATCAATGCCATAATCATCAATATTATTGATATTGTAATATGTATGATTATTAAAATAGTATTGATGAAGTTTGATTATAGCATTTTTACGCCAACTTAAATAAAGTTGCCATGATGTGAACGATTTTAAAGTTATCAACTGAAAAAAAAGGGAAAAAAGTGATTCATTTTGAATTGTATAAAAATAAAAATGTAAAATTATCATATCAGTTCATATCAGTTCTTTTCTTGATACTTAATTATTCATCGATAGTTAATTTCATTTTTCAATATCACTGTCATATCATTTTATATTAAATATTTGCCAATATATATTAGTTCTTTTTTTGAGATAAACTTGAAATTAAATTTATAACTTAAAAAAATGTACCAAAATAATTGTGTTATCAATTTCCAGAAGTTATTCAAAGAAAAGTGAATTAATTTTAGATATAATTAATCGATTATTACAATAATCATTACTATTAATTGAAATTTAAATTAATCCATAGGAAAAAATTGAAACTTTCATTTGGCTTACTAGACTAACATTACATTGAATGAGAGATTGGAACTTTTACCTGGCTTACTAGGCTAATACAAACATTTGTTTTGTTAATATAATATAAAACATTTTGAAATATATAGCAATTATCAGTAAGTGATAAAAATGCAGTAAATTAATCAATTCAAATATATTATTAAAGTAATATATTCAATCATATAATAAATTAAAATGATTTAAATAATTAAATTTTAGAAATTAAACGATAAAATATTTCAAATTTACTGGAAAACTCGAAACAAAATACATTAAAATTTTGTTTTTAATTTTTCCAAACAAACAAAATTTTATTGCAACAATCATTTTACCACACATTTGCCAATATATACAATTGAGCCAAGAAAAAAAATATGCCAAAAATCGGCTTTACTTCTATCTACCAGTGCCTGGTATATTTGGCCTGGTACCATACCGGTTAAAAATGTTAACACTTCACCTGTAATTTTATCAATAAATTATTACATCATTATCATATAATTAAACTTATATATTTTATGACTTATAATTTTCTTAATTAATCCCTTAACAATTCATTTAATTACTTTTAACAAATTCTAAACAAAAAAAAAAAAAACAATTTAAGAATTGATATTTACTTTTCTTTTAACTAGTAAGCCATATTATGATAATGATAAGGTAAAACGAAAAAATATTATCAATTTATTATCATAAATTGATAATATCGACTTTTATAAAATAACTTACTAGCAATAGAGAAAAAAAGTGTCGCAAACATGAAAAATACGGCCCATTCGATACGTGGAAATAGAATTTTTGAAATATCTATAAGACTTAGAAAGAAATAATAATCGAAATGAAATCCTTCTCATCACGTCGATTTTTTCCCATTTTTATTAATTACTATTTGCTAATTAGCTGAAATATAAATATTTTACGTCAAATAATTTCACGTAAAATTATCACTACCGTAACTTTAAGATAAAAAAAATTATCAATTCTTCAGAAAATTAGTAAAAAAAATTGACATTTTTTAAAAATATTTAAAATCTAATTTACAATAATAAAATATTATGTTCGCCTTTAATAAATAAAAACAAATCATTTGATTAATTAATATGATAATACTGATAAATAAAATTTAATTTACAGTATTAAAATATTGTGTTCGCCTTCGATAAACAAAGCAAATCATTTGATTAATTAATGTGATAATATTGATAAATATGATGCATTTAATTATATATGCATAGATAATTATTTGAAGATAATTTATTTAGCATTTAAATTTATATTCATATATTTATTTCAAATATGCATTATTCATTTCGATAAACTTATTGATGAATTATAGTTTATTAATAATTTCAATTTTTATTTCAACGTTTTGTTTATGCCACCAGCCAAATATGTATCGTACAAAATTAGAATTGAATAAGTAAAATTTCTAGAAATAAATTGATTATTAGCAATCGCAATGTTTAATTGGAAATATAAAATTCATTGCTATTTTAAATTTAAATTCAAATTTTTTGTCATCTTTTAAAATTAGATTTAAAATTTGAAGAAAAAAGTAATTAATTTATAATTTTAAGATTTCACTATTATCAATTTAAATTTCAAACCTAAGAATATGATGATATAAAACTATCAATGCAAATGTACTATGATATATATAATTAAGCATCAAATTGAATACTCGAATAATATTAATTAGAATTGAGGAATGATTGAAGAATTAAATTACTAAATTCAATAATGTAATGAATTTCCAAACATTACAATTCTCGACTGACAAGAGGATTTCTAATATCTTCATTAAATATCAAATAATTTGATGGAAATATTTCCAATATGATGATGGTGATGATGATGATGTCATTTTGTCATAAAAAGTGACAAAGGTAAAAGGGTTAAGAGAAGAGAGAGAGAGAGATGAGAGGGAAAAGAAAGAAAGAAAAAATGATGAAATATTAAAAGAGTTATTTTGGTAGATGAAATATATGAATTGAATGAAGGAAATGGAGTATGAATGATATGTTGTATTATAAGTAACTATTAAAAAACTCATTATTCGTTATGATTTCAGAGAAAAGAAAAAGAGAAAAAGAAAAGATTGATAAAAATTAAAAATATAAAAAAAATTAAAAGATAAGGAGAAAAGAAACGAATAAAAATATTCCCTAAAAATTGATAAAACGAAAGGATTAAAAAATATTCCCTAAAAATTGATAGAAAGAAACGAATAAAAATATTCCCTAAAAATTGATAAAAAGAAAGGATTAAAAAATATTCGCTAAAAATTGATATCTGATAATTTAATTATTAAATTTGGAACAAATTTCCTCCGCTGAAAATTTTTTCCTCATTCAAAATTCAGATTTCTTGCTGAAAAATATTCAAAATTATTCCAATTATTATTCCATTTGTAGTCATTGATAAGAAATTTAATTTTAATAATCGATTTTTGATGTTAAAATGTATTTAAAAATTACTATTTTAATTATGAAATGCTAAATAAAACCATAAATTTTTTAGAAATTCATCTAATATATTTAAATTAATTAATCAAAAAGAAGTAATTGTGGAATAAAAGGAAATTTTTATCTATTAATTCCAAAATAGCACTGATAATTTTGATATTAACAACTAACGACATGTTTAATACATTCCGGTGTTTTTTTTAAATGATTGATTAAAAAGTATAATACTTTTTGCATAATGCATAAATTTAATTCAATGTTTTCATAATGATCTTTCTTATCATCTTAAGAAAGATTATTTCCACATAAAAAAAAAAATAGTCTGTTAATGAAAATTTTATTCTTTCCTAAATTAAATTTAAAATTTTCAAATCTTTATTCTCAATATTCTACGCAATTTTATCAGTTTCCTAGGATATCTTTAAATGCTAAATTTTAGAATTTCAAAAATTCCCAGGTGCTATCAAAATTATTAGAATTTCAAAAATTCCCAGGTACTATCTGACGAAAAATTTCGTCTAACATTTTCGATAATAAATAATTTTAGATAATGTTTGCTTGAACAAGTCGAAAAGTTCTAAAAAAAAAATAAATCAAACAACAAAATCATTTAATAGATAAGAAATTATGATAGGCAGATAAATGATAAAGAAAAATTAAAAAAAAAAGAAACAAATATCTTTTATCAAAATATCAATTTCTTTTCGTACATAAATTTATTTTTATATAAAAATATATGCTTCATTTATTCATTTCTCTTTTTGCAAAAATAAAAAAATTTTTACGAATTTTAATTTTTGCTCAATAAAATTTAAAATTGTATTAAAGTTTGTAATTTATTTTTTATTTAATCCAATTAAATAATAAAAAAAATAAGCATTTTTAGGGAAAAGAAAAATTTTAAAAGTTTAAGAGAAAAAAAGGAAATTAAATTAATAATTTTTTAATTAATTAGTTGCATGAATGAAATAATCATGCAATAATCGTTTTTAAATAAAAATAAAAATATAATTCCTTTAAATATATCCCTTAAACTATCATTTGAAATATAAATTTTATAAATCATTTATCATTAAATCCTAAAATAAAGTTCATAAATTATTTATCATTAAACCTTAAAATGGGTGATAAAAGTCAGGAAAACCAAAATAAGGAAATTTAAATGATAAGGAATAAAATGGGAAAAATTATCTGCAATCAATTTTTCCATAATTTTCTTGAAATATTCTTTAGTGCAATCAAATTATATTTATTACATTAGTATTTCAATAAAATTCCTCAAAGAGAAAGGAGGAAAGAGGAAGAGAGAGGAGGAATTTACCTGCTGAAAGGTAAAATTATTGATAAGATAAAGTGAAGAGAAAAGAAAAAAAAAGAATAATAGATTATTCTTTATTCCTTTTACTAATTTCAAATTTTTAATTATTTTTGAATTCATTTCTTCTCACATATTTTGTAATATTTAATTTAATTATTATGGACAAAGAAAGGCAGCGAAAAAGAGAAAGAGAAAGGGAGGGAGAGAGAGACAAAGAAAATAATAATAGTGATACAATCTATTTGATACATTATTTTTAAAAATTTTTATTTTACATTTTTTATTTTTAATTAATTTCTCAACGCATATATTTTTTGATGATATCAATTAAATTTCTTTTAATTGATATCATAAATCAAAAACTTAAATGACTGCTTTTTTTTGGTAGCAAATTAAAATATTATATCTCTGAAAATTTCAAAAGATTTATTCAAATCAGCGTACCTATCACAATTATAATTTGATATGGAATTTAATCGTTCATTCAGCATTTGAATTAAATTTTAAAAATTCTCATTCGAAATTGTAAAAAAAAAATTTCACAATTTTTTTGATCAGTGATCCTTAAAATTTGATTATTTAGTGCTGAAGTAATCAGTGATCCTTAAAATTTGATTATTTTGCATTAATGCATATTTATTTGTAGCACTGTTTATTTAATATGCTAAATGTATGAATTTGAATTATCAATTAAGATTATCAAATAATCAAATTAAATTATATTAAGCGATCCTGATAAGAAATTAGCAAATAGAGACCAATCGTGGAACATTTTTTAAAAGAAAAGATTTCTCTTTTAACCTATCATATTTATCCAAAAAACAAATTCAGGTGATAGCTTATCTCATTCGGTATTATTTTGCCGCATGATCCATCCATTTCTTAGGTTATTTATAATATTTTAAGTACTGATCAGACCTACAAATTCCTGATGAAATTTTATCTTTCAATAATATAGAAAATATTGGCGTATTTAATTTTGTGATTAAATACAAAAATTTGCATGTTATCAATGATTATTCCAAAATCTTGAACTATTATTTATAAATAGGAAATAAATTTTGGAAAAATCTTATCACAATGTTAGCAATTTTCATGCATATTGCTGCTTTCTTTCTATTTTTAGAAATTTTTTTCATAATCCCATTTTTATGCTTTTTCTTTAGGGGTTAAAGTTCGAATTCTATTTAAGATTTGGAGCCAATAAACATAAAATAAAGTTTAAATAATAGAGGAATAAATTTTCCTAAAGAAATGATAGTAAAAAAAAACAAAAAATAAAAATTCTAAAATAAATCAAAATACTACAGTATACACATATATGGATAACTTCTAAAATAAATCAAAATATTACGGTATATATATATATATATATAGACAGATAACACTATAAATGAGAAAGTGAAACCGAAATAAATCAATTTAAAAATCATTTGTAAATTGAACTTTTTTAAAGATTTTTTTTAAAGAAATTTATAAATTTTTTAATAACTGAGCATGATATCACTTATCACAGCATAACATATTAGTTAATATTATTGTTTATTTGCTACTGAAATATTTAGTCCATCAAAAGGAAAAATAAAACAGATTAGAAATGGTAATAATTATATCCATATATAATTATAAGAAATCGAAATTCTAAACGAGAAGAATTCTCCTAATTAATTGTTAAAACATCTAACAAAACATTGTATGAGAAAATGAAAGAAGATGAAGTGATAAAGAATTCACTATTATTATAATTCATTCAATAATTTGGATGAATTATCGAGAGGAATTGATAGGATAATTCAAATTTTCCTTTCATTTTCTAAATGACAGATGTGATCAATCAAATTACATTAATTTTGTATAAAAATGATGGTTTTAGTTACATTCAGGATAATGACTGGAATTTTCATCACATACAAAAGATAGGAATGTGGTGTAACAACAGTTATAACTTGACAAAAAAAAAATTAATTGCTTAAAAATACTCATGTAATAAGAAATAGGAGACTTAGCAATATAAACTTGTTATTGAATGTAATATAATAATAAAGATGTTCAAAAATTAGACAGTAGTTGTCGTCAGCATACATAAAACTATTCTAAAAAAATAAAATGAATGAGATAAATAAATGATGGTATATAATCTAAAATTAAATAAATTAGCCATGAATTTCAAGCATAACTCGGCCACGAATCATTCTATGTTTCCTTGGAAAAAGTATCACTGAGAAGAGTCACAATATTTGCAATTTCAGTGACATATAAATTTAATTATACTCTAACTAAATAACAAAAAAAAAATGTAGAATAATTCGATTAAAATGAAAATCTAATAGAGATGTAATACGAATAAATTATATAGGAGCACAAGCATTTATAAGCCACTCGTGTTCTTTTTTCTTGTTTGTATCCAGCAAATAAGACCCAACTTTTTCAAAACACATAGAATGATAACGATTGAACCATTCAATCTGTAAATTACTAGAACTTCGGAAAAAACGTTCAGATTAATTAAATGATATGTATCACAGCTTCCTCATGATACATATCACAGCTGTCTCATGATTTAAAATAAATGGAACATAACAAAATTATTACTCAATTTTATTTATCGACAGGTTTTATAAAATTTATATGTCTCTCAAAAATTTAACGAATAATTGAGAAGAATTAATATTTGCTTATTTTTCGACTTTACTTTATGAAAATCGAATCAATAAGCATAAATGATCACTGCAATTTCAAATGTAAGATCAAATTTCATTTCAATATAATAAAAAATCATTTAACCAGAAATTCTATTTAGGTAATATTGTAATGAAAAGCTGCATGTTTTTTGCATAAGATTGAAGACAATCTAAATCTCCAACTGAAAAATATCTTTCTGCATACATCGATTTCAATCACTAAAGCTAATTAAAATTCAGTTAACAAAGAATAGAATTATCCAAAAGCACCAAAAATAATCGGATAACAAATTGATTTTAACACAATTTCACTTTTATGTATTTAACTAATTCAAAAACTAAAATTTTACCTGCGATTATAAGAATAACACTTATACCGTGCTCGAAGTCCTTGTCTTGTAATAAACATTACAGAAAATTAGTGGTAGGAAAAATAACTAGCCGATTATTAAATATCCTAAATTCACTACATTTTCCTTAAAAACTATAACAATTCAAAGAAATCCTTTTGGAAATATGTCTCAGAAAATCGGCATAATATTTACCTCTTCGGATGAAAGCAATGTTTTATCTACTAAAGATTTCTGTATTGGTACCAAGGTTAAAGGTGAAAATGCGAGGAAATTCTCCGCATTTGAGCGTACTTTATCAGCAGCTACAACCTGAAAAAGAAAAGAGAAACGCATTTCAGCCTAAGCAGCATAATTAATCAACGAAAACTATTGTAACTATATAAATAAAGATTTTTGCTTAACTTCTTTATGTCTCTTTTTAATAATATTTTTGCTGCTTTTTTTGCGCAAATATCACATTTTCATAACATTTCCGTAAACGACTTTTGTATAAGAATACCTTTTAATCAGGTAAAAAATGGTTTTCTCTTTTCAGAATTCAAGTAAGGTATTCTTTATTAAACGACTTTTAGTTTAATTTTGATAGATTATGACGAAGAAATATTTCTGAAATAACGACTTCAAAGTTATCTAAAACATTCGAAATTATTATCTATCGAACTGACCTCATAACAATTTTCAATTCTTATGCCCCATTTGCCTTCAGCATAGAAACCGGGTTCAACTGTTATCACATGTCCTTTGCGAATTCCACCTTCTTTTTCATACTTGCGAAATGTAATGCCAACTAAAAAATTTAAGCTATGTATGAGCAAAAATACAAGAAATTGAAATCAAACATTATTTTAAACAAAAAGCAATGTTCATGAGAAGAAACTGAGATAAATTTGAAACGATAAATAATACAAAAGTACTTCTATCAGTCAGTCCAATTCTCGAGATGACTTTGGATTTTTTAATGATGCTATGAGAACGAACGAAGCGATATATTATGGAGAAGGTTTTCGGTATAGCAAGTAGTATAACAATTATCATTTAAATCTTACTAGAACAATAATTATGAATATTATCAGTTTTCAGTTATTATATTTCAGTTACCAATTTCGATTTTCTAATGTCCTCCTCTTCTTCTCTCCTAAAATGTTCAATCTAATTTCATACTTTATATCTGATTAAAATAACTCATCCAATCACCTCCTGCATCAAATCTTTATTTACCTGGTCCTTCATGCACATTTAAGAAATGTCCAACACCGTGGCCTACACCATGCTGAAAGTCCAATCCATCATTCCAAAGATACTGCCTTGACAATGCATCCATACGTATTCCTGAAAATCATTGCTGCGATATGTATTGCATGTCAAGGAAATTAAATTGACCAACAATTTAAATGATGTTAATTTTTACGAATTTAAGAATCCAGAAAATTAATGCAAAATTCAAATATATATGAAATTTAATAAAATTAAAACAATAGATAAGATATCAAAATTCAAATAAATGAATTATACCATTTACACCATCAGGAAAAATAAGTTTAGCATTGGCAATATGTCCTTTAAGCACCAATGTGAACATTCTTTTAAATTCCGCATCTTTATTATCTGGAAAAGCAATTGTTCGTGTTACATCGGTTGTGCCATCGCTGTAACTTTCAGAATTTGACTTACTTTCAGTTGCAAAATAATACTATGTCATCTATAATTTAAATAATTAAAATTACCGATAATGTCCACCAGAATCGAGTAAGAATATGCTTGTACTGGTCAGTAGTTTTTTACCCGTAGCTGGAGTACTTTTATAATGCGGTAACGCTGCATGCTCATTAACTGCTGCTATCGTTTCGAAACTTAAATCAACAAAAAGCGGTTGTTTGCTACGAAATTCATCCATTTTCTCACCAGCAGTTATCTGTAAAATATGAATATGTTCCACACAATAAATTATAATAAACGATAAAAGATAAAAGTTAATATTTACTAAGTTGGAATTAAATAAATGTAAATATACCTCAGTAATCTCATTCCCAGCAGCAATCTGCTCTTCTAACCACACAAGATATTCAATTATCGCAGCACTATCTCGAATCTGAAAATGGTATTGAAGGGAATAACATAATCATCTTGTTTCATAAAAAATATGTTTGAAATTCTTAATAATGAATTAAAATTCCTAAATAATAATTACGAAAAAAGGTAAAGATTTTAATTCAATTTCTAGAAAAACTTGATTTAAAATTTTTTCTTACAGAAATTATTATTGAAATTCTTATAAATAACGTAAAAATAAATATAATACGTATTCGAAGAACGTTTTCAGCTTCACTACTGAAGGATTATTTCAAGAATTGGATACTCATTATGTTTAAAGATAGTTGTACATCTGAGAATATACCGGATAAACTCTGAATAATTAAAACATTTATATGAAAACATTTAAAATGGAGCTTACACTTGATCTCCTCATCCCGCTCAATTCTGATTCATTCTTTACAGCCTTCATAAACTGAATGGGTGAAACTGATGATACACCATCATCTGATTCAATCAAAGATCCCAATTCATAATTTGTTGAATCTGGGATACAAACCTATAACAGACATTATTAAATGAATAATTACCCATTGAAAATATATGAAGAATTAATAATAAATCATCAAGATGAAAAAATATAAAATTTTAGATTCTCAAGAATTTCCCTATAAGTCCAAGTTTTTCTGTTTTTTTGTAGCAAATTATGGATTTGATTTTGTGGATGAAAGTTGGCATTACATTTTATAATTAGCATGTAGAAAAAAGACATTTAATTAAATTTTTAAAGGATTCAGTTCTTTTTCCCATCGAAATTATTTTTAACATCGATTTTATCCATTTGTTCTCCGTAAACATCACATATTTTTGATGAACAAAGCGAACTGAGTCACACTTACTTTATACTGTCCTTTATGGCTCTGAAGCCATAATCCAATCCATTCCGTTGCTTCATTATACTCATGAATGGCAATATTCGTAAGATGAATAAGTATTTCATCGTTTAATTTCCATTTATTGATAAATAGATGCACTTCAACCGGAGTCATAAAAACAATCGCATAAGTAACCGGATTATATGGAATATCTGAACCACGGATGTTTAGTAACCCTAAAAAGTGAAAAGTTAGAAGATTTGATTCTTATTACCGGCCATAAAAGATTGAAGCCAAGAGCATATGTTAGTTCATGTAAGGACAGTGAGAGCAAATTGACTTAGATCATAATTTTATAGTTATACTTACAAGCAATATCGTCGAGCTCGGTAAAAATTGCTGTATTACAGCCTTTTAAGTGTAATTCGTGCCGTACTTTCTCAATTTTTTTACTCGTTTCCATTCCATGTTCATTTTCTTTCATCACTAAAATCTGAAACTGAAAGTGTAAAGAACATGTACCGCAATGAATATTTAATATAACATCCGTCAGTTGGAAAGATATTTAATCCAAATCTTTATATGAATACTGTTAAATTTAGGTTGAATTTGGTAAATGAAAAAAAGAAGATAACTTTAAATTTAAAAATACAATTTAAACTTCCGTTAAACAAATATATGCAACTCACTCTTCCAAAATGTTCTTCCGGTCTATCATGCCATATATAATCGACCAAATTACCTTTTAAAGGTACTACGTTGATATCAACTTTTTTTAGCATATCCCTTATTCGCAATGCTTCAGCTAATAAAGGAGCAAATTTAAAGAATATTAAGATTGTAAATACTGTAACATGTAATAAACATAAGGAGTAATTTGATTTTAATTTTGAAAAAATTCACATTATACTATAAATTATTACAGGCACTTACAAGCAAATAATATTAGTATATTTCGCTTGAAAAAAATTCAATCGTAATTGCTGAAAAAAAAAAAAACAAAAAATCATATAAAGTGATTGGACGTACCATGTCTGTACAGTTGTGGATCAAAAGCTACTCGACTACCTTTGCTTAAATTTTGAATCATCCAGTCAGTTGTAGAAATTGCATCTGGAACACAGTCTTTCATCAATTTCCATCCTGGTTCCAATTCATTTCGTGCCTAAATTCTAGATGAAGCCAAAAACCAAATAATACCAAAATAGACAATCAAAAAACTGATAAATTTAAATAAATTTAATTTTTAATCATTATCTCGGAAAATTACAGTATTATACCTGGATAAAGTATCTACCATCAGTCCAAACCATTGCTTCATTTAATGTTATTAATGCAAACGCATTCGATCCAGAAAATCCAGTAAGGAAACGAACACGGAAATCACGCTTCGAAATATACTCACTCTGGAAAATACTAACAACAATGAGATTATCAAAATAATATTAAATGTCTTATGTTTATGATAGAAGATGAAAATTAAAAAATAAATTGATTCATGAAGAATTAAAAAATCTTATCCAAGTTGTAGATTAATTAACAAAAAATTTTAAAAAGTCACTCTATCTCTGCTTGAACAACATAATGCAAATTAAAGAAAACCATTTAGATGCGGAAAAAAAGAAATTTACGAATGATAAGCAGCAAATGACGATTTTAACTTTTTTTAAAGTATGTATTTTTACAGTATATGGTGTAATTTACCTACCACTGAAGATGAATTGAAGAATAATACTGAACAATTAAAAAAAAAAAACTGCTTAATGATATAAATAAAGCAGAAAAGTATATTTTAAACAATAGTCGAAATTTTACAAGTTTACCAAAATTCTACGAGCAAAACAATTGTTAGCTTAACAGAAATAACAGTTAGCTTATTTTTTATGCAATTAATATTTCGATTAAATAATATATGATCAACAAGAGCCAAATATTTTTTAATCAATCATCAATTTTTAATCAATACTTTTAGATCAATCTATCGATGGTTAAATTTTCTATCGAAATAGAACTCTCGCTTTCACCGACCTGGTCCTTAGTTTTTAATTAGTTTATGGTTAGTTAAGAATTTTGACAAGATTTAACAAAATATACTATTATCAATCATTTTATTCCTACTTTTTTAGGTAGAATTTAAAGGATAAGTAGAATTTTAGAACTTAGGTAGAACTTAAAAAAAAATTTTAAAATTATTTACTTGATGAGGATCGGTACTTGGTAAGAGATAAGCATCAATAGCACCACCAGCATTCTTAACAATATCATCACGGGTGAATAATGCTCGGAATTCTTCCAATTTTTTATTCACTGCACCATTTGTCAAATCCATATTTTTCGAAATCTACAATACAATGATAAAAATTTATCACAACAAAAAACAATGAATCAATCGTAATAGTAAACGACAGTTATGAATTAACAAAATTTTAATTTAACACAATACCTTTTAATTTTTATCTCATTACTTGCTTAAAATAATACAGGCATAATTTTGCCGCATAAAATCCTTTTCAATTTTACTGAAAATATCAGTGAATTCTAATAAATCTTCTTCATTTAAAATTTCATCAATCAGAATATTATTCTAACATTCTTTTTAAAATTAAATCAACTTATTATAAAATTATTAATTATCTTAATACAATCCGTATTTTAGCGTTATGTTAAGATTTCTTAAAATAAAATTATTATCTTATCATAATCCGTATTTAGCGTTATGTTAAGATCTCTTAAATTTGTTTCTTATCAATGAATAATGATAATTCAAAGCAAAACATAATCAAAGCATCGGAAACAAAAAAAACGAAATCAATTAATTCTATATCAGAATTAAATTTCAAAATATTAATGAGTGGAAAATAAAAACGAAAAATTTCATAGGAAGAAAAAAAAATACATGCAAGGATTAAAATAAGAAATTTTTAAAAAATTTTAAAAGAAGAAAAAATTGTACTTACAATTTTGCAATAAGTACGGGTGTACAAGCAAAATGTGCGAAAAATTGTTAATGAACGTATGTGCAAAGTAGCTGAAATGGAACCAATGGTACCAATAAGGTACCACATCATCTGTACCGTTTCTTTAACATTGAAAAATGAAATACTCGAAGTTATCGAGGGGAAAATATACTGAGAGAAGTGAACCTTCTCGGTCCGTTAACCGTGAATTACCCATCAACCGCCGTATGTTGATGCGACCCCAAAGTGTGTTACATGGATATGTATTGACAGTTATTCAGTCGTTATATTTTGATGTATGATGACGTGGAGATCGTACCGTATCCATATTTATGTCAGCTTAACAAATAAGGTTGTTTAATTCAAGCAAGAGTTGAAAGGTCATGATTCGATTGGTGTCAAAGGTTAGAGCGATAAATCAAATCTATAGCTGGACTGGAGAGAATATGATAACCTACATTTGTAAAAATAATGTCATATATTACTGAAATTCTGTAGAATAATTTAACTAAGATATTTCATAGCGAGCGATATAATGAAGATTTTTAATTTAAAATAGAAACTACAATTTGACCTTTGACCTCTATCATTCATGTTTAACATATATATAAGTTATTCATATTGTAATTTGTTTTTTAATTCAAATTTTTATACAGAATTTCACGCTTTGTTGATGATCATAAAGTGACTGAGTAAATTAATGGCTGATAATGAAATTGATATGGAAAACGAAGCTATCAACAAACAACAACAAAAACCATCCACTTCTCAACCTCAATTGTCATCCGTTATAAGCACGAATAAAGAATGTGATGAATTGTCACCAACTGAAAGTACTTTGACCTCAATCTTTTTTTTTTTGTTTTCAATTTAGATTTTATATAATTTGAAAAATATATCTTTTTGGGAAATGCTTTATAACTATAAAGTTGTAGAACTCTACAACTAATTTGTTCTAAAGCAATATTTGATACCAAAATGAAGCTTAATACAAGCATAGAATTTTACAATAAATATAATATGATGATGGAAATTAAATCTAAAAATATATATTATTATTTTTATAATTATATTTCAGTTGGAATCCGACAAAAAAGAAATCGCTCGGAGGGGATATCTAGTGGTCGATCTCGAAAAGCAATTAACGCAAGGAAAAATGAACAGGTGGAAGAATTTTCTAGCAGTTTTATCACTCTTTTTTTGGCGTAAATATACGTAGAAAAAACATCACGAATGTTACTAACTATGTTTTCAATGTGTGTTTCAGATTCTAGGTGGGAAATTCGATTTTGGTGATCGAGATGCAACACCAGCATACGATATCATTTTGCCACCTTTAAAGGAGGTAATGATGATTTGTTTTATTTTTACAACTTTAATTATTTTGGTTATTTTTAAAATTTGTTAGCTTATTGTAAATATAGCTTTCTTTTTTTTTCAATACAATTTGTATGCTTGTTATTTTTAATAATAAATTTTTTTCAGGACGAAGGTAAAGAATGGACAACTGATGAGCTCAAGACATTGCACGATTGTATAAATTCGTAAGTTATTTATTACTATTTATTTTGTTGTTAACGTCGAAAATTAAATTTATTTCTTATTAGAGCACTTTTTTCTTAATTTGTGATTTTGTCATTTTTAGTATTTATTTCTGGGATGCAAAAAAATTTTTTGAGTTATATACAAGTAGATGACTATACAAGTTATGGAATAATACATAGGAGTTGTTTTAAAAGTTTATTATTTCATTTCGCTACTTTCTGATTTTGAACTACAGGATTTAGGCTAATGTTACATTAATGGTAGTTCAAGAAACTCGGTTTCAAACAACTTGTATATGTTTTTTGAGTTGTATACAAGTTATTTTGTTGTTAATATTAATTAAAATTAAAAAACGTATTTGAATTAAAATTAAAAAACGTTTTTTCTACTGATTTTTGAACATTATTAAGCTATGGAATAAATGATAATTCCCTGTTCCATGCAACAAAAAATATTGCGAATCGTTCGTTGCTTGATATACGTGAAAAAATTTCTGAAATCCGTGAGTTGGCTCGACTAAGGCATGAGATGCGATTTGAAGCACGAAAGACAGAATGGTTGAAGGAAATCACAATACCTTCCAAAACTAGTAAGGTAGTCTTTGATTTTGTTTTGAATGGTTTATATTCAAGATTAGGTTGACGAAATGGCGCATTTATTTATTCAATAACTGCACTGATTTCCTTTTCTTTTAATTCTGGTTGTTTTGTTTTAATTGATAAGATTGATAACTATATTGATTTCTTTCAATATTCTTGGAATAACTATCGTGAAAACGTTTTTATTCAACTTTTGCAATTTCAGTCTGTTGATAAGCATTTAAGTTGGATTGTAAGATTGCTAGAATACAGTAATTTAAGATTTATCAAAATGAATTGTGAGAGAATTTTAATGAATCATTTGCTTCACAAAAGTAGCATGTCTTATATATTATATTGTGCTTTCATTATGCATCCTTTGTTATAAAAATTTATATTAAAAAAAAAATGCATTTTGAATTGTAGACAATTTCTTCTTTAGATCCAAGATTGGTCGAGCGCCGTCCATGTAATTCAAAATCGAAAACGCCGAATTAATGATTACACCGATTCGGCTCTGCTAGTGAGTTCTTTTTTACTGATCGTTAAAATCTTTCTGACTCGTAAACTAAATATCAATTCTCATTATTACTGTTTGAAATTTCTTACGTAGCTAATATTAAGCTTTATAGACATCGTCTTTTGATTGAATATTTTCCTTGAAGTAATAAATTAGATGTAGGGAGTATCGCATAGCATTATCGAAAGAGTAAAAAATTTCTTATTTCAGGATTATTTGGCACATGAAATCAAATGTCGATCAACATCTTCAGATGCTAGAAAATATTTTAAAGTAACAGATTCATCTTATGCTCGTGGTGCTAATAGAAGACAAGTTGTTGATTGTACCGATTATTATCGTTTCCTACAGGCATGTCTTTCAGGAACAGCATTGGGATGCAAACCTTTTGGTTAGTTCTTCTAGATTGACTTTGATATACTTTATGATAGAGATGTCAGGCTAGAAATAGGCAGATGTCTAATTAACAGAAGAAATAAATCTAATATAACTATGATTTGGATGTGATTGGATTTAAGCAGATTTAAAACATCAAATACTTGTGCAGACATATTTTCGTAATTTATTAGTGATCTCTGTCGTTTTTTTGAAATGCTATTTAAATCCATTTGTTGGATAATTATCACGAGAAATTATCTTTATATGTTTTTGGCATCTCTGCGTTATAAAACAACTTTTGTTTTCTTACTAAAATCGAATTATTCTCTTTGGTTTCTTTCCCCACTTTTCAAGATTTCAGAAATCTATATGCAAACTATAGATTATATTATAGAGTGCGCCATAATTTTGAATATTTTGGAAGAAATTCAAAAAGAAGTTGATGATCCAAAGCACGAGGAAAGGCGGCGATTATTGGCTGGGATGTTTCGTGATATACAAAGCGGTGATTTATCTGATTATGATTTTCGAGATGCAGTTGGCAATGATGATATGTTGTGTGTACAATTGAATCCATTAAATTTAATGCGTGAAATGTTGGAAATAAGTGGTGAGCAGTAGTGATGCTGAAATTGTTACAGTTTGACTTGCTTTATGATCTAAAAATGATTCGTATTGATTATGATAGTTTATTCTTCCTACATACTGTATAAATGAGATCATCTAAAGAGATTCTGCTTTTGATTGTTCCAAAAAAAACACATCCATTATCCAAACACATTTACTTTTGTCAATGTGAAGAAATTTATAATTATAAAAAACAAAAATGAAGTAATAATTCAGAAATCATCATCCCTGCATGTGTGTTCTTCCAAAATTTCCGGCGTTTTATAACCAATCACATTGTATTTTTCAATTTTACATTCTGTTATATCTTGTTGTCGAACCTTTAAAAGGGTTTTTTCAAATTTAGAAATCTAATTATGAGAATAGATAACAAAGTTTAGTAAGGGGATAAGATGATGGAATGTAATATAATGTTTGGATAAATTAGGATTAAAAAAATTATGAATTCTTAAGAAGAAATTTTTGTCATACTCTTATCAATCATATCAAGAGAGAAATGTTTGTAGATGACGTAGATCAAAAGATAAAGAATGTTAAGGTTCCAGTTCCTGATATATGAAAAAAATAGAAGTAAGAATTAAGATATATTTTATTTCCCAAGATAAGTTAAAACTTACATTACGAGGATAAATGTTGTCGGTGGTAAGATTTTTATCTTCATCAATAAATATTAAAGTTTTATATTCATTTCGTTGCTTATCAATTGGCTTACATTGTACGATCTCATTTGTTCTTTCAAAGTATCGTACTCTTGGTTGTATGTACTGCAAAAAAAATTTAAATTTAATTTTTAAAGTTTAAAGTTAGTCAAAGCATATATGGTTACAATTTAATTTTAGTCCAAAGCATATATGATATATTTATTTAAAATTAAAAACTTTAAGGAAGAAATTAATATCAGTAATTCTTTAAAATTATTCTAAAGAATCTATAAATAATATATATATAGATTAAAGAAGTAATTGCAAATTAGAATTGATAGGAAATGAATTATTATAGAATCGGAAATCATAATCATTCAGGGAAGACCGTGAAAAGATTTGCCTAATAAGATGTTTGCGATACATGAAGATGGATAGATGTGATTTAATTTGGAAGTTATTTTAGAATGTATCCGAAAATTTTCAAAGAAATTACTTACTCACCTGAAGTGTACCAAGTGATGAAGTTTCTTGACTTGGACATACTTCGAAAGTTTCCTTTTCTTTTTCCGTAATTTCCTCTATGTTTTGCATTGATCCCTGCATAAATTTTAATTAATTATTCTTCTGATGAGGTAAAAAAGTTTGCTGAATTTTCGACGCTAATATTAAACAATCAATGAATGAATGATTGCATTTAAATTAATTCTAAAATTAAAAAATTCATAGTTTTTAAATTATATTCTCATCTGAAACATTTTATCCCAATATATAGTTCAAATTTAACGTCAACTATAACATAAGGTTAATTATTAATTTTATAATTTAGTATGAAAATAATTACGGATTGAGAACGTTGTGTTTCTTCGACGCTTTCTATTTTAGATTCTGCTATTTGCAAATCCTGAAAAATAACAAACAATTCTTACATTTAATGGAATTGATTAAATTTTAGTATCTGTGATAAGTGATAAGAAAAATAGCTTTTAAATTCTATTATTTGCAAATCCTGAAAAATAACAAACAATTCTTATAGTTGGTTTCATAACAGAAATATTTAATATAATAATTAATTTTTCGTTTTGCATCATAAAAATTAAAAGCTATTCGATCTAAATTAAATGTAAGATTTTTGCCATATACAATATTTAGATAACTTATCACTTAAAATATTTTTCAATGCCACATAAAGAAATCTGATAATTTATCACTCATTTATCAGTCAATATATTTACGAAACATTAAAATATTTGTTACATTCCTTGCTAAATTCATCAAATTCTATTAAAAAAAATGCAAGTATTTGACTTTTCTTCGATGAATTTTTTTTTCTGCATAAGTTTTTAAATCATAAAAGTTTTACCTTATCATCTATCGTTTCTTTCTCTTTCTTCTCCTTAATTTTATCTAACTTATTAATCATTTAATTATATAAAACTTTAGGAGATAGCAATTGATAAGATATGATTTTGTTAGTAAAGAATTGATTATCATTGATACATATTACCGCTGTCAATGATAATATTTTAAAAATATTCGATTGATATTTCATAAAAGTTATTACAAATCATTTAATTTGATGCTTCTCTATCATACGCAAGCTTACTTACTTTCGTTTTATTTTTACTTTGATAATACTTGAATCGTTTTATTTTTTTTTGAAATTTTCAAAAATTTTATGATTTTTATAGAAATTAAATACCAAAATTTTTATGGAAATTAAATATCGAAAATATAATTTTTATAGAAATTAAATATCGAAAACATAATTTTTATGGAAATTAAATGCCAGAAATATAATTCTTATAGAAATTAAATATCAAAAAAGATTGTAATGGTATTTACGGAAAAAAAATCTTCTGGTTGTTTTTCAATTTCATCTAAATTTTCCACTTCTTCCATTGGTGATTTTTGCAATAATTCGTTTGAAGTAATCATTGATTGGGTATTTTCAACTTCCATTTGTTGTATTTCTTTTGCATTGGAATACTGTGGTTCTGTCTGTAATTCTTTCTATCGTACTTTCTTAATTTACCGTATTATCTTATATTCTTATAAAAATTAAATATATTGATAAAATTAAAAATAATTTATTTAAAGTAGTTATTATTTCATGCTGATAATTTTATAACTGATATTTGATAAGATGCTTGCGAAATAACGAATACTAAAAAATTCAAAATCATTAATTTATCAGTTTATGCGTAGAATTTTAATTGATTTTTGCTTAAAATTTCAGAATTATTTCAATATTTTCGATTCTATCAAATTCTTTTACTAAAAATAAATTCTTACAGATTTCTCGAATTTCTCGAACTTTGCTTTCTTTTTGCATATACATAAAGGTAGGAATAGGAATAAAGTCATAACTACTGCTGATAATGTAACAATCATCGTCTGTATCTTAAATCAAGTATCATTAATATCAGTATTGATCAATTGATTTTTTTCGCATGAAATTTTTATCATTCATTTGAAGATTCGGAAGAAAGAAATAATGCAAAATTCTCGATTGTTAATCAAAAATTAAGAGATGGCAAATTGATATGCATAAATATTTAGTGATAATAATAGTTTTCTGAAGTAAAATGAAATGAATTAAAATTAGAATTTAATCTTAAGCATTTTGATTACTCAATAACCATTATCATAAAAATTTATTTTATGATAATTCATTCCCGTTTTGTTGAAACTTTCACTTTTTGTAAAAAAAAAATATAATATAAGAGTTTAACCATAAAATCTTCTGAAAAAAGAAATTCGATTTACTTTTCTCTTTGTTCATTTATTGTCGTAATTAATTTATGATTTCCTTATCATTTTATCGGATCAGCTGATTTATTTGCTTATTTCTTATCAAATCTAATTAACTTAATTTATCCATTTAACAGTTGATTAAATAATTATGGCTACTTATTTATTCCACCTTATTGGACCAGCTAATTCATTTGATTATCTTATCAAATCTAATTGATTAACTTAATTTATCCATTTAACAGTTGATTAAGTAATTATGGCTACTTATTTATTTTTATAAAAAAATAAAGCCATTCATTTATTAACTTTTTTTCTCACTCGAAAAATTTCTAGCTTTGTGTTTGCTCGAAAAAAATATATTAAATACGAATCGACCACTTCATAGGTAATCATTAGCAAAAATATCGTTTGTATTGTCCTATAATGGCATTTAAATATTTTTTTTGTGTCGCAAAAATTAAAAATCTTACATAGCTCTCGAAAAAACCTTTGAAAAAGACTTCTACAGTAGGATTAGATAAGATAAAAAAGAATCTGATAAGATATATTTTTTATACTTTTATCGAATGATTGTCATCACCTGTCCCTTCCATATTTCTTCTTCTTGTCATGTTATTTAATAATGTGTGATAATTAAATAGTTAATATTAGATTTTCGAAAAAACATATCAATGATAAAAATTAAGAGACATTTTGCATTTTATAAAGTTGCAAAAAAAAAAATTATTTTTGGCACATTTAGACCACTTTTTTTGTTCTCAATATTTGTCCCTTTGTATTAAAATACATTTAAAGTATTTTTTTTTAAATGCATTTAAACCATATAAATTACTGCATAATTTAGAAACAAAAAATGTTTTTTTGGTGAGATGATTTCCAGAAAATTTTGAAATTTTATAATGGAATAATATTGAAATTAATCGCAATATAATCAGAATATTTATTTAATAATTCATGACGTAAGATGGTCGTACTATCGATATGTTATCAGAAATGTCCCATCTTTGCTAATTATTGTTAATGATGTAATTCCTTACTATAGATATAGGATATTCGGCAGAAATCCAGAATTAATCTTTTTTTTTTTTCAAGAAAATTTTCGTATAACTCTTCATCATAAAAAAGATGAGACCAAAAGCAATATGTGAATGCCATCATGAAACAATGTCAAATTTTTGTCACCATATTTTCCATATAAACAAACTTATCATGTAGAAACTTTTATACTCCAGTCAAGAAATATTATGTAACATAAAATAGGTACAATGTGTAAGAACAATAATATGTTAAAAAGTATTTTTGGACCTTCTTCAGTTCTCAACGTGCATCATAACCATCACTGAAACAGAAATATTTATCATTCTTTTAAACTATTTGCTGATAGCATCAGAAAACCTGTTAATACTGAATCTTTCAAGAGATTAAAATTTTCGTAAGATATTAATTTCAACAAATTCAATATCAAATAAACACTTCATCTATTTTTATCTTCTATTAAGCTTTTAATGCAAATTTAAGAACATTGAGATGTTTTTCACATTTTTCACATTTAATGTAATACTTTTAAAAATACTGAAATGCTTTTCATGCAGAATTGATTTGAATGAATACATAACACTTTATGTTTTTCATCAAAAATTCCCAATGGAATCCATCCACTACTATCAAAAATACTAATGTATCCAATCAACTCTTATTAGGGAAAAACTTCCTCAAGATGTGTTACTTTATTATTAGCAGCAACTCATTATCTCACAAAAAATTAAAAGAGAACTAAAAAGATCCCATCGATTATCTCAAACAGGAAAAGGAAGTGAAATAGTAGATTAGGAGATTAGTACCAAAAAGTTTAATTATCTTTGGTATTTTTATAGAATTAAGGAATTGTGTTATTAACACTGTTTATTTAATGAATAATAAAAGTCTCTATAATTTTTCCGAGAGTAAGATTAAGATCAAGAATTAAAATTTTTTTACGTGAAAAAAATAAAACTCCTCACAAAAAATAATAGGTAAAGAAGAAAAAATAAAAGGTCTTCTAATCAAAACTGCTCAAAAGAATGAGTTTTGTACAACTTACACTTTCGGCAGCGCTTTTTATACAATATCCTATAACCACATTCTCGACATCTGATAGCATCTTTTGGACGGATTTCATTTCGCTGTGACATTCTTAAAAAAGAAAATTTGTAAAAATACTGAAAAATAAGAAACTGTTGTGATAGTTTTCAACATGCTTCGAAAGAGACTTTGAAAACATATCACTCAGTATGATATATTCAAATTTTTCATTTTAATTCAATTTTTCATTTTAATTTTTTTTGAGATCTTCAAAAAAAACATGTTTCAAATGAATTATTCCATGATTCTATTCGTAAGAAAAAAATCAGCGACAGAAAAAAAGAATTAAAATAATTCAATCTATTGATAAAATTTGATCTATGATAATATAATTTTAAAATATCAGCCTCCACATATATTATTTTTTTACCAACCTCCACATATATATATCATACTGTTAGTCTTCGTTGACCCACTACCACCTGGTGTTGGAGTTGAACTGCCATCCATTATTGAATTATTTTCTGAAATTAAAATAATTCGCCTAAATACCGAATGATTTTTTTTTATTTGAAGGGAAGATAAAACAAATCATAAGTTTAAAACAGTAAACAAGAATTCAAAATAATGATAAACGTTAGATTCAAAATGATGAGCATCAAAATCAAACTGAAATAATAATAATAAATAATTATCAATTGCTTCTAACAATCTACGAATAGAATCATGGAATAATTCATTTGAAACATGTTTTTTTTGAAGATTCAGAAAAAATTAAAATGAAAAATTGAATTTTTGAAAAAAAAAAGTTTTCATTACAAAAAGATGAAAAAATATATAGTGCCACAAAATTCTGGCGCTGAAAAACACGGAGGAAAACGAAATTTCGTAGCTTTATTAAAGACAGTCAATACGTAATATACACACTTTATATTTATTTGTTTAAACTAGGTCACGTAAATAGGACGTATAACAAAATAAAAAAAAAAACTACGTAAAAATGACAATCCTAGATCCTGATTCGTAGCAAACATGTAAATCAATGGTGCTAATTATACAAGCAACTTTAACGCGGCGATTCTGTGAAATTCGACGTCTCTGATTGGGTAAAATTAAGTAAAATTAAAATTATGTAGCACTAATTCTTTTGAATAGCATCATAATTGCATAAATAGATGTATTTTGTGGTATTTGTAGACAAAGAGCTGTTTAAATAAGCAGAAAATATTTTTATACCATACATGGATAAATTTTGAATAATTTCATATCAATGACACAGATTAGTTGAAAAAATGTGAACAGCAGAATGAATGAAAAATTGAAATTTTTGTTTGAGCAAATTTTCATCAAAATTAATTTTCTGCTTTTATTTCTTCTTTCATGAAAATCCATCCCATTTTTACTTATCACTTTAAACATCTAAGTTGTAAAATATTCAATTAGCAAAAATAATCACTGACAATGGAAGATTTCAATTTTTAGTCGTTGATAATCATTGATATAGCATTATGCTACGATAATTGAGAAATTAAATTAAATTTAAAAAAATATTTCAAAATAAAATAAATTTAATAAAAATCTATACTTCACTCTTTTTTTACAGAAATAAAACATATGAAATATTTTTAAAATATTTTTTTTAAAAGAATAAAACATATGAAATAAGCAATTAACGTCCGAAAGTGATATCTGATATCATTCTCAACCTTCCGATATCTCGAATAGATGCATCAGAAACCGGATCATTTATCCATAATTCTCGTCCATCTGCTACCTAAAAAAATATGCTAAATTAATTAAAAGACATATTAAATTAATAGAAATCGAATTATTCAAATATACATATTGACATTTGTATGGCTTTCCTATGTTTCATAAAATAAATTTTACTTATTAAAATATTATTAAAACATTAACAAAAATATTTAGCATTTATTTGAAATAATTAAAATCTTCCAATATATATGAATAGTAAATATTTTACTGGAAATCGTAAACAGGAAAACCGAAATATTTGGCATTCAGAAAAATAGTATATAATATTATTCGTCGAATTATTTCGAATTATTCCGTTACTTTCCCATAACAATCAACGATTAAATTAATTAAAATTAGCATATTAATTTAATTAAAATTAGCTTTACTTAGGTAAAATATTAAAATTAATTTTTGAATATAAAATTTTAAATATTTCGAAATTATATAGCATTAATAAATACAATAAAAAAGGAAACTGTTCAAAATCTTTAAGTTTTAATAATAATTAATTTTTGTTAATTTGATAATATCAATATCGACATAACCTTTCTATCAATGGTCCATTTTAATATCGATTCTATATCACCGTAATCACCTGCACATGTCACCACTATTGTCTCATTACCAATTCTATCAAAGAAAAACTTCAAAAAATTATCAAAATTTTGAATAAAATAAAATAAGCTATGACAGCGAGTTGTAATAATATCAGCAATAATAACTATCATTGATAAAAACATCAATACTGATATAAATTAACTTGAGATCTTAACAAATTATATTTTGGCATTATTAATTTTGTTATGCAAAAGCTTAGTTATGATTATGCAAGAGCCTAGTTACGATTATGCAAGAGCTAGTCATAATGTCTGGCCTAATTGATCGAAAAATGAAAAAAACCCAATTCCGTTAATTTCTAGCTCTAAACAATTTACGAAAGATAGTTTCATAATTCTAATTAATATTAATAGAAAACACAATCGATTATCTTAAAAAAAATTTTTTCATGAAAATTTTTATCCTGTATGACGATTTAAATAGTATTAATAAAAGTACAGTAATTCAAGAGAAGTACAGTAATTATCAAGTACAGTAATAAGTAAAAGAATATTCAATGAATAGAATTTGAAATAGCGATAAGAGACAGGTACTTACTTCGTATGAGCACTACATCTAATTTTGTTTATCTGATATTTTCAACTTCATTTCAAGTATCAGAGATATCTTTGACCTGAAATTAAATTTAATCATAGCATTATCCATATTTGTTAGATTTTTTTCAAAAATTTTATAATTTTATTCGAAAATTAATCAAACATTGATAATTTTAATATCATGAAACTCATATCATTTTAATTACATTTAGTATAATGTACCTTCTAGTATCATCTAATCAAACATTGATAATTTTAATAGCATGAAATTCATTATCATTTTAAATTACATTTAGTAAAATATACCTTCTAATATCATCTTTCTCGCGCATTTTTCTCTGATTATTATCACTGTAAGATAATTAAGTCAACATTTTTTTTAATTTGTTATCTTATCACCAAACTTATTAAGATTTTTTAATTGTAATTAGAAAAATTAAAATGAAATTGATATAGAGAGGAAAATATTACAAATAAAGATCAAATAAATACAACATTAAATTATTAAAAATCTTATAAAAATTAAAAATTATTAAATAGCTAAAATTTAAATTTATTACCTAAATAAGTTAAATTAGTTAATTAGCTAAAATTATTATTATCAGTTAAAATTAGTTAAATTAGTTATTTTATCGAAATTATGATGGAATTGATAAAATATTTAATTATAATGGAATTGATAAAAAATACATTATAATGGAATTGAAATAATTAATAATGAAATATACTTCAGATGAATTGAATAGTTTTGTTGATAAATTCACAAATTCCAAATCTTTTTTCATGAGCTTTTATATCACTGGAAAAGTTTTTCCTTCAGTTTTGTTAACGGTGATACTTTTAATGGATCATACAATTTGATCGCTTTTTTGTTTTTCCATTCTATCATCTAAAATAAACTTTTATTTTTATCCATATATGGATACATTTAAGAAAAATATTTTAATCAAATATAATTTTTTTTTTAGATAGTTTGTCAAAATGATAAAATTAGAATAATTTCTTTTTTTCTTTGTTACAGTAATTTCAATATGAATATGATAAATTATATAAAAAAAAAACGAAATAAAAACTATCTCATTAATTTATCTAATAATTAATCATATTAACTTAAGTAATTGATAATTGAATATAAAATAGAAATAATCATGATTACAATGCTAATTAAAATAATGATTATAATTTTAACTAGTATGAATATACCATACCTCGTCCTAAAAATTAGAACATATTCATGACTGAACTTTAAAAATAAAGAAATTATAGATTAAATCATAGAAATCAAATAATCCGTGCTATCATCTATTTGATAACGATTTGTTAACGAATGCTTGATAAGTTCAATGAAAAATATGGTCACACGATGATATGCAAGTTATTTAAATTATTTAATTTTTGTATTTAAGTAAATAAAATTTAATAATTAATAAAATTAAAATGCATTCAAACTTAATTTTACATTTAATCATATAAATATCATCGAGGTAATTGTATATTGAAATGAAAGTTAATTTATAATAGCAAATAATTTACAATTACAATTATTATAAAACAATCCATTAATTTCTACAAATGCAATAATCTGAAATGATCAAATAATCTGAAATCAAAAATGAAATGAACCTTGATCATTTCCATTTATGTAAAGATTAAATAAATCGTTAAATTGAAGTGAATGATGCGAAATCGATGATGATGCTAATCCGATATTTAAATTTTCACTTCCATCTTCCTTATCACCATCTTTATCATCTTGCCACCATTGTTTTGAAATATTTCTATGATTAGTTTCTGTTATGCATGGTTGAAAGAACACTGAATGTTTTCGTCTTAGAGCTGAAAAAATATTATATATCATTCAATTATAATTTCATATTTATATTATTTCAATTCTTCTTTTTTACTTCCTTTTTTTTCTAAATCTAAAATTCAAATTAAGAAATGTTTAGTGAATTGAATTATATTTAAAAGGAATTTGATTATTAATATATATAGGTTTAGGAAAAAATGGAAAAGATATTTTGTTGATTATCGGTAAACTATTTTACATTAATAATCAAATTCGTTTTTAATTATAATTCAATTCACTAAATACTTCCTTATTTTTATAATTTAGATTTTTAATAATAATAAAAAAATGATTTTAGGAAAAAATGAGAAAAGATATATTGCTGATTATCTTTCATTTCAAAATTCAAATATCGATTATAAATTGAATTGAAATTTTTTAGAAATATTTGTGATATGAATGAAAGAAATGAATATTAGCAAAGATATCTAGTATTGATGAAGATGAAAATATGCAAAGAAATGAGGAAATAGGTATGAAAGATTTCAAATAAACTTGAAAAATTTATTTGAAAATTTAAAAACTTCAGAGAAAAACTTATTAAAAATTTAAAAATTTAAAAAATTCTTCTAAAAATCTAAAAGGTTTTTAGGGTTTTTTTTTGTTTGGCAAATTAAGAAATTGTTTAAAAATTTTGAAATTTTATTTACCGTATATTATAGTAAATACCTTTCGATAGAGGTTCATTGTAGGTAGTATTTGATGAAGAATTTGACGATGAATTGATTGTTATTGTTGGACTAAATTTTAAACTATGCAAATTAAAAGATTATTTTTTAACAGACAATTTTAATTTTAATTATTTCATATATTTTTTAAATTTTAAAAAAATTTATTTTTTCTTTTTGACGCAGACATTTTTTTGCATAAATTTATCGATTTAGTAGTAAGAATTATTAGATAAATATTTAGGTAAATGAATTAATTTTAATCGGAAATGAATTAAAAAATATACTTTTGATTGATTTTATCGATTTCAGTTCTTTCCTTCCCAATCGTATCGATTTTTCAATTGATGATTGTTCAGATATTTTTTCGAAAAACTGTATTTTTTTCAACATTTACAAATTACAGTTAAGCATATGGAATTTTTTTATATATTTAAAAACTTCGATTTTTTGATTTAATTTTTATCAATTATCAGTTTAAAAACAGATCTGTACTCTTTAATAATAGTAGTATATTAAAGTTCTTTTGAATTTTGAATATTTTATAAATGTTTTATTTTTATCAGATGGTATCATTATTATCATTGATTGATTAAAATGAAACTTACCGCTATATCGCCGAGAATTTCGATCAATTTTAAACGATGTTTTACGTAGGATATTCGAAGTAAAGCGATTTTCATTTTCATTTGTTGAGTTATCATATTTTATTTCATTTTTGCTTGGAAGAAATATTGTCGAATGTGGAGATTTCTCGACTTGTGATAACGAACTTTTGTCAAATGTGCAGATTTCTCGATTTGTGATAACGTTCGAACTTTTTAAATTTCTAATATTTAAAAATAATAAACTTGAAATTCTTTTTTTTTAGACCAATATTAGTTGAAAATAATTTTTGGAGTTTGATAATTAAATATTAATTAAGATTAATTTGTTAAAATTTATTTTCGTTTTCCATCATTATGAAACTGATAATTATTAATAATTTATGTTTATGTTAAATTTTCGTAAAAAACAATGATCAGTTAGATGAAATAGATAAAGTTTAATGTTATTTTGAAACTATTAAACTGATAAAGAAAATAAATATTATCAGCAAACATAGATAGACTATTAGATTGTGCTGTATTCGTTGTTTCTTGATATTGTTGTGGAATGATATGATATATTAATAGATATCCATCTACCGTACCAATCCATAGTTGTTCTCGAACACACATCACTGATGTTATCTCTGTGGGTCGTTGAGGTGCACTAGAAAAAAAAACAGAACTTCGAAAATCAATAATTTATTTAAAAATAAACTTAAAATTGCAATTTGTATAATTAATATAAGATAGAGTTCAATTCTCGATATATTATAGAGTTCAATTCTCGATATATTGTAGAGTTCAATTCTCGATATATTATTAAGCTAAAGATAGAAATTAAGCTAAAGATAAAAAAATTTATCATTTATTTGAATAATTTATGCGAGCTAAGGAAAGAAAAATGTTTTCTTTAGATATTCAATCTTCTTAAGCTATAATTTCTTGTGTTTTCTTTTTTTGATAAAAAATATCAAAAATTTTTTCAATTCATAGAATAATATTTTCATATATAAAATGAAATTGAACATTTCAAATCATCTCATCAGTTTATCTTTTTACCTAAATTATCACTGATAAAAATTGCTGATATTATATTTTGTTGATGTGATAAAACTTATGCATTAAAAGAAAATGAATTTTAATACAAATTTAAAATTTTCATCCCAACTTTTCAATAAGTAAAATTTTCATCTTAACTTTTCAATAAGTAAAATTTTCATCTTAACTTTTCAATAAGTAAAATTTTCATCCCAACTTTTCAATAAGTAAAATTTTCATCCCAACTTTTCAATAAGTAAAATTTTCATCTTAACTTTTCAATAAGTAAAATTTTCATCCCAACTTTTCAATAAGTAAAATTTTCATCCCAACTTTTCAATAAGTAAAGATAATTTGATTGAGAAAAAAAAACATTTTGAAAGAAGTACTGATAATGATGATGATAAAGTTGTATTTCTTTTAAGAAATTTTTAGCAATTTTAATTTATTGTTAAGTTAAAAAAAACTTTTTAAACAAACTTATTATACTGCTCTTTTCCAGGTCCAATATCAGAATACATTCATTATTCTTCCAAAGTTGTAATACTTGAGAATGAGCTGTCGTAATCCAAACTCCGTACGATGATGGATGTATGGATCGAATTTTTTTCAAACATTGATGAACTACGAGTAGATGCTGATGATGTAACGTAAATTTTTTGAAGTGTTGTTAACGATCTTAAATTTTAACAGATGAAAATATTTGTGAAATCTAATTAATTAAAGAAAGAAATTGGTGCTATAAAGT
The DNA here is from genome assembly GCA_008729115.1 of Dirofilaria repens. Lineage (NCBI taxonomy): Eukaryota > Metazoa > Nematoda > Chromadorea > Rhabditida > Onchocercidae > Dirofilaria > Dirofilaria repens. The sequence goes on from SNRZ01000064.1 coordinate 188,293, forward strand.
TTACGTGAATACGAGAGTTCACGTCATTGATAAATTTAAGATTACGCTTATTAAATGCTTTTTTTATATTCCATAACAATAAAGTTTAATTAAGCAAGAAATAATAATAGTTAGATAATTATATATTCGTATATCTTTTGCAATGATAAACTTATTTATCAATTAATTACTATAATATTTTAATACAACAATATTAAGAAGAATCATTCTTATATCTTTTGCAATGATAAACTTATTTATCAATTAATTACTATATCATTTTAATACAACAATATTAAGAAGAATCATTCTTATATCTTTTAAAATGATAAACTTATTTATCAATTATTACTATATCATTTTAATACAACAATATTAAGAAGAATCATTCTTATATCTTTGCAATGATAAACTTATTTATCAATTAATTACTATATCATTTTAAATACAACAATATTAAGAAGATTTATTCTTATATCTTTTGCAATGATAAACTTATTTATCAATTAATTACTATATCATTTTAATACAACAATATTAAGATGAAATTAATTCTTTTTTTTTTTGCTTGGCTTATTTGTTGAACAAAAAAAAAATATATATATATGAATTGATATTGGACATTATTTAGTTAAATAATATATTCGTTGTTGTATATGGAAATAAAATGATGATCTACTAGTGCCTGGATTATTGAAAACTTACTTCATGCAAATAATTGTTACTTTGGCATGCAGTTGCAAGCCATAAAGTATCATCAACAATACTCATTTCCATTATCGTGCTGTACTGATCGGTAAAATTAAACATTTCAATAATATTGGTACAATTTCATTTACATTCTAAAATTTATGAAAAAAAAAAAAGACAAAAGGAGTCGTATAAATTATGCAAAATTTTAATAAGAATTGTAAAGAAAATACTGTATAAGTAACATGCAGATATTATGATAAAAAATAAATTTGATAATATTATAATTTTATAAAAAAATATTATAAATTTACTTTTATCAAAAAATTTTAACAATTTTTTAATTACTAATCAGTTAATAAACAAAAAAAAAAATTTAATAGTAGATTGATTAAAAAAAAAATGAATCACTGGCACTTTTTTGGTTATTTCTTTATTAATTTTTTTTTATTACTACTACTAACTCGTCAGATTATATTACTTATTCCGTTTAGATCACATGATTTCATTTTTTTTCTATTGTATCACGATGATTTGCTTCGTTTTGTCAAACATTACCATATCATATAAAAAAAAAAGAATGATTTTTTACTTTTCTAATTTGATTTTTAAACTTTTTCTGATCGTTTCATTCTTACATCCGACATGCGGAGCATATTTTTACAGTATCTACTGCAGATTGCTACGTTACTATACCATAATGACTGTGTTTGAAGCTTATAAAATATGCAAAAACATGATTTACTATAAGCTCGCATCACTGGATATTTATCATTTTCAATTTTTAATTGTTTATCAATATCAAACTTTTTCTGATAAGAATTGTTCTTTCACAAAAAAAAAGAACCAATATTTAAATACCGTAATATACCTCAAAAACGGTAAGTACACCGTTTGCAAGTGCTGCATATAAAAGTTTATCATTGTATAACAATTTAAGTGCGATATCGGGTATTTCAATTCCCATATATTTCACTGTAAATTTAATTATTATAATTTTCACCGTACATTATCAATGCTCTAGTAATTACAGTATTCTACAATTAAATGGACTAAAATTAATTGCACAGTATAAAATAAATTGCAAGAATACGGTAATTTGATATAATTCATATTGATGAAATGAAATGTATTATTTGAATTATAAAAAGCATAACCAACCTTTTCATACCTTTAATTGCAATGCAACAATATAGCCAGATAATAATGAAACATATGCAATTTCACCTTTTCTTAGTACCATTGAAAAAATTTTACAATCAAACTAAAAATTTATTTTGAATATTTAATTTGAAAAAAATTCTAATTTAAAAATACAATTTTAAATTTCATTTTGATCTCTAACAATATCTATTTTATATTATATCGTAAAACTATTCGATTTTAATAATTAATGAAAAAAAAAAATTAATGTAAATTAATGTAAAACTATTCGAATGTAGAACTACTCGATTTTAAACAATTAATGATTTTTAAATAATTAATGAATTAATTTTGCAATTTTGTAATTCATTTAAATTTTTGAAGCAAATATTTTACAAAAATTATTTCAGAACATATAAATAAGCTTAAATAAATGCCTAATTATTATATATAGGTATTACTGTATAACTTACTTCAGTATCAAGTTTGTCCATAGTCGAAACTTTATCAGTGATACTGAAACGAACAATAATACCTTTGCTTGATGACCTGCACAAATATAACCTATACCTTCCTGATCAATACTAAATGTTATAACTTCAATTGTTGGAAATCGTGATCTTTCCTGTTAATAAAATATATGACATACTATTCGTATTTAATTATGATTATTATTTGAGTGAATAACTTTGTTGGAAATCGTGATCTTTCCTGCTAATAAGATATTTGACATACTATTCGTATTTAATTATGATTATTATTTGAATGAATAATATAAAATAAAAGCAATTAGAATGTTTTTCATAATAAGATTAATTTAATTCTATCCATTAAACTGCTTATTTATCTAATTTGATTTATCTAATTTATTATAATTTAATTATTCATTTATTGATCCATTCAATAAATACGAAATTCGTATGAATGATAAAATTTCAACATTATTGATTACTTTTAAAAATTTTCATATTTCCTTATTACTTTTACTACATATAGAAGAAAAATTGGAATGTTTAAATTAATTTAAAATTTATTTTTTTTAAATATTCAATTTCATTCTCGAAATAATTGAAAATTTATGCATTTTCAATAAATTTTATTGCAAATATGTAATAACTTTAACATAACTTTAATATAAAGTATGGAAATAAGAAGTTTTGCTTTTTTTTATAATTTCGATTTCTTTTTTTATTCAATTTTTAACGAATTTAGAAAAATGAATGAAAAAAAAAGTACCATTTTTAAAGATGTGAAAACTTTACGTAATTGCTGTTTACGACTTAATCGTTCGCGTAATAAATTTAAGTACCATTTTTGTTTCTGCTCAATTTCAGGATGTGATGGAAATGAATGCATATTATCAAATGCTAACTAAAAATTATTGATAATTTTTCATCCTTTCATTTTTCATATATTTTAAAACTTTTTACAAAAAAAAAAAAAATTATTTTAGTATTGAAAATTATAGCCTTAAAAATTTCTCTCATCGCTTTTTTCTTTAATTAATTTTTGATTTCACTCACAGTTTTGGTTCTGATGATTTTAAAAAACGAAATAAATAAATAAATTCAAATTTTACTATAATTAATTTATGATTTTTTTTACTATAATTTATGCTAATGATATAAAAGAAAAATTCAAATATCAATGATAATTTTGCATTATCAGTTATCATATGCTAAAAAAAAAATTGATTTAAGCATTCTGTGCTAGAAATTTAATTTAAATTTTAATTTATCTAATTTAAAAATTATTAATGATATTGTGTAAACTTTTGAATAAATTTTATCAATTAAAATAAAATTAAAAAATATTACTAACATTAACAATCCCTCGTAATCGTATGTTAAACGAACGGATGCTTTCAAAATTTTGATAACTGATATGGTATCACTTCGTTGCAGTACTTCTTTTTCATGAATTGATAAAATAGCAAGCGCAAATTGAAACAATACTTTTGTACCATCCAAAAGAAAGCAATCCCAAATACGTATCATTGTCTATAAAAAAAAAACAAAGAAAAAATTTCATTTAAATTTAAAAAAATTAAGAAAAAATTTAAATTTAAATTTCCAACTTCTTATTAAAAAATAATAAATATAGATAATGAAAATAGTTGAATATGGTAGAATGATATCTGTATATATATTAATAGGCCTAGGCCAGATTGCGCGCAAATGCGCTATGCTGCTAATTCCCAAATATACATAATTAACAACATAGTGCATTTACGGGCTTATGGCTAATTCATCGAATTGGGATAGATTTTTTTGTTTTTTTTTAAAGCCAATTATAAAATATTATTTTTATTTTTTCTTAAATTGTCCGGTTTTTAAAATTAGGTCACGTGAGAAAGGTAGTAAGGTAAAATTAGGTCACGTAAAATAGACGAATAGAGAACTTTGATCATTTCAATGATCTGTTTGTAGCGGAAATTGTATGATAAAAGTTTGAAATATAATATGACTAGCAATAATGTAACTTTATGAATATCAATTAATAGTAAATGTGTAGGATAGAAAGGATGTATGATATATGACAATATACTTGATTAATATTGATATGCAAATGAATTTTGTTATCAATCGGAAATCTCTTCAATATGTATAATATTTTCATAGTTGTTGGTTGTAACGAAATTTCAGGATTTGAATTAGAAGAATGGTACTTGATCATGAGGATCATAAAATTAACATATGAATTAATTTATTTTATTTCGGGAAATAACCATGCTATTGTTAAATTTATCATTTCAATATTTATTGATTTGATAAATTTGTTAGAAACTTTAAATCTTTTTTTTTTTTTTTTGCAATATCATTGATAACATATATCAATTTAATTTATAACAAATTTTAAAAAAATTAAAACAAATATAAATAACTTTTTTTTTTTGTATTTGTTAGAAGAAATAAAATATGACTTCAAAAAAATATGATTTTTTTAAAAAAATTTGATTTAAAATTTTAAAAATAGTAAAATACCTGAAAAGGTAAATTCTAACAAATATGAAAAATTTTTTATTTTTTATTTTTATATTTATTAGAAGAAATATAATATTCAAAGTATTTATTTCAAATGAAAAGTATGATTTTTTTTTTTTAATTTTAAAAGTAATAAAATACCTGAAAAGGTACAGCATCATAGAATAATGCTAAAAACCAATTTAGGGTTACTGTAGCTAAATCAATGCCACAATATCCAGGTGAGCAGATAATCGAGGTAATCTTCTTGCAATTAATTCTTTTAGCACCTCCTATGAAAATATTTGCTTAATAAATTTTTCAAAATTTTACTACCAAAATTATCAATAATTATCAAAATTATCAATTTTTAATTTTGCTTCAATTGTAGATTTTTTGTATTTTTAAATTAATAGAATATCATTTCGATAGATTTAGCAATTCTATTTCAAATTTAAAGTTAATTTCAATTATTTTTTCCCAAATTATCATAATAAATTATTTCTCAAAAATATGATAACATTTTTCGATTCGAAATTATCACAGCGGAAGAAAACCTGATCAGCTTGTGCTCCGGTTAATGCATAATCATAATATGATCTGTCGAAATATTTTTCCGTAATTGCAACCAAAAACCAGAATGTATCTTCGATACCAAGAAAAAGCATTGCTATTCCGGCAATAAAATTCATCCCCTGACAATAACCGATCATCGGATTATGCATGCAAAAAGCACGAAGTACTTGCTCTAACTGTTGAATCTAAATTTAATTAATTAATTAATTAATTAATTAATGTCAATTAATTATATGTCTTATAAAATTTTCACAGTGTTAAAATTTTTTTTTGAACAACTTTTATTAAACAAGTTATTCAATTATCAATATTCATAAAAAAAATTATCAATCATTAACAAAAATTTATCTAGAAAAATGAAATTAAACAATATAAATTAATTTTTTTTTTTTAAAACAAATCAATCCGATCTTATCAAATACTTCATTCAATTTAATATATATACTTTTTTTTTTGATCTTTAAAAAATAACCTTTGAAAGATTTCATAAAATTATCAATCACATTTATCCGTTTATCAAACTGATAGCAGTTAACAGTAGTAGAGAAGAAATTATTAGAAAAAATTTTAAGCGGAATTTTTCAAATAAAAATCAAACCCCTTTACATGTTGGTGACATGAAATGTATATTGCCAGGTAATGTACGTAATAAATCAAGTGTTATTTTTTTTTGATGATTATCTCTATACTGAAAGTAAACAAACGAAAAAAACAAGAAATATACAGTAAATTTTTAATTAGAAAATAAATTCAAAATCATAAAATCAATTAAATCAAGTTATTAATTAAATTTGAAATCATAAAATCAATTAAATCAAGTTATTAATATTTACAGTAATAATAAAAGATATCTTTAAATATATCTAAAAAATACAGTAAATTTTTAATTAAAAAATAAATCTGAAATCATAGAATCAATTAAATCAAGTATTTATGATAATAATAATATGTAGTAATAAAAAAGATATATTTAAATATATTTTTTTAAAAAAGGGCCAAATGAAATTTGAATAAGAATTTAAATTAATAATTTGAAAGAAAAAAAAAAAGTATAAACCTGCATTTCATCAAGTGATCCACGTATATTACATAAATCACGAAAGTAATATTTGCCAAATTTTTTTTTAATATCAGCAACTTGTTGATGAATAAGCAATTTCCAAATTGTTGGCCTTAAATCATCAGGTACACCTGTTCGAATAAGCATACGTACTTCATTCTAAGATTAAAAAAAAAAAATTTAGTGATAAGATACAAGATTTGCAAATAATCTTTCTAATATTATCATTAAAATAATATTTTGTAAACTTTATGATTTGTTTTCCCATAAATTGATATTATTATCAAATGACCCATCTCATTCCTGACAATTGTGAAATAATTCCTGATATTCTAATCAATGGGTTATTTTATCAACTTTTTAATCTTGCCACAAAATAATCATTTTAAAAAAAATTTCTTTACATAATTTCTTTTCATAGAATAATTTTCGATATTACACACTCAAGTAATTATTTCATACATATATAAAATAATAATTTTTTGTGTTAATTTCTTAACATTATCATATGATGATCAATTTTATCAGTTCTCTAACACTAGCATAAAATAATTCTTGATATTTTAAACAAATAGTTTTTTATCAACTATAAAATAATCATTTCACCCTATCAATTTTATCAACTGTTTCATGTTATCATAAAATAATCATTTCACCCTATCACAAAGTTGATAATTGCAATTATGCAAATATCGTTTCCATGCAATTCGATGTTGCATTTGAGCAGATGTACATTCCAAATATAATCCATATAATTGTGTACAAATATAATGTAATGCTAATTCTTCATCATCAAATGATCGTTGAAATCCGTATATATCCAAATAATTGCCAAATAATGTTAAACTTGAAAAACAGAAGAAATGAAAAGAATATATATATATGATAATATGATAACTTTATCATTTATCGTCCGTCTCGAGAATTGATTAAAACGTTTACAAATTACTATATTTTATTGAATAAATTATCAAAATACTAATTAATAAACATATTTTCTACGTTGAAATCCGTATATATCCAAATAATTGCCAAATAATGTTAAACTTAAAGAAAAAAAAAACACGAAAAATGAAAAGAATATATATATGATAATATGATAACTTTATCATTTATCGTTCATCTCGAGAATTGATTAAAACGTTTACAAATTACTACATTTTATTGAATAAATTATCAAAATACTAGTGATAAATATATTTCCAATTTCAAAGTTTTATTATTTATTAAATTTAAGGAATAATTTAAAAAATATTGTTATAAAAACAAAAAAAAAGGAGTACCTCTCAAAAGTTGGTAATGTTGGATCAATTGCTCGTGCTTCATTTAATAAATTTATCACACGTCTCTTATGCTGATTAAAAAAAAAAATCATTTATGATAAAAATGATAGAAAAATGTCTCGCTCATATTGCCATGTTTATAAAGCAATATTAGTTAAAAAAAAAATCTTATTCTCGAATAAACGATTCTCTCGAGAATGTTACAATTAAAACATTTCTATTAATTATTTCAATATTACACCTGATAAATAAAACTTGATAAAAACTTACAATATGACTACCAAGTAATTTAACTTGAAGTGCATCAACAGTTTGTTGTTCACCAAGTGGAATTTTAATGCAACTTTGTAACAAAAATACATATTCTCGTTTAAAATTATTCAAATCTTCGATTAGTTTATCGTTTAATCTAAAGAATAAAAAAAAATTTGAATTAAATTTAAGTCTCAAAAAAATTTATTAAATAATTTGAATTAAATTAATTTGAATTAAATTTAAGTTCAACAAAATTTATTAAGCAATTTGAATCAACAAAATTTATTAATTAAGTTCCGGAAGAATTCATATCTCAACAAAATTTATTAAATTTGATAATTTTTGCGTAATGCATTTTAATAAATTTTAGTGAATTAATCGTATCTAAATGTAAATATTTCAAAAGTATTATGGAATGATAAATAAAATATTCTATATTAAAATTACTTAAGAAAAAAGTATTGCAAACAAAATTTGATTGAATTCAAATTTAAAGTTTATAAAATTGTTAACTCATAAAAAATAATATAATTAATTAATAATTCAATATATTCCAATTATTATATTATTTAAATTTAATCATTTAAAATAACACAAATAGTATCGGAAATATGAATTCTCCCAAAAAAAAATATTTATAATGCATTGTTTTATCATTAAAATAAGTAATGCATATTATTTTGATAACTATTAATCATTTTGAAATAAACTGATAAATTTATTTTGAAATATTTATATGTTATGGTACGAATTATTTCATAATTTTAATTTTTTTCTAATAAAAAATTTTTTTTTCATAACAATTATCGATATGATACTTTTATATATTGTTATAAAATTGAAATAAATATTTGATAAATTTATTTCAAAATGCAAAATCATTGATTATTTTGATTAAAAATTTATCAATTTTTTTAAAATAAAATTTTGATAAAAAATGAAAAAAATTTAATTAATAATTTAATTACTAAACATACTGTTTTAATTGAAAAGTTTGCTTCTGTTGTGCGGCATAACGTTTCAACAATCGGATCACTTCATTATTCAGAAATTTATTTCGATTTGTTAATGATAGCGTCTGTTCCGTTGTTATATTTTTTGTTGTGATATTTCGGAAATTATTTCATTGAATAAAATTCAATTATTTAATTTAATAAAATATAAAAAAAATAATTTAATAAAAACCTTTTTAATTAGCAATAACAAAGAAAAGTTTTTTTTTTTTTTTTTAATTATTAAAATATACGAGAAAGCGAGTGGAAATATATATATATATGTATATCGATACATTCTGCATTAACAATAATAATTAAAATTAGCTTATTGATATCGAAATACAAATAATAAATGAAATCGAAATTAATAATATAAATGAAATCGAATTAATAAATGAAATCGAATTAATAATAAATATATATAAATGCATTATAAATATCCAATTATTTAAATAATATTATACAGTAATGAATAAATATTTTACACTTTATGAAAATTAAATTAAATCTTTTCCTATTTCAAATTTATTAATTCTATTTTATATATCAATCATTAAAAAAAATGAAAAAAAAAAATTTTATTAATGGAATATTTATTTTTAACACTTATTTTCATATAATTTTTAACATTTTACAGATAAAAAAAATATAATAAAAATAAAATTCAAAAAAAAAGGAAATTTTAATAAAAATATTATTGGAAAAATATAAACTATAAACTAACGCGGCATCCTTCAGTTGTGCAACTTCAATTGATAACATTTTTTTTTCTTCATTAAGTTCTTGAATTTTAGCTTTTTGTTTATTCGTGATAGCTCGTAGCCAATTTAATTCACTTTGCTGATAACTAAAATTAGCTTACTGATATCAGAACACGAATAATTGATAAATAAAATCGAATTAATAATAAATATACATAAATACATTATACGTATTTATTTATTCAAATATGAATTTACTACTGCCCAATAATTTAAAATCGCTTCATTATCGCTGAAATACAAATAATAAATAAACTAAAGGTAAATTAATTATCAATGAACATATATATTACAAAAAAATGATAAACATGGAAATTATCATTGTTAACAGTTGATATTGATTTAATTTATTATTTATATTTCAACATTTAACAATTTGAAATATCAATTATAAGCAAATAAATAATAAATGAACATATATGTATATAAGAAATAAATAATAAATTGAATCAATAATCGCTAAATATCTGAAATGCAAAATTATTGCAAAATTAATATCGCTGATAAATGAAATTAGTTGACCGATGTCAGGAAAATAAATAACATTTAAAAAATAATCAATAAACATATGAGTAAATAAAAAAATGCATAGGTTATCAGTACCGTTGATTGTTGAAATTTATCACTTATATTGAAATATAAGTGATAAATTTAAATTAATTAAATAAATAGTAAACAAATATTTATGAATATGTGAAATAGAAAATTACTATTAATAATAATTTCAATTATTAATAAATTTAATTTGTTAAATACTAAAATAAATGAATATATCTGTGCATACTTAAGAAACGAATTACATACATATATGATATATAAGAATATAAGTTTGTTTATATTTGTTTCATTAAAAAATTAATTTTTTAAATCTTTTCTTCCCCCACCCATATTAATAATATTATTAATGAACTATTATTAAATTAATAATAATTATTGATAACTTTAATCACCTGTTATTATTGCATGATAATGCATCACTGTTATCATCAGTTGTCGTAATTTCAGCAGCACCAATACTTTGTTCGCTTATATTATCACTGCAATAAAAAGATGCTGGATTCTAATACAAAATTTAACAATTGTTTAAAAATTTTTCATCAAATTGGCTTCAAATTTCATTATCTCTTATTATCAGTTTTTTTTTTCATTATCTCTTATTATCAATTTCGTTGGAAGTTTTTTTTCTTTTTTTTTACATATTAAAATTTTTCATCAATTTACTTTATTTAAAAAAAAAGTCCATAATACCTGCTAATAATAGAAATATTTCTCGATCCATGATTAGATTTCTCAAATGGTTGTCCATTAATCCATTCAAGAATCCATTTATCGTCTCTCGACGGAATTTCCACTCTATCATCATATCCGAGCAATTTTTCCGGCAATTTAATGTTATGATGTCATGATATGTAGGAGGTGATAAGAAAAAATTTATCTGATTAAAATAAAAAGTTTTTATTGAAAAACTTCTTTCAAAATTAACATTCTTACTAATTTCCCTCTCAATAATATTAATTTATAATGAAGCTTGATAATATTTACGTCATTTATAGTGAGTGATATATTTATGAGCAATTTAAGCTTGTTTATGCTAAAGTAAAATTTCCTTGCCGAGATTTTCACTATATCATTTATCATTATCAGAGCATAAATTTTATAAAAAATTTTCAAAATAAATTTGCAAAATTTTGTTAGTAATTAAAATTTATTTGGTTCCTTTTTATGCTGCATTTATTATCAAAAATTTTTTTATCATCTATATCAGAATTATATAAAAGAATGCTAACACTTATCTTTTAAATTGCTTTATTTAATTTATTTAATTATTAATCAATTCCAATTAATAGTAAGATTTAAATCGATACCACTGGATTTTTATTAATCAATTGCATACGGTAATGTTTATCCCGATATGCTAATGATGAATGTTCCGAATATTTTCGAACAATATCTGCAATAATTTACGATTTTTTTTCTTTCATTTCTTTTTGAATTGAATTTATGAAAATGAAAGAAGTTATTTTTTCCAGCAATCATCTAAATTAGTCATTTGCATAAATATGTAATTGCAAATTGAAATGAAAAAGATCATAGGTCTACTGTATTTCGTATCGTATCGTATATGTCTCTCATAGCGTATTTGATATTTAATACCGTACAATGTATCGTACATACAGCGTATCAATTATATTTGTGATAACTGTCTATTTATAGATAACTGTCTATTAGCCTATTTATGCAAATTTTTGATTGCTTAAATTTAAGTGATTTAAATTTGTTAATAATTTCAATAATACTATTTTATCAAATAAAAGTCAGTTTAAACATACTTAATTTTTTCTCGCCAAAAGATGGCAAAAATGATGGCGTTGAACGACTACCACTGTATCCTTGTTTCAGATCTATAATATTTGTTAATTTTCTAAAGTTTCAATAATTCTTAACTTGTCAAATGAAACTTCTCATTATCAAATCGTATCCTCCTTTGAGTGATATAAATTTCAATTAATTATATATCAACAACACAATATGCGGCAATACTTAACTAATTAATTTTGAACTTGTCCCTAGCGTCACTTTTGTTTTTAGCTGTGTAAATTCAATTTCCTCTTCTTTATCACGAGTATCATTTTCACAATCACTTTCGCTCTGAAAAATACGCAAAATGTTAGTTGTTATCAAATAAGCCAATTAAAATAAGCTTTTCCATATATATATATATATAGACTTTGGAGTTTTTACACAATTTTCTTTTTGTCTTTCGTCTTTTTTTTTTTGGAATTAAAAACTTTTTCAAAAGTTTTCATTTGATATTGTTTTTAGGAATTTTGCAATTTTTAAAGTTTTATCAGTTTTTGATATAATTCATTTATAGTATTTTATTTAGATTGGTATTTAAAAACTTTCTAATATATTATCATATGTTCTATTAATTTATAAATTATTTCGAATGAGATATTGAAATAGATTTTAAAATTTAGTAAAAGTAATTTGTATGAATGATGAGAAAATTTAAATATCATTTTTCATTGTTGTTTATTATTCAACATAATTATCATCATTTATCAAAAATGATAATTGACACTTTTTATTGGAATCTTTTATCAGTAATTTTAATTTCTTCAAAAAATACTGATATATAAATTATTAGCAAAATATTTTTTATTTATTCTTCCTTATCAATATTGCTTAAATTTATCCAAAATTTATTTTTCATATCTGATGAAAAACATTTACTGATATCATTTTAAATATTAAAATTATAAATTTACTGATATCATCTTAAATATAAAAATTAATATAAATTTACTGATATTATCTTAAATATTGGTAAAAATTTACTGATATCATTTTAAAGCTTATCGCTTCCGATGATTGTAGTTTTTTACGTCGTACGCTTGTGATCATTTCAACGTTTTCACGTCGATGTTGCAACGCATTAAACCATTTGTTTGCGCTTTGTTCATTTTCCGCAGCAAATTCTAATCTTCTCCCATTAAAGCTGCAACAAAAAATCATTTGATAACGGAAGCGTGGGAGGAGAATTAGTGATAATTAATTTCAAATCAAAATAATCAATATTGCTATTTTTTGCATAATATTTGGATAATATGTGTAAAAGAAATCATATTATCAAATAATATATTTTATGCAATTAATTATTATTATATTTGTTTGTTTGCTTTTATCATTTTCTTTTAAACTAAAAAAAAGAATTTAAAAATTAGAAAACATTTTTTCATAATTAAGAAATAAGAAAGAATTTTTGAAATTAAAAAAATTGAAGAATAAATTATTTTTTTTTAAAATTAAGAAACATTGTTGCTATTTGAAGCGAAGAATGTAGAAGTAAATGAATTCGTAACAATGTATAACTAAATATTAATTTAAATTTCTTTAATTCAGTTTTATATAAATTAAGTTTAGGATTTCTTTTTTAATTTCAAATTTTTTTTATGAATAAATTTTACATATTGACAAATTCACGATAGAAGTTTAATTCGTTATTTTGAATATAAGATAAAAACAAATGAAATATTCCGCTAAAATAACAATTAATTTTATATAAGTAAATATTATTTTTTCGGCGTAATATTTTATCTAAATTGTAAGCAATTAAAAACATAGGAAAAGTTACAATAAAGAAAAAATCAATAAAAAAATCAATTTTTACTAAAAAATTACTAAAATTTTTTTAATGCTCCGATTATGTAGTTATAACTTAATTAATTGTTAATTAATAATTAATTAATATTAAATATTATTCAATTAGTATACTATTTTAAATATTTTTCAATCATCGATGATATTTTACTAATTAATTAGTATATTAATTACTTTAAATATTTTTCAATCATCGATGAATTTTAGAAGGAAAAATTTTCATTTCTCCTTTTTTTAAATATAATTTTTTTCTAGAAAAAGAAAACATTAATAATAATTACATCGATTTTTCATCAGTTCTATCCAACATTGAAAATATTATTAAAAAAGGTAATTGTTGTTTGACTCATTAATCTCGCTAAATAGCAATTAACAATCATATCACCATATCATTAAAGATCGTCTAATTGCAGTCATTTGAAGTTTCAACATCAATTATCAAGTTATAAATTATTGATTATATTTTAATTGCTATTAAATATCCTTTGCTTAGTATTCCTATTATTATTTTTAGAAATTTTATGCTAAATATTCCGCAATATTTATTAGAATTGAAACTTCATTATTAACTAGGTTAGAAAATAATTGATAATTTTATAAATTGTACTTAATTTTTTATCATTAACTTGATTTTTTATCATCAACTTAATCAGCAAGTGGTTAATTTAGTTGCTGAAGTTTAAATGTTATTTAGCTATGAAAATTTTTATCCTATTTTACACTTAATTTTTAAAAAGTTAGTGTTAATGTTTTAGATCTAATCACAGTTATTCAAATGATATAAGTTATTGAAAAGATAATTTTTATCCATTAACAATATCGATAATAATTGATTTCTTAACAATGCTATCCTGTAATGCTTAATTGATAAAAAAGTTTTTTTTCAAAGATATGCTTATTTATACTTTCTTCTTCAATTAAAACTTATTTTTGTGAGATAGCATTATAAGTTCGTTTCATAAATCATTTCAAATCATTCATCTAATAGTAATTTCACAAAAATATATTTAAAAAATTTTTGCAAAAACTTTTTTTTAAAAAAAAAAATTTTTTAAAAAAAAGCAAAATTCATTTCTTTATTAATTTATAGAAAATTGTTAGAATAATTTTTTAATTTTTTCATAAATTATTGTTAATATTTTTGTTAATCATTTCAAAATTATTCCACTTGAATTATTTATCGTAATCAGATGCAAATATATTTTTGACATATACAGATGATAAATGTCAAAAGAAGTATAAAACATTTTCCAGATAACTGATTTTCAATTTAGTAATGATTATTAGTGTTATCCTAAATGATTGCTATTCGTAATTTTTCCAAAGAAATTTAAGCTATCATTTGATTTAAATTACATCATTGTGTTATCACTATTTATTGCTTCCTCTCATCAAGCAAAATGAACTGTCATATTATCATTATTCATTATTATCTCTTATCAAGCAAAATATTATCGTTATTCATTATTATCTCTTGTCAAGCAAAATAAACTGTCATATTATCATTATTCATTGTTATCTCTTATTAAGCAGAATATAATCATTATTCATTGTTATCTCTTATCAAACAAAATAAACTGTCATATTATTATTATTCATCATTATCTCTTGTCAAGCAAAATATCATCATTTGTTATCTCTTATCAAGCAAAATAAACTATCGCTTGACTTCCACTCATCAATCTATAATATTATTTAAAAATACAAATACCTATTATAAAATATTTAAATCTAAATTGATAGAATTCGTCACTGTTACTATTTTAAATTATATTTTTTTAAAATAAGTAAAATCTTTTTCTTATACTAAAGTTATTAAAGAAACAAAATGCTTTCGATTCCTTGTCTATATTTGATTTTTTATATAGAAATTATCAAGACAATGATATTTTGAATTATCATTAAAACATAATAATTTTTAATTAAAAAGTATAAAAATAACTTTTTAAAAATTTCCTACAAAACATATTTCAAAAGAAAAAAATTTTTTTTGATACTTTTTGAAAAGGTAGAAAATCTTTTAACACTTTTTAACACTTTTTGAAAAAATTTTTTAATTTTTTTTTTAAATTTTCTTTACTTTTTAAAAAGTTTTAACAGTGTTATCACTAATGAATTAATCTTCAAGGTATAATTAAACTTTCAAATTTCTATGTATTATTATTAAAATTTTTAAAATACTCTACAGGTAAAAATAATTTGTAAAGAAAATTTCAATTCCTTTCGTAATACTAAAATCAAATTATTAATTGTTTTAAGTTTTATAAAATTTGAATAAAAAAATATTGTTTTTTTTTTTTATTTATTTTTTACAATAAATTTATTTCGTACATAAGCTAAATGAAAATAATTAATTAAAAAAGAAATTAAATTAAATTAATTGAAAGAAATTGAAATTAATTAGAAAACTCACTGAATGATAAATTCAATATCGGAATTTTCTCCCAATGTACAAGCAGCATGATCCAATGAAAATTTCTCGAATGGTTTTTTCTTTTTCAAAAAATCCATTTCATTTTTATATGATATTAGCATATTCTTACTCTCGTCCAATGCAAAAAACATTCGTCGTCGAGATTTTAGCAATGAAAATGCTAAAATTAAACTTTTTCAATTACATATTAATGTTCCAATTAAATGATTAAATGTTAAAATTTTCAAATTTCAATTATAATATTTTAAGTTTTTTAATTTTTAATTTCACTATAATATGCTATGCTAGCTTAGCAATGCAATAAAAAATTTATTAGTACTTAGCACAAAATTTTTATATGCTATTAAATTCACACTGAATATATAAGTAAGAATTTTAGATCATTCTCGAATTTAGCATTTATAAATGGAATTGTATGATGATGATGATTAAATGATAATTTCAAATGTATGGCAAAATATTATCATTCAATAAGTTCATACTTCTGCTATTTGTTCTAATATACAAATAACCAATAATTGAATACCAAGCTTGATTCTGTGATCCTGATAGCATCATTTTTTATCATTGATAAAAATGCGTATGCCTAAAAATTCATATATTTTGTACAAATAAAAAATTTTAATTTTTTTTTACAATTTATTGAAAATTATAAATTTTAAATGTTAAAAATTTAACTATTTTATCAATTTTAATGGTAATTTTGCCAAAATTTTTAAATTTTAACTTTAAATCACTCGTATGAAATTATGTTTTTTGTTTAAATTTCAACACTTGAAAATGCTTATTTTAGATTGCATTATATTTATAATTATATCAATAAAATTATTGAAATATTAAGTGATAATATATCATAATTATATCAATAAAATTGTTGAAATATTTACTGATAATAAATTTCTTATTTCCACTATCATTAGAAAAGTTATTATATTTACAAATCTATTTGAAAACAAAATTTGAATACATCTTTTGCTTGATTCATAATTAAAAAATTGTTATGATTGCTATTTGCATTACAATTCTTAGTGATAATTTATTAAATTTAAAAGTCAGTTAAAATATTTAGAAATTTCGAAATCTAAATTAAACCTAAATTAGAAAAGATAATTTGATAATAATTTGATTATCGAATAGTTATCATTCGCAATAGGAATATATAGATAACAACAATATTTGTTATTGATATGATATCATTTTGATTATTGTAAATTTCTCTAAAATGAAATCATTCATTTTAATTTAATTATATTATTCGAATAATTCATTTATTTCTGCTATAAGTAAAATTGAAAAATATTTTATTAAATAATTAATTATTCTCGATGAATTTGCAAAAACAACGAAAATATAATAAAAGTATGAATGAAAATTATGAAAAAAGAAAATTTGAAAATTTTTTGACGAATGCTTAGTGAAATATCATAAAGCAAAGCAGCTAAGCTAACATAATTTTGAAATGACTTTTTCCTTTCAACAATTAAAAAATTTGAATTTGAGTTTTCTATTTCATAGATATTGATAAATATATTTTATCATGAAATAGATAAGAGATAATGATTTTATATCTCGTAAAATAGCTATTTAAATCTTAATTATTGATATATGTAAAGAATGATTAATTGATAATGATTATAGATGTCATCAAATAATTTTCAGTAATCATTATTTTAATAATGATTATACATATATATGTTACGGCCAAAAATTATTTAAATAATTATCATGATAGCGATTATGTATTATTAAAAGTATATGCTTTAATTATAATGATTATTTCTATTTTGATCAAATTATAAATTTTACATAATATTACATGTACATGTGTTATCTTTTTTAAGAATAGAATAAGTATTCTTGTCATTATCATTATTATCATTATCATAATTTTTACTTAAAAATATTCTATAAACCGTAGTAGTAAATAGTAATAATAATATAACATATTGTTTAGAAAATTTATTTCTCATCTGATCAAATTTTCCAGTTAGAATCTGAAATAAATCAGCATTTTATTACACCTTGCATTAAATAAATAAGTCAATCAATCGTTAATGAAAATGTTAATAATTGAAAAATTTATCATTTATAGGGATAATAGAATAATCGATAATTTGGAAATCAATACTATTATTTTTTGGAATAATTTCTCTTCTGATTAATTAATAATTAACAAATATTTTATTAATTTTCAATATTATTTAATATTATACGATAAGGTTTATCATTTATAGAGATAACAGAATAATCGATAATTGAGAAATAAATACTATTATTATTTGGAATAATTTCTTCTCTGATTAATTAATAATTAACAAATATTTTATTAATTTTCGATATTATTTAATATTATATAATAAGAAATAAAATATTAGATTAAATTTTATGATATTTCAATTTCTATGCGATATTTTCAATTAAGCTGAAAAATTTGTTGTATAATATTTGAATAAAAATTTTCGGTAAAAATTTATGGCAATATCTTTAAATTGAAAAATGATAGAATAAATTAACAAATAAATTAGCTGGTTAATAATTACAAAGGCCAGAAGCCAAGAAATTAATTAATTAATTTTAGTGCTAGCAAATAACAACGATTTTAAGTAGCAATTATCGATATAAATAAAATTAATTTGTGCTTTACGCTTAATGATATCTTTAAAATTCTTATCAGTATAGGCATCGTAAAGTAATAGTTACTTTTCTTAATTCATCAATATTTATGTTTTATTTTGTTTTTGTTTTCATTAAATTATTGAAAGTATCGAATAATTTAGATATCATGATAAACGAATATCAATACAGTAATCCGTTTGATTAAATTCATTTTTTTGATAATTCTAAATTACATCTAATTACCATTATACTTTTATGGTAGGATAGAAATTAAATGAAAAAAAGTGATAATTTCATGGTAAAAATATTCTAACCTAAAATACTTTTATCATATCAATTAACTCCAAATATTTTCTTTTTTTCCAAGGAAAAAATGATTTAGATAATGTGGAATCTGACGAATTTATAAATTTATTTATTCGTATTATAATTTGAGTAAAAATTTCTTTAAATTTTAATTTAAGTCATCGAAACATCCTAAGTTCTATTGAAAAAAAAGTAACTTTATTTGTGAAATTTTTCGCGCTTAAAAAATTAATAATTATTTATAATTCATTACTTATTAATTGATTACTAAAATTGATTTAGGTAACTGAATAGTTGAGATATGTTTACTTAATCTTTTATCGATAATTTGATTATTTTTTTAAATTACAATAGGAATGCATATTTCACAGCTTTATTAATCGAATTCCGTAATCGATGAAAGTCTTTCAGAGAATTTCCGGAAAGCTAAATATTTTTGAGTTCCATTTTTCAATAATTTTATAAATAAATTTTATGAAAAAAAGAACAAATTGATTTCATTAAGACTTCTGAGTTAGTAAACAACAGAGAAATCAATTTTTTTTTTATTCAATTGCAATTTTTGGAAAATTTACAAAATAGCATTTCATATTTAAATTCACTTTTTCCTTAGGGAACTTTTTAGCTCTCTGATGTGACAAAAAAAAAAGTGAAAAATAAACTTGCGCCATATTTTTTTTTAAATTTTTTTAGAAATTTTATAAGATGGCGGTGCAATTTTAATTTTATTCTTTTATTTATTTAAAATTTTTAAGCTAAAAAATTTATTTTTGGAATAAAAATTTTTAACGCAAACTTTTTTCATGTCGTTGAAGCGATTCAACGAATGTTGACAATTAAAAAAAAATTTTCGGAAATATGATCGTGAAATTTTGGTAAATAATAAAAATTTTTTAAGAAATAAATTTTCCAGTTTAATAATGAGTGATTAAAAATGATGATCGCATAAATATCGGATAAATATCTTTTCATAAATTATCAAGAAATAGGATAAACTTTGGATAATAAGTTTTAACTGTATCATAGATTTGATCCGATCAATTTTGATAAAGAATATATATCATGCTGAATGATGAAAATAATTTTTTGATTGCTTAAATCATCTAAATTTTATACTACTAATTTTGATTAAAAGTTTGATAATTTTAATAGAATACTTAATAATTAAAAGAAATTTTATTCTTGTTAATATTCCATATTGTATAATTTTTGTTTTATTTCTTTTTAAATATAAACTTACAACAAAATTTACCTTTACTCAAATATTTTTTCTATTTATTTACTTTTTTTTTTTCATTGTTTATCAATTTTTTCTTTGCAGTTGATAAAAGAATGTTAAAAGATGATGATAATAAATTATTAAAGTAATAAAAGTATGATAGTTTCGAGATAATTTAAAATATCAGTAGCAACGAAAGCAATTAAAATTATAAATATCATTGATAGGAAAAAAAAAATTTAATAATTCGAAATAATTACCTTTTCCTTGCTTGCAATATTCATTCGATGCAATATTATTTTAATGTTTTTTTTTTTAATATTTGTTTATAAAACTTCGATAAATTCATTTATATTTATTAGCGGAAAAGTTTCATTAATTGCAATTAGTTTATGAATTACAAGACGAAGTAGAAGAAGAAGATGATGAAACTAGTCCATTTATTAATTTATCCTTACTGATTATGAATAATAATACATTTTGAAAAATGAAAAAAAAAAAAAAATAAAAGTTTGAAAAAAAATGTGCATGAACGATAAAACTGATATACTTACTTTTTGTTGTTTAATTAATTGCAATTAAATTTTGATAAATTTTAAATTACTCTTCTCGTAATTTTTGTATAATCATAGTTTTTAATTTAAATTTTTGATATTTATTGAAATTTAGTAAAGTTAAATCTAATAATATAGCATAATTAGTGAACGAAAAATTTTTTTACTGTTTAATCTATCGTAATTCGTCATTAAATTTCGGTAATGTTTTATCGCATGAAATATTATAATATTAATAAAAATTTTTGAAATGATGCTAATTAAAGCAGTTTCAATTATTTTTATCATAATATCAGATTTGTTAAAGCACCTTCAATTATTTTATCATTATATCAGATTTATTAAAGCAGTTTTCAATTATTTTATCATAATATCAGATTTGTTAAAGCACCTTCAATTATTTTATCATATATCAGATTTAGTGATGAGATTGTATTAAATTATCGGTTATTTTCCAATCAATTCTTAACTTATATTGAATCGAAGTAAAAATTTTTATTTTGAATTAATATTTTTTTTATTCGAAACTTTTCTAAGAACCATTTTTATTCTAAACTTTCCTAAATTAATAAAATTTCACTTCAAATTTAATAAAAAAAATGAATTTCTGCATTTTATAAACAAATTTTTAAATGTCATTTTTAACCTTTAATACGTTGACATCACTAGGTGTAGCTATGGAGACAAAAAATCTGATATCGAATATTTAAATTAATAAAATGCTCCAACTTTGGCTACATTATTTTGGATTTTTATTATTGCAGAAAGAATGTACCAAAATGCAAATATATCATGCGTGCCTAATTTTGAAATTAAAAAAATTTTCTCATAAATTTAAAATTATCAGCAATCACTGGCAATTATCAGATCAGTAATTAAAAAAAAATGAATTTATCAAACATTCAAAATTTGTCGCAATTTTCGTTCATCATATTTACATATTATCTAATAAAGTGGATCAAAGTTTAAAAATAGAAATTCAAAAATTATTCAATTAATGCAAAAATTTCAAAGCGCATACAATTTGTATGCAAATTTTTTGAATATACTGTGCATTTAAGTATATGGTAAATAAAAATAATTTAAATACGTAAAGAATTTAAATAAGTCAAATTTGAATTCGTTATAACATAAAATGTTAAATTTCAATGTTTAGTATTAAAATTTTTTATTCATATTGATGTAATATCAATGGATGATACATATATCACGGTATGTGATATTAGTCGGTACAACTATGATATTTCAATTTGATAAAAATATATCACAATAATCGCTTGTTCAATGATTCGTGATAAATAGCTGATGCTTGAAATAAATGAAATATAGAAATGCTAAAATTGTTTACAACAACTGCAATGGATTTTATTTCAGATAATAATGAGAATTGATAATAAAAATAAATGTATGGTAATAGGTAATAGCGTGGGTAATTTTGCATCAATTTTCCCATCTCTAGGTAATGAAATAATATAATTTTTCACTATATATGAAAAATTAGATATGATTTGCTTTTATATAAATATTTAGATATAAAGAAAATAAATGAGCTTTGATTATGTACTTGTAAGAGTTATCATATTCCCTAAGTATTATCATATTCCGTGAACACTACAGTATTCTGTAAGCAGTACCATATTTCGTGAGTATTGTGATATACTCACTGAAAGTTTTTGTAATATTCCGCGAGTATTAGAAATATTCCATGAAAATTACCTATTTCATTAGCATTACAGTAATCCGTCAGTAATACCGCATTTTTGAGCATTACGAAGTTTTATGAGCAGTATCATATCTCGTGATATTTGAATATTTCGTAATCATTATCATTTTGATCGTTAACATATTTCTCGAGTATTACAATATTTCGTGAGTATTGTAATATTTCGTAATATTACAATGTTCCATGAGTACAACAGTGGGACTACCGTATTCGCAACGCAAATTACTGTGAGCGTATACCATATTCCGTGATTTATTCAGTTTTTTGATGAAAATTGATTTGAAGTGTAAATAAATAAAATGCCTTCAGAGTTATTTGATTGACATCTGATGAAGTTAATTTTATTTATTTTTTTATTGCAAATGAAATGAAATTATTCTATTGAAAGTTCTATTTTTTATGCGATCAATTTAACTACTCATTCTCAATGATAATAATATTTGAATTATTTTATTTAATTTTATTTTATTTCTTCCATCACATTTAATTGTTTTGGCTTATTAGAAAGATTTTTGAAATGAAAAAAAATGCAAGAAATATTGAGCAATTCACTTCACTTTCTCTGTTTCTATCTCCCTCAAAAATGGAATTTTAAAAAAAAAATTGCTAAGAAATTTTGCAAACAAACAGAAAACAAAATGCTCAGAAATATTGCTTAGAAAGTGAAATTGACTAAATGATAGTATGAAAGAAATATATTTTTATTTTATAAATAAAAAATTTCGTAGTATATTTACTTACCTTATTTACAGTTGATTTTCCCATAAATTGATCACCGGAGTAATTCAAGAAATTTAAAGCTTATAAATTCTTATTTTGATAAATCTCTTATTTTAGCCAAATATATTTCTACATTATGACTTTTATAAATTTTGTCGAGACAATTTTTAATGGCAAGTGAAATTTTCAAGAACTTGTTAATTATTTATCTATTATAAATAAAGCAAGAAAAGCTATATTATAGCTTTAAAGATAATATATAAATTTCTTTTATTCCTTTAAAGGCTTTTATAACGAATAATAATAATTGTATAAAAGTTTCATCTATTCTTTAAAATAATTCTATTTTCATTATTTCAAAAAAGTATTTGATTGTAAACAATTTTCAATTTTTAAAATATTTTCAAACGGTAATTTTATTATGTTAAAGCTATATTATTCGATGTGAAATTTTGATGCTTGATTTCTTGTTATTTAATCTTTTGTAAAACAATGAAAAAATAATTGATCCATTTCGAAAATTGAATTTACATATGTTTATTTGAAGTAAACGCATGTCTTTTTTTTTTTTTTTTGTTTGCTAACATATTTTGTTTGCCAACAATTTAATTTCCTAAATTCTTAATTTTATTTAAAATTCGTTCCAGACAAAATATATACAAGTTTTTATTATCTTCTTGAATTTGAGGAAATCGATAAAATACGTAAAGCTTAAAATATTCTATTTCAAAATTTTTTTTTTCTATTTAAGCATAATTCGAAAAATCAATTAATCAATATAATAGCTCTAAGAGTAATATCAAAAAAATCAATCAATCAATATATATAGCTTTAAGCGTAATTCAAAAAATCAGTCAATCAATATATATTATTTCTTGCCGCTATAAATATATTGAAATATTTTATATATTTCTCTAAAATTCTTACTTTTGTTTACAAGTAAAAGCTAAAAATGAATATTGTTTGGCATAATTTCATAAACAATTATTTTTATCATATCCTTATTAACTACAAAAAAAATGAATTTATTTTAATTATCTTTTTAAATGATAATCATATTTTCTATTTTCGCTTTTCTATTTAATTAGGCTTTTTTTTTTATTTCTCTAATTATCTTCATTTACCAATGTTTATATAATTCCTCATGTGTTTAAAAAATTCTTTTACTTTAAAGAGATAACAACAAAGAGATAACAAAAAAAAAAGGAAATTGAATAACTGAAACCTTCTGTAAGTGTTAAAGTTTATAATTAAAGAAATCTTAAGGTAAAAAATGTTAATGATTTATTAATTGAACAATTAAATTACTATAAATTAAGCAAATGATAAAATTGATAAAAATCTAATTTTTTTTCATAGAAAATATTTCTCGTTTATATATAGATTCTGATTTTATTAGCTAAATCGGTAATATTATCAGTTGAAATGAATAGGTATATGTTTGATCTTATTGATTATCCAATATTAAATCCAATCAAAGGAAGATATTGGTTAAGATTGAATTTTATTCTTATGCTGATCAAAATACTTCATAGCAATTTCAGTAATGGCTTATAGATTAATTTAAATTTAAAATACGATATTGCTTAATCAATTACTTAAATAATGAAATCACAGTACAAAAAAAAATT
This sequence comes from Dirofilaria repens, assembly GCA_008729115.1. Lineage (NCBI taxonomy): Eukaryota > Metazoa > Nematoda > Chromadorea > Rhabditida > Onchocercidae > Dirofilaria > Dirofilaria repens. The sequence continues at coordinate 213,365 of SNRZ01000064.1, forward strand.
TGATATTACTTGGACAAGAAACTATTTCCAAAAAATGAGGAAATTAAATATTATATGATCAAATTTTATTTTAAAAAATCATTGTTCAAAAAAAAAAAAAAGAATTGGCAATTGATCAAATACATAAAAGAAAAAAAAAACCTATGATTCAAAAAATAAAGGAAATTTGATGTTATTTAATGAAATAATCAAAAAAAAAAACAAAAGGAAATTAAATGTTATTTGATCAACTATTTGAAATCACTAAACTGTTTAAGCATGAAAAAATTGATATGATATATACGAGGCTTGAAATGATTTCTTTTAAAATAAAATTTTTGATTTAAAATTTTTCAATTCTAAAAAATTTTTGATTCTAAATTTTTTGATTCTAAATTTTTTGATTCTAAATTTTTGGATTTTAAATTTTTTGATTCTAAAAAATTTTTGATTCTAAAAGAATTTTTGATTCTAAATAGTTCTAAGATATTTCATGTTGAAAGTTAAAAAAAAAATAAAAAATAATTCTCCATTAAAAGTTATTGAATTTTTATTGGTGAAGAAGAGAAGATAAAAATTAAAAAAAAAAAATCTTCAATCATCAGATAATCGTTCATCAGATAATCATTCATTGCTATCATTTTAGTTTTTAATCCTTAAATGATATTGATAAATTCGTTTTTCCTAGAAATGTGAAAGACGATTAAATTACAAATGTAAATTGAATTTTGCTCAATTATATGCATTCAATATCATTTAATATATTCTAAATTTATATATATGATGATAGCCTTCTCTTTTTATCAAACAATTAATCGAAAAAACGAAAGCAAATAAACAACTTTTTTTAGCAATTGTTTCTTTTTATTTTTTTAATAATTATCTAAGTGAAATATCATTAACTGCTAAAAAATAATGATATCACTGATTGAAAAAAAAATGAGAGAGAGAGAGAGGGAGAGAGGGAGAAAGAGTTAATGAAATTCATTGGTTAAAAATTAAATAAGCTAACAATTTTGATGAGGGGCGTATTAAAATGAGAATGGTATAAAAATTCTTGGCCTATCAATGAATTTAAATACGAGGAAAAAAATAAAGAAATTATAATGATTTTTCTAGCGTCATTTTTGTTTTAGTAATAAAAAAATTTATCACTGCTGATGAGTATATAAGACTAAAAATTTTGATAAGAATTTCAATTTCGTTTTGTCCAACTTATTTTATAAATATTAAATTTTAAGTATTCAAAATAGGTATATATATATATATATATATATATATATAAATATGTTGTTATTAAATTTTTTATGTTATTTCATTTATGCTTTTTTAATTTAATGGAATTTGTTTTATTTTTGAAATTATTAATTTCTTGATTATCTTAATTAACGATATTTAAGTATGCTTAAATAATATGTTATGAAAATATTATTAGATCGAGATACACATTCCATAGCTTTTAAGCATTTTTTAAAAAATGAATAAAATTTTTGAAATTTCAATATTCGATTCTTAATTATTTATTAGATTTAGAAAAAAACTATAAACAATCGTATCATCTTTCATCCATTTTTTGATGTTACATAAAAATTTTTACATGTATGATGATGGAAAATTGATAATTTAAATTTAATATTTATTGTGAAATTAATTAAAGTAAAATTTAATTAATAATAATCCGATTATTTATATTGCTTTTGGAAAATATTCAAGAGATTTTTATGCAATTATTATTTTATGCAAATTTAATAATTTAGATAAGTCAAAGTTCATGAAATATTATTTATTGAATTAAATTTAATAATGTACTATTTTAATTGTCACTTTTATAATTTAACAATTTATAAATTATATTCCTTTTTTCTTCTTTTTTTATTCATTTTCTCGAAATGACTTTTTAAAGTTTTGCACAATAGATTCAGGATAAAGGAAATTTTTTGATTTCTGATTAAAGATTGTTAATTTAATTAAAATGAATTAAATATAGAATTATCATATATAAATATTTAATTATTAATTATCCGTTTCTTTTTTAATTAAAACACATATAATTAAAATTTATAAAATGAAAAGAACGAACTTTTAAACAACCTATTAGCCAAAGCTTATGGCAAATGAATAATATTTAGCTTAAAAGCTTTTTTAATATTTTGCTTAAAGAAATTAAATACTTATTTTATTACTGTATATAAATACATATGCTGATTAAAAACTCCTTTATCTTTGCTATCACCTATTTTTTTATATATTTGATATTTTAAAAAAAAAATTTTTCCATTTAATCTATTTCCATGTTTTGCGGAAAAAAAAATTTTATTTATTTTTAGTTTTTAAAAATATTTATCACTTTTCGAAAAAAATATTTGTAAAAATTGGAATTATCATAAATTAATCACTTCGTTGATTTTGAAAATTCTAAATTTTTTTGATATTTGCTTAATTAAAAAACTAATGAAAATAAAAAATATTGCAAACTATTATAAACTTTAATTATGATTATCTGTAAAAATGTGTAATTTAAAATAAATGAAATTTCTGAAAATAAATATTATTTATTATTTTTGCTTTTCTTTTTTCTTCTTTGTTCCAATGATATTAATCATGAAAAATAAATTGTTATCGAAAATAGTAGAAAAAAAAAATCATGAAAATAAAATAATATTGTCATCCGAATTTAATTTTATTCATTGTTATATTAACGACAATTTATTTCGAATCATAACTTACGTGAGCCACGTGAATTATTTGCGTAAGAAAACTGGGATTCCAGACAAATGAAGGAATCATTGTTTCATGAAAAAAAAATTTTGAACATTTAAAATGTCTTAATAATATTGTCCATAAAATTTAGATATAATTTAAGATGAAGATTTTAGCCATTTTAATTTACCATTATTATTATATAAATTTTTTTAAACTCATCTACTGAAGGTAATTTACTCAAAACTATTTTTTTTTTGAATATTATTTGATCAGAAAATTACAATCAATTTGTAATCTTCTAAAGCTATCAATTTTATCGTCCTATTTGGGCTTATTCTGATGATAAAATAGATTGATGTCTAATATCTGACTCACTAGAAGAAAATTGAAATCGTTATAAAGCCGTTGATTATCCGTTTTGAGCATCATATCATTTATTTTGTTCGCTTTTTTATCACGACGAAATTATCGATATAAATGTTGTTTTATCTTCACTGGAATATATCTTATCTTCATGAAATATATGATATTTCTTAAAAATTTGGAGCAAAATTTTTGGAAAAAATATTGTTTTAGTAAAATTTATATAGTTTCATTAAGTGATAGATATATCATTTCACTTTCGCTACTTTGATGAAATATACAAATGCATGTTTGATTTTATTAATTCATTCAAATACCAATTCGAAAAGCTTTTATCTACGTGTGATCAAAGTTTCATAGATTACACCCGATGCTAATTGTATCAAACAATTCCGACCGAAGGTATAAATTTTAAATTAAAAAATTTCGACTTAATTTTTATTCTGATTTCTTGCCTTATATTGTTAAATAAAAAAATAGAAATAAATGCAAGCTAATACTTTCGAATTAATGTAAATCTATTTTCTATTTTTTATGATTTTTCTTGGAATAATAATGAGAATTTTGATAACAAAATGCTTTATTTTTCTTTTACTTATTTATGCCTTTTATTTTATCATAATCTAATCTGATAATTTGTGTTCAAAAATACTTGTTCATTTTTTTTAAGAAATTCATATAGAAAAATTTTCTTATCATAGATCTAAAATAGTTAGTTGATTAATAATTGATACATCATATTTCAAAACTATTAAAATACTTACAGTTATTTAAGAAATTTTTCTAAATTTTCAGTTTGAAATGAATTATGATCGATCAGTCATCTCTCAAATATTAGTGAAAGAAGTATTTTCATTTAAACTGTTAAGTTCATGTTTATCACTTACTTATCATTCGATTGAATTGTATAAATTTCATTCATCACTTAATTTAGTATAACGATTAGACTCAAATATCAATCAATCACAATCAAACTTATATAGCTATTAGAAGATATTTTATCGAGAAATATTTTAATTTTATATTTCATTTAATTACTTTATTATTATTATTATTAAATGTTTAAAAACAAATTAATAAAATTAAAAAAATGAATTAAATTTTTTGCATAAATTATCATAATAGATATTTCAAATGATATCATCTTGCCATAAACGTCAATGATATATCCTTATGATTAAAATCAAAATACAGTAACTTCATTGATAATTAAATAATTGTAAAAGCTACTACTAGTTTGTTAGAGATAAAAATATCCGAGAATTTGTCATCGTCAGATTTTAACAACAATCTGTCACCCTCAGATGTCACAGATTTGCATCATAATTTTTTCAAAAAATTTGCATGAAAAATTTAGCAAATTTCAACAATTGCAGCTTCAAAAATTTCAAATTTTCAACTTATATCTTAGTAATTTTCCTGAGAATTAGATCGTTCGTTCCATTATTAAAAATAAATATAATAGCAATAATAATAATAATAATATAATAATGATTAATAATAATAATAATAATAATAGTAAATAATACGTTAATTAAAAGTAAAACAAATCATTAATTATTATAATATATAAAAGTACGAAACATTTCTCGCGAAATATTTCATTTTGAAATAAGAATGATTTAATTTTAGTAAGAATTTATAAATAAGTTTTAGTATTTTGTTTTTACTCATTTATCAATTCTCAACATATCACTTCGCATATTTAAACCATTAATAATCAATACTTAGAATGACGTATTGTAGCAAGAGGACATAAAATACAATTAAAGTTAAAATATAACTTTTCTATTTATATTCCTATCACATATATCATATCAATCAAAACATTGTGATAAAATAATTATGCTATCCCCGTATAAATTAATAATTAAATTGAAATTAATTTTATTTTGTAAGTTCGAATAAAAAAAAAATTAATTGTGCTCATTTGATCTCCAATAAAATCATGAATTTCATAGAAGATCTATCATGTATTTTTCAGGTATATATTTTTCACAATTTTTTTTCTATTTATTATATTCGTTTTTTTAGGATAATTACTTAATTTGCTGAAATTATTGATTAGAATGATTTCAACTATATAACTTCTTTTAATTGAACAACTGAATAATTAATTTGGTGATTTATTAAATTTAATAGCAGTTCTTTTATTGAAAGTTAAACTTACAATATTACAAGGCTAGCAATATTCAGAAGCTATTAAGCTATCAGAGTGATTATGTTATCAATTGAAATTACCATTACTTATTCATTTAATTGATTATTTAATTTATGAAATCAAAGACGGTAATTCGAGAGTAATTCTGTTTTTCTCGTTTGCATTTTCTCGTCATGCTTCGAATTAACGTAAGAAAATGATTATTACAGGTATAAAAAGAATCACTAATGACGGCCTATCAAATATTATCATTAGTTCTCTTATTACTGGTAAATTTTATTTTTATAAATGAATTAATTAAAATTGTATTAATACTATAGCATATAATAATACATTCTCATTTTTTGTTTTTCTAATTTAATTTATTCAAAATTTTTAGTATTTAATACTATTTAATCATATTTTTATAATTAACTGTAATACGATTTGATAAGTAATGGAATATTTGATTATCAAAAAGTGCAGAATGATCATGAAGATGAACTTCCCATTTTTTTTATATTCGATAAAAATAAGCAATATACGAATAATTATAACTGATTTATTGATTGATCAATTAGTCGATAAATTGAATTAATTTTTCTAATGGATATATATATGTAAAAACATAGATGCAAGAAATGGATTTTTCTAGGAATTGGATAAAATTAATTGTACAAAATCTGAATTTAATGGCATGGAAAAGATGCAGGATTCCATGAAAGATTCCAGATTCCATGAAAAAATGCAGAAAGACGATGAATTTAGGAGGGGAAAGCGAGCTCTCGATGTATTAGAAAATATTGATGGATTTGGAATGAAATTACAAAATATGAATAAACCAGAACATGCTGAATTAAGGAGACAGAAGCGATCTGTTGATTCTGTTAACGGTGATGGATACGGGATGAGATTACGATATTTGGATGCAGTTGAGGATGATGGATACGGATTAAAGAAACGAGCTCTTGATGCGTTAGAAGGTGAAGGATTTGGATTGAAGAAACGAGCTCTTGACGCATTAGAGGGTGAAGGATTCGGATTCAATAAACGAGCCCTTGATGCGCTAGAAGGTGAAGGATTCGGATTCAATAAGCGAGCTCTTGATGCGTTAGAAGGTGAAGGATTCGGATTCAATAAACGAGCTCTTGATGCGCTAGAAGGTGCTGGATTTGGGTTAAAAAAACGAGCTTTGGATGAATTAGAAGGAGCAGGATTTGGGTTAAAAAAACGAGCTCTCGATTCTTTAGAAGGTACCGGATTCGGTATAGAAAAGAAAGCTCTGGATGCATTAGAGGGTGCAGGTTTTGGTTTAAGAAAACGAGCTCTCGATTCGTTAGAAGGTGCGGGATTTGGCATGGAAAAGAAAGCTCTCGATGCATTAGAAGGTGCGGGATTTGGGATGGAGAGAAAGTTCTCGATATATTAAAAAACGCGGGATATAGAAGAATAAGACCGAAAATGAATAAGATTTATAGAATGCGAAATTATCCTTTCCAATCTTCCGGTTAATTTCTTAATTGTAATTAATATAAAATTGATTATTTATTATCAAAACAAATTAACTGTTAAAAATTTAAAGATCTAAAAAAAATTTTTTCATAAATTAACTGATTTATTTATGATAAAATTGATAAAATTAAATTATAATTTATTTATGGTAAAATTAAATCAACATGAATAAAACGATTAGTTTTACAGGCTTTAGGACTAATCGATTCGGGAATAATCGTTATTTCGCAAATGGAAGGCATTCTCGTCCATCTAAGATGATAATTTCTTCAGTAATAATTTTCCATTCATTTCATCTTATTTCCTTATTAATGATATTTTTAAGTTAAACTATCAAAAAAAAAAAAAAAACGATTCAATTTTTCCTTGCATATATACATATGAATGATTCGAAATATTTGATAAAAATTTCAAAATCTAAAAGTTATAGAAATTTTTCAATTCACTAATAAATTTATCAGTTGATCTAAATTCCAAATGAATATATTACTATAAGTTGAATGATTGATATTTTTCAGATTGGCTAACAAAATCATCAGCTTTAAGTTGATTTATAAAGTTCAAGTCATACTAATTTGTTTTTATGTCTATAAGTTAATTTGTTAGATTGTAAATTAAGATCATTGATAAGTTGTTAAGAAAATATATATATATCAAACATTCTTTGCATCGTTTTACAGTTTTATTTGTTTTAATTTCATCGTATACGAATTATTTTACAATTTCAAATTTTTAAATGTTTAAAAAGTTTTTTTTAATTATATTTTAATTCGGATCAATAAATTTTTTAATTTGAAATCGATAAATTAAAGAATCCAAAAATGAGCTAATTAAAAAAATTAAAAATATTTAATAAATTGTTATCAAATTTGCAAAAATCAGTTCTAAATTTTTTCTTAGAAAACATATATAAAATTAGCTAACTAAATAATTTTCAGGAAAATATCTGAAATGAAATATGAATAAGGGAAAAGAGAGAGAGAGAGAAAAAAAAATGTCATGAAGATCCATGTACGACTACTACATGATATTAAAATGTATCCTAAATCAGTGTAAAATTTTTTTCATTGTATCATTTAATAAATGTTAATAAATACATCTTTATTTCCGATCTTACAGTAGAAAAAAGTTAATAACAATACAGTAGTCAATAACAGTAGAAAAAAGTTAATAAGAGTACAGTAGTTAGAAAAAAATTAATAAAAGCGCAGTAGTTAGTAACAGTAGAAAAAAACACGTAAATACGTAAAATGTTAATACATTTTTCATATGCATGAGAATACCATAAATTTATGAATGTAAACAAAAAATTCATAAATGTTTTCTTTACGAATTCTGAAACTTATCACCTATGAAAATATCATTATTTAATTTGTTTATGTAATCTGTAGGAGTATACAAATGAAGCCTAAAGGTAGTTTATAAAGAAATAATTGTCATTTATCTGAAAAATAATTACAATTACAGTATACTTATTACATTTAATACAGTAATTTATTGCATTCCACTAAAATGAAAAATTTTTGTCTCCATTTTAAAATATCTTTATTGCACATTTTATTATTTCTATAAACATGATATTATTAGAATTTAATACCGAGTTATCAGCTGCATCTGCATATCACAAAGCATGTAATATAAATGAATGTAATCTGTACAGTATATGTATATCAATGAATCATAAGACAAGAACGAAGATTAATCATAAAATATTAATCAATATCTTAATATATAATTAAGTATAAGTAATAATAATAAAATAGAATAATGATATACTGTATAATATCATATTTGTCAAAAATAAATGCGTCTAAATAGCGTTATTTGAAAACGAATATATAAAATTGATAAATTTAACCAAATAATACTTGAAAATGACTTAAAAATTTAAAAACTAAATGAACAGGTAATAAGCATATCGAGATATTCTTAAGTATTGATTAGGTAGGCATTGATAACAGATGAATAAATCTGTTATTCATGCAGATAACAAACACATAAGATGGACAAAATCTGTTATATCCATGCGGATAAAAGTATATCAAGATATTCTCGAATAAATATAAGTCATTGAAAAAGATGAACAAAATCTGTTATTTCTATGCGGATAAAAGCATATCGAGATATTCTCGAGTAAAAATGAATCATTGAAAAAGATGGATAAAATCTGCTATATCCATGCGGATAAAAGTATATTATCGTGAAAGTTTGATGTCTGCCAGATATATTTTGCTGTCGAACTCAAACCTCAAACTTGGGTAATTAAACTTTCATGACAATAAATTTGATAACATATCAATAAACACAGCGATTATAAGATCAGTAATATAAATCCAATGATTTCAGTAAAACAATTTAATGACGATAACATAATTTAAAGAAAAAGATTAAGTAATGTCCGCTGTAGAATGTCCAAGAAGAACCCAAAAAAACTATATAATAATCCTTTGGTGTTGGGTTTATATATGTTAGGGAATGGGAGTGGTTTACTTGAAGGCATTCAAGCACCGGAAACACACCGGAAATGGTACAAATATTATAATAGGATTGAGTAGGAAGATTGACATGGGAGCATAAAAATGCAAATTTGTTAGATAAAATAACAACAAAAAAGTCTCTCATAGATCCCTCCTTGCCAGGAGCTTTCGGTATGATATTTTTCCAAATTATTCTTCCTTTCGCTAAAAAGTTGGAAACAGCGACTTATGACATAATTGCTCTGAATGCCTGAAATTGAATGGCATTGTCGCTCCGGATTAATTCGGGATACCCGCGTCTTGCAATAAATCTCCGAATAGCGTGCAAGAAAGTTTCCGCGGATTGGTCCTCTGCTAATTCGAGATGCATAGCCCTTGTCGTAAAGCATGTGAATAATATTACCCATCTTTTTGTTGATATACTATTACCTTTGATTGAGAGTGGACCAAAATAATCCACACCAACATGTGCGAAGGGTCTAGATCGGTTGATGCGAGTTTCAGGAAGACTTGCCATTGCGGTATTTGAACGATGTAGAGTTCCAACGCTTAAGACTCGGCATCTGCTTATTATTCGTTTGACTTTAGTTCTTCCTTTAGGAATCCAGAATCTGCTCCTTAATTCTGAAACTGTATGTGAGATGCCTGCATGGCATATATTTTCATGTTATTGCAATATAAGAAGTTCCGTTATCGGGTTGTGTCGAGGGACTGTTTACGAGCTTCTGACAACTCTGAGTTCTCCAGTCGGCTAGTGCATCTCCATAGCTTGTCATCTTCGGTGTAGAATAAATTCCATTTGTTTATTTCATCATCGTTGATTCCTTCAGATTGTGCCTGTCTAATTAACAGCGATTCTGACAGTTTGTAGTTCTCCGCTGTAAATCGATTCTTTTCAGTTGAAACAGACTGTAACCATGATAATTCGCCTTTAGTTGTTAATCGAATAAATTTAAGGATCCATGCTGTTGTTCGTAATAGTCTTAGCCATTTGCTAAAACGTCCAGCATCAATAAATTGAAAATTATGATCCTTACGCATTTGCGAGATATCCTGTGGTTCGTCGTTATTGTCAAAATGGTAATATCCTGTGGTTCATCGTTATTGTCAAAATCGTATTCCCATTGTGGCCAGTTAGTTTCTTCTTGTACTAACCACGGGGGCCATGCCACCATGGCCTGAAACCTTTGAGTTGTTTTGGATTAAGACCCCTTGTTGCCACGTCTGCGGGATTTTCACCTGATGGAATATAACGAAAGGTAAATTTCGTTTTACGTATTTCCTCAACTCGATTTTGAACAAATCTTGGCAGTAGATTAGAATGATTTTTTATCCAGTGTAGTGCACATCTGGAATCTGACCATAAAATTACCTTTATACTGGTGAGGTTCAGATGTGTCATGACGAATTGTGCTGCTCGTGTTCCGATAAGTATGGCCATCAATTCTAGACGTGGTGTTGTCATTCCTTTGATGGGAGCAATGCGGGACTTCGAAAATATAAGCGATGATTTTGTTCCATGCATTTCCTGACTTACTAGGTACACTGCTGCTGAATATGTTAAGCTTGAAGCATCAGTGAATACATGTATTTCAATTAAATCTGTAAAAGTTGTGACAAATCGCTGCAAGTCATTTATAACCGTTGCCTGTCCGTCAATAAGAGATTCCCATTGCTTATGCTCGTCTAATATGATTTGATCCCAAGATTTGTTTTCTTTCCACAGATGTTGTAAAAATATTTTAAATTTTACCATTACTGGACTAGAAATCCTAGTGGGTCGTATTGTGATACGACGAATTATAAGATGTTCGTTTCGTTAATTCTGGTTCAGTCCATGGTTTTAATTACACTTGAATGATATCTTGGCAGGGATTCCAGTGAATACCGAGGATTTTCGTGTTTTTTCTCACTGCCCGATCTTGATGAGGCAGTTCTGTGTAGAATTCTTCATCGTTAGCTAAGAATTCCCTCAGGTTCATTGAACTTCATTGAAGATGGATTTCATTTCCGCATATTTTTCTAATGCGTCCTGTGTTCCATTTGATGATACAATAACATTGTCCACATAAAGGTTTTTCTTTATTTCTAATGCTAATTCGCTATTATGATTTTCTAAATGGTAGTTCAGAGTAGCAGAGAGCAAAAATGGGGATGATATATATCGAAGGAATCTCCTAAAGCGGCAGTACTTTATATTCTCATTAGATACTCTTTCTTCTACTTCTTTAGCCAAAGAATGAGTACAATTTCTTTCTGAAGGATATAATTCTATTTGCAAAAATGCCTTTTCAATATCAGCTGTAATTACTCCTTTCATCATTCTAAAACGTAATAATACTCCTACAAGATCTGGGAGATTAATTGCTCCACGATATAATACTTCATTCAGACTTTTCTTTCCCTTTATGTGCGCTGAAGCATCATAAACAATCCTTAACTTAGTAGTAGCTTTACTGGATTGCGAACATCATGATGTGGCAGGTAATGAATGATTCCATCTTGATTCATATATGGTTGTACTTCTTCGATTATACCCGCACGTAGTTTTTGTTTTATCATATTCTTGTAATTCTTTTTATGGAATTGAAGTCGTGCTATCAGATTTCTAAACGCTTAACGCATAATCCGTAATTATCGCTCAGTTTGTCTTCGCATGATTTCCAAGGCCAACGCACTTCATATCTCCCATTTTGCCTAATGACAGTCTTCTCGAATTGTTCTAATGCTTGTTCATCATCCTGTGTATCGGGTCGGTCTTGGATACCAATGCAATCCAACTTCCAAAATTGGTTTATATCCGGAGCGCGATATTTCTGGAATGACTTCGTTGCAAAGGTGTGGCGAGTGTCTAATTCGTTAATATAACCGTTTCCTGCTATAATGGGACCCTTTTCGGTGTTTAGTAGCGTTAATCCCGACTCTAGCTGCTGAGTATTTTCCACGTGAATGAAGTCGAAAAAATAGTCCGCTCCTATGATTATGTCAGGTTGTTTTCTAGTTGAAGATCACTGGTCTTTGTAATTTCTGATATTATGAATTTCATTTTTGTCTTCAGCTTCAACTACTTGAAGATCACTGGTCAGGTAATCCATAACATTGGCTTGGATTTCGTACTGTTGGCACAACTCTTCTACTGTTAATTTTTGATCCGGCTGGGTTAGATCCAATTGTTGTATTTCATCGAGGAGTCCCTCGAGATTTGCTTTTACGGGCTTAGCTCTGACAATTATACTGGAAGACATACCTCATCTCGGGCACCAATATTTTTTGTCGTGAAAGTTTTGATGTCTGCCAGATATATTTTGCTGTCGAGCTCAAACCTCAAACTTGGGTAATTAAACCTTCATGACAATAAATTTGATAACATATCAATAAACACAGCGATTATAAGATCAGTAATATAAATCCAATGATTTCAGTAAAACAATTTAATGACGATTACAAAATTTAAAGAAAAAGATTAAGTAATGTCCGCTGTAGAATGTCCAAGAAGAACCCAAAAAACTATATAATAATCCCTTTGGTGTTGGGTTTATATATGTTAGGGAATGGGAGTGGTTTACTTTAAGGCATTCAAGCACCGGAAACACACCGGAAATGGTACAAATATTATAATAGGATTGAGTAGGAAGATTGACATGGGAGCATAAAAATGCAAATTTGTTAGATAAAATAACAACAAAAAACAATTTCAAGGAATGTAGATATGTCTGAGATGATTGATGGTTTCATTAGCATTTTAGCATTAATTTACAATGCGAATGAGAAATTTACCTATCTATTTGTTTGATGTTTCGTTTTCACGACAACATCAGACATTTCAATTTCATTATTTAATTTCTAACATAATTATTTTTCAAAGATTAACAATCATAATTTTTAATTGTTATTAAACAAAGCTATGATTTTGGCAATTAATTGATATTTTTTTTATTTGTAATGTATATTCATAGAACATAAAATTAGATGCAATCTTTGCATAAATAAAAATATAATAGAAATAGAAATATAAAATACACTAAACAAGTGGAGTATTAATATATTCCAATATATACTTTTTTTTTTCATTAATATGTTCCAATATATAGTATTAATATATTTCACTTTTTTATTGTATATTTCAAATTATTGAATATAAAATTTTAATACAGTCTTTGTAAAATTAATTTCCATTTATGTATTTGAATGTATAAAATATATAATTTAGCATAATTACTTATACTTTTTCAACTGAAAACTTCTAATAGGTACTGATACTGTATACTATAATCAAAATGTAGAATTTTTAAATTAATGAAATTTTGAAATTGGGATTTTAAGATTTAATTGTAATATCGAAAAATCAAGAAAGAAACTAACAAATTAGTATTTAAGTGATACAGTATACTATAATCAAAATATAGAAATTTTAAATTAATGAAACTTTAAAATTAAGATCTTAAGATTTAGTCGTAATATCGAAAAATCAAGAAAGAAACTAACAAATAAATTAATATTCTAGTGATACGGTACACTATAATTAAAATGTAGATTTTTTTACTCCCATGATATGAATTAGATGATAGTTTTACTATCATGTTTCTCAAAACAATTTTGCAGCTGGTTTGATGGCAGTATTACAAACAAAGTGGGAAGATAAAAAATATGATTAGTTAAAATTCTGATATAGACCATATATGTTAGCTTAAGTTAAGCTCAAAAACATTATTGGTAGTTATCAAAAACATTATCAAATATATTAATTTTATTTATTAACATTAGTTAATAAAGAAAAAGTTCACTTGTAAATGTATCTCACTTTTTTTTTTCGATATACAATCTATAAGCAATATCTTCATTATCAATAATGATAGTACATATATTAACAATCTTAGCCTAGTATATCAATCTATGCTTTATAATTACAAATAAAAATTCATCAATGTTAAGCAAATACTCAAATTTTAAAAGACAATGTTAATACATTATTTTCAAAATAAAGTCATTTGAAAATAAGTACATATTTAAAATACTAATTTGAATACTTTCATATTCCTTTTAAAAATTTTCCTTTTTTATTCTATTTCTATAAATTAATTTGAATTTTTCATTCTTATATTCTTTACTAATGCATTTAATAAGGAAAAATCATAGAGAATGAAAAAAAAAATGATAGCACTAGGTAATGTTATTATACTAATGAATTAATTTCATCTAAACTGGAAGCATATATTATTGGCAGCATCAAAATATAGTCGTAAAATTTTATATTAAGCATCTATGTGTGCTATGATGAATATAGGCATACTAGGAGAACAAATTACTTGCAGAAATGCGAGTGAAATATTCCTCGACTCTCGGATATTAATGAGGAACTCGAGAATTGCTTATTTAATGCTCTCAATATTATCACATTGATTTCATTTGATTTATGCTTGATGTAAAATTTTTATATATGAATATAAGCTTAATACAATAATAAGCAATGTCATAAGGATTTATTTTGTGCTAATTTTTCATTCATATAAGTAACAATTCATTTAACAAAAAGGAAGTAAGCATCAAACGAAATCAATATGATCATGAGAAAGTAATAAGCCTGCGATAGAAATCTCTCCCTGACATTTTCAAAACGATCAGCATTCTATAAAATGCTCAAAAAGTAGCTGATTAGTAAAATGGAAAATGATAAGACATCCAAAATTCAATTTTATTAAATCTGATAATTTTTCTCAGCCATTTCGGCAAATTAGAAACAAAAGAAAAACGCAAAAAAATGCAATGTTGAAAAATATTGATCTACGGAAGATTCTCGCGAACTTCTCGTTCAATTTTCTTCACCAAAATGTAAGCACTGTCTGGCTCGATCCTTTTATAATATTTTTCTGCTATTCCAACAACTTCAAAACCGAAACGCTTGTAAAAATCTAATGCCGACTCATTATTAATCTGAAAAAAAAAAAGATGCGCAAATTTGAATAATTTTGTTAAAATTACATCTGCTCATTTAAATACTTCTTAAGAAAATTAGAAAAAGAAGAATTCTGAATTAGCCAAAAAGAGGTCATAGAATTTAAAAACTAAGAGGAAACTAAGACGATGATTTAGATAAAGGATAAGGCTGTAATCTCAAGGACCTGTACAGCAGCATCAAATATGGTGCTCTTAATTTCTATGCTAGACAATTTTTTAAATCTTTCATTTAAACATTTTCTAGTTAAATAATGTATGCAGGCAATGTTTATAGCAAAATAAAAAATTAATTTGAGCAGAAACCTGCACATGAAGATAGATGTTTTCAATTGTCGAGTCTTTGTCGCAAAGTTTGAAAACATGTTCCAATAACATCGTACCAATTCCAAGCCTGTAAATGTCACGATAAACATTATTCGAAATTCACTGTTCAAGCATAAATTGATCAAAATTTACAAATATAACTAATGGGTCAGGCTATTTAATAACCTGACTCATTAGGTAATACAGGAAACAATACAAATGATCTTCAAATATGACGTACTCTTTTATAATCGTTCAAAAATATTTATTGATTATTTAAAAATTATGTATAGGATATTCTGAATTCATTTGTCCAATGTATAATGATCATGTAAAAAGTTATCCATTTGTTTAAAAACAGCTTATTTTGGAAGTAGCAATATGACAAATATATATACATATATATTATTTACATCATTACTTACCGTCTGTAAGGTGCCAAAGTTCCGAGAGTCATAATGTACAGCCGACGGATACCATTTTGTGCATCAATTCGACAGCAAACACCACCAACAACTATATCATTGAAATAAGCTAATTTAGCTAATTCACCCGCTGTGACAATTTCCTTATAAAATTTATCATTGTATGCCACCGGAAAAACTGCTTGATTAAGCCGTCTCAATTGCTGAAAGAAAAATTAAGTTGTAAAATAAATATTTGCAAAATTCATGCATATACTCTACTATTATTTAGTGAAAAAAGCTTAAAAATAAGCCTAATAATTCCTACATTTCAATAATTTTATTCACTGTTTCAAATTTACGTGACGAGCGTACAATAATATTTCCAAATATCTTTTATTTTTGAGATTTAATTTACATTTCAAATGTATACATTTTCAATCTACCCAAAGTTTTAAAACAAAGAAGTATTTTTTTTCTATTTTTTTGAAAACCAAAGCAAGGATACGACATATGTAGAGCTAAATATAGAAGGTATTTTTACGATAACTCAAGTTCTGTCCTACAGTTACAGTTCAGAGGACAATTTGACATAACAGGAGCCACAATTCAAGGGCAATGGAAACAGCAATTGTGAAAGAAGGACGATCGACTACAGGAAGGTTACGACTCGACATATGTATGGCTAACTGTTCATTAATCATATTTAGGTAAAATAAACAGTAATTTTTAAGTAATTTTTCATAAAATAAATAATAATCTTTAGATGAAAATAAACAATAACTTTTAAGTGAAATTAAGTAATTTTTCACTACAGAACATAATGAATCTAAGTTATAAATTAAGTTCAACTAAAAAGAAAAAATATCAATGATTACCTCAACATTATGATGAGTAACATCACCTAATTCCATATCACAACGTCCAACACATCTTGGTTGTCTTGGTTTATCCTTTATCACAGATGACTCACCATTAATCTCACAATTTACACATTGATTATTGTTGCTGTTGTTTGCAACATTTTCTGTATTCTCTGATGGAGCCATCGATTAATAGAATACGTTCTGCAATCTTGAAACTTAATTCAGAGATAAAGTTTAGCTCTGAGATACATTCGATTAGTCTAGAGTAAATATTTGCCGAAATAGTTAAAAACTTTCTCACAGTACGATTTAATTTAGGTATCTCATTAGGTCTTCATAAGGATCTGAAAAATTTGATAAACTTTTCAAGTCAATCTTTTTCAACGAATTGGAAATACGTTCAATTCAATATCATTATTTAAGCTTAAATAACTTTAATTAGGTCTAAATCGCTTAAGCGCTCATGCGGATCATTACTAAACATAATAAACTTATTACCTGCTACAAAGCTACATAGCAGATCAATCATCATCTCTATAATTATCTTTTATTTTCACCTAATTTTTATCACCATTTTTAGAATCAATTTACGATATTTGCAAAATTGACGATAATATCATATTTCACTTTCCATACTAATTAATAACAAATATTCATTTTCAGATAAAATAGTCGATTAAGCTATAAAGCTTTGGGAAATTTCAAGAGAAAAATCAAAAAAAGTTATGTCACCATTTATTCCATTTCAACTATAAAATTTGAATTTAAAGAGTGTAAAATTTGGATTTGCAGATCTTTTCTCAATACAAGAAATATAATTACATTTCTACTGGCACAGAAAACTGCATAACAAATTAGTTAAGTTTAAAATACTCCAGATGTAAATTTTAAAAGTGATTAAGCGATACTATGTCAAAGCAATGAAAGAGCACTGGTAAAATGATGAGTAAATTCAATGAATGAATTACTACAGGTAGTAATGTAATAAGACAAATCAGAAATTGATATACTGAAAAAAAAATATTAACAAGACATATATAAATTCATGAGCAAAAAAAAAATGGAAATGAAAAAGATTATAAATAGCGAAAATTTTCTTTAAAGTACTAAAAGCCTCCAGCAATATTATTGCCATAAGTTTTGAAATTATTCGCATTAATCGAATCTTGCTTCCGATGCACAAATAATATGATCAGATAACGTCAAATACAGTGCAATCATCCTCCAAGGTTAGAGATAAACTAGAGTGATATCACTAGCATTTGATAGTTCGGCTCATATAAAATGAATCACTGATAGTTTGATCGAATAGATCGATGGGATTCACTTGCCGCAATTCCATAGATTCACTTATGATTCAATTACAGATAACTGCAATAAACTAAAGACAAATAATTCAGAAGATTATTGTAATAAGAAATCAGTTAAAACTTTCACATCTAAAATACAAGAATTAACAACAAATATCAAAGATTAATCACTGAAGATAATGATTCATCCAGCTGCTCGTGCCATAACTCAGAGACTAGCTCAGCTTTTACTTCATCTTCGTAATTTTCTAATATATCTTCCCAACTATTTTGTTCTGCATAAAGCTCTTCCAAAACGATATTTTCAATATCGGAATTCTGGTCACGCGATAATAATTCCCAACGCTTCTTTTCTTTTGTGTTCTGTTTATTGGCTAAATAAAATATAAACATAATTAAGAAAAACCCAGTACGCTGCAACGATTAATCAATAGTAATAAATGCATAGTAGTGCGTTCCAGACAAAAATCGTATATCGATTATTTAGAAAATTCACGATTTCATCCGCGAGTTAATCTTAAGTCTACGAATTATTTTTTTTATGCACAGTAACTTTTGGAATCAAACGTTAAATCTTACGATTTTCAAAATTTGTTCTTTCGTAAAAATTTAGCATTAAACTAAGTGACTAACTTTCGTAATATTTGGAAAGCTTTTTCTGAAGGATGCTTTCTAGATGCAATAAATTTCGGGGTCGGGAACAATTAATATTTGTTAATCCCATATATCGACTGTTGCCAACATTCTTGAAACAACATTTCGCAATTTCACAGCATCGATCCGCGATGATTTGTCTGCATTATTTATTTAGAAGATCATATATCTTTTAGCATGAAAAACTCCGAAAATTTTAGATGATAATAATATTCAACGGCTTAGGAAATAAGAAGAAAATTCTTTTTCTTATATTTGAAGTAATAAAAATTGCCTGAAAATTTTTAACCTCATTTGTATTTCTTGCGATGCAATTTCTTTTGGATCATCTTTGACTAATATTTCTAAAGGCTGTTTTGAGCTGGCCAAACTCCATATCTGTTCACTAACCGAGTGGATTTCTACAGCAACCCATTTTTCATCATCCAAATAATATCTGCAACAAATGATGCAAAATTTCTTAATTACAAGCATCGAAACACAACAATGATATTAAAGCAAATATTGGAAAACCTAATTCCATAATATTTTAGAAGATTTAGTTAAAAAAATCACAGAAAGACTTCACAACTTCTAGACATACAGAAATTTCACATACAATGAATAATGAAGTACCTGAATTGTGATGATAACAAAGATTCTTGTGATTTAGTTTGTTTATCATCCGTTACTTCTATAGGAATATTAAGTTTTTCCACTTTTGGAAGTAAATCCTTCTCATCAACATTTACTTCTGACTCTGTGCTATTTGCACCGCTCAAATCAAGGCCAGGTATCAGATCTTCCGGCTAGAAAGATCCAAGCAGACATGATAATAGGTATTGGAAGGCTCTCATGAATAAGCAAATAACTAAGTATCTTGGTTTGATTTTTACTGATCTTTAAGCATTGAATTTTCTGTTAAATTCTGCATAGCACAAACAGAAGAGAAAGAAATGATAAGGAAAATAAATTATGTAATATTAAATTTAGCAAATCTCGATTAAAGCTAAAAAAATTACCACTGGAATTCTATTTAAATCGTAACTTTGATCACTTTGCCATGAATTGTCCTCGGATAATGCGGCTGAATTTGCAGGTAATTTATCAGATTCTTCATGACGAACAAATGTTTCACCTTCTAATGTTTGACTATGCTCTAGCGCCAACATAGTTGTCAAAGAATCTTCTAAAAGAGATTCGAGCAAAGAAGCAGATAAAGGCGATATACAACGATTCGATACTGTCTTCTAAAAAAGAGATGATCTTAATAAAAAGATAGCATGTAGTATATGCATGTGCGACGACAAGATGAATAAAATAAAATTCTTAGTATCGTATAACTTATGTTGCATTTGAATTAAGAATCACTCAATGTTTTGATCAGTTCTTCACGAATATTTATCATTAACTAGACAGCTAAAAAAGTGCATACAAACCGATTTTTACAAATTCTATGGAACTTACAGGGGTGTGAGGACTGCTCGCGGCGCTTTTGGAACTATCTTCATGTGGCATTGATGCTGCATATCTTGCTGATACAGGACTTCCTGGTAAAGAAAGTGGACTTATCGTAAGTTTAAACTTTCTCGACTTTGAAGATGGGGTGAGTATTTGCTGAAAATCACAATAAAAACTTTGCAATCTTGTCAGCAAAAAAAAATCAAATAAATTGTGAGGACAAAAGTGAATCATGTGAAAATCCGAACAATGAACATGTGCTAAATATATTATAAATATTGTATTCCTGCACTATTCCGTTTAACCTATTCACCAAATCACTGGTAATTTTGAATAAAAGTAATACAAAACATTACCGTAGAATGTCATTTCTATAGATAAGTAAATAATGCATCTCTTCTTTTTTATCAAATTATATATGTATTCTTGGAAAAATAACATATATGAATTATTTGATCAATGTTGTTTTAATTTTCACCAATTTTCAATATTCCAAACCTATTTTCCCCAAGACATTTCCTTATTAGTTACTCACATTGTTTTCACTTTGTACTATTACGATAAAACATATTTCAACAGCGAACTTACTATTACCTTACTGTCAGTTTGCACATTTGGGGTGAGCGATGAAACAGTCGTGTGAAAACTTGATGACGATTCTGAAATATAGAATATGCAAAATCATATCCCAATTTTTACTTAATTATCAACTAATTTTTTAAAATATTTTTAAACACCAAATGAATGTAACTACAATAAATTCTTGTACACATCCAGCACTGCAGAAATTTAAATATTCTAATTTTCTTAAAGATAAGATAATAAAACTTGATCCAGTATAAAGAAACTTCCCACAAGAAAGCGAATAAATTTTTTTATATGACAAAACGCGCACGACATAATAAAATAATACGATTATACCACAAGAAAAAAGATTATCGGTGATAAAACTCAATAATTGCAAAGATTCTGCTCAAATTAAAAGATGGAAACTTCAAAATGTTGCCAATTATGGACGAGCAAAGTAATGCATTGAAAGCCACATATGTCCATATGATGTAAAGGAATATAATAATGACTTTAAAATGAAAATAAAACCTTGTGAAGTAATTCTCCTTTCTTCAAAATCATCAGCTTTCTCCTCATTGTCGGTTTCGATATCAGATGGTAATGGTGTAAAAAATTGCTCATCAAGAATGCTGGAATGTAAATTGCATCCATCCATAGCAGTCTCATTTTCACCGGTTGAATCGTTTTGTTGAACGGCCGATTGTTCTTGTTCGTCTATTTGAGGAGAATTTGAATCGGATCGATAAACAGCAGATATCAATAGTGCCTCTTTTGAAATATCTTGCTTAAAACTTGTAGTTCCGCTATATACTGATTCACTAGAATGATTGCTTCCAGGAGAATGAATAATTAAGCATGTAGGATCATTTGGAATCGTCGGAATATCCTGTGAGCGAAACAATTTATTTTGCACAGTTAACATTTCATTTGAAGCATTGCAATTTTCTCCTATATGGTTTGATTCGACAGATCTTTCAGTGAATCGTTCTAAAGAAGTAAATCTTCGAGGTGTCAAGATACTTGGAGATAATTCGACGGAATGACATGTACTATGAGTATTATCAGATAAGTGAAGATTTTTATGTCTTTCAGAAATGGGATCATCCCCAGACACTTTCTCTGGCGTAAGCTTCGAAAATTGACAGCTTTCAATATTTCTCCCTTCAGAAGTCTGTTCCGAACCATCGGATTTGTTTGTAGAGTGAATATCATCATTAAAACTTGTTCTACTTCCATCAACTTTTGAAAATTTTCCATCGGAAAATCTTTTTTCGGCCATCGAAGTAAGTCTTGAAGATGATGCTGGATAATTTTCACAGTTTTCTATAGATAAAACAGTCTCCCTTTCATTGCTATCGCCTATAAAAACCAATTATGAACACATAGAAAATATTCGAAAATATGTAAGAAAAATAACTAAAAACTACAGAAACCTACCGTTTTCATTTTGTAATTTAATCAATTGAGCAATGTCTTTTTCCGTTTCCGTAATGTAACGCACATGTGCATCGATTTGAGCTCTCAGTGAATTTTCCTCACTGAAAATTATGTAAAAAATAATATTTATCAAATTGGTATTTTATTTAATTCTGCCGCACGTTGATAAATAAGCACAAAAAATGAGAGGAACATTACAAAGGCAGAAGAAAAAAATACAATAGGCAATCTATTCATTACCACATTTATGCTTTTCAGTGAGAGTGGAAATTGCATTTCATCTCATAATGCATAAAAACATGCCTTAAATCATTGCGCATTACTCTCTGATTAAATGTCCTTTTCAGGAAATCGGCTTCTTTTCTTTTCCGTTTTAACTCTTCGCGCAATTGTTGCAAGTTTTTATTGTAACTCGGCAGATTTTGCACTAAAACACTTGTATTTTAATAAATGAATCTCTATAGTATTATCATTTATGCTGTAGATCATTGACGCACTTACTTTTCATTTCTTGGATTTTTCGAACAACTCGAAGAGGACTTGAAAATAAGGACTTTTTAGTGTCACTATTCGCAACGATGTCATTTTTAAGACCTTAAAAAGATACAGATAGTGATGTAGAGATTTGAAAACAAAATCGAAGAAATATTAAACTTTTAAATAAAGGATACCAAAAAATTTTAAATATTACTCAGAATTTTTTGTAGCACTTATCAAATCTATAAAGTTCTTAAATTATTTGAATGTTGCAGAAGTCTACTGATTTTTGTCTAAATTCCACCAAAATATTTCAATGATTATAAAAAAAATCATAGAAGCAATTCTCTTTTGGTTTTTTCGATCACAGCTCATTTCCTAAATCCTATGAACATCATAGCATTAATATCGTGAGTTATAACATTCGTAGTTAATAAGACTATAAAAATCCAAAGTAAGCAACAGCGTGTGAAACGTCATGAAACATCATCCACTAAAAAAAACTATCGAATGTTTGGTGGAGATATTAAGCAAAAGGGAAGAATTAACCACGTGAACGTGTCCTTAATTTTAATTCCCATCTCTCTAACTCATTCGCCAAATTATTTTTTTCGAAATCCTTTGTTAAAAGAAGCACTTTCTCTGAAGCTCGACGAAACTTTTCGAAACTCGAATCCTTTTTGCTGCCTCTAAAAATTACTTCAATCAATTAGCAAACTGAGAACATTTTGTGATTGTTACTCCTCCTAAGAACTTTGAAAGTATATAAGATGCCAAGAACTTCTTACTGATTTAATTTATAAATTATTCAGCAAAATTAGTAGTCCAATTATAGATAAATCCAACCTTAATAATGTCAAATGTTTCTGTAAATCGAGATTAAGCAGTTGTATTCGAGCCGTTTCATGCAAATGATAATCCACTAAATTCTTCTGCAAGTTTCAGGATAAAATAACTAATTCCGATATAATTTGAAAAAAAAAATCGATGCCATTTTTATTCTTACCAATGACATTGTATTGTGAACCGAATTGATGTATTTCCGTTTCAGTTTCAGACATGCCTCTTTTATTCTTTCTTCTTCATTTTCTACTTTCCACAAATCTTCGATTTTTCGTTGACGATATAATCTGTAAATAGATGAAGAATTATTGAATACTAACTAAACTTCCTCGCAATTATCTCATAATTCTCCATCATCCTATAACTATTAAATTAATGTGTTCTTTTGAAAGCATTTATTTTGTAAACAGTCAAATAACATTACAAAGTAATTATAGGAATGTCAGCAAAATAAAAATATTAAATAAAAGAAATGATACTTACTTACGAAGTTCAACGAAATACAGCATACTATCTCTGTAGAATTGCCGAAGAGCTTTCACAGTATTATCTGCATAATGTTCACGCATCAGCAATTCTTGGGATGAATATGTTGGCAAATTATTGATTTCGTTGCTTTCAATGGCATCTAAAAATATTTGAATAAAAGAAAAAACTCCAAAATAAAAAATACTGCGAATGAGATGCACATCACAAAAATTTCTCTGCCGCTATTCAAAGAATTTGATATTATTTTGGACAAAGATGATGGTAGAAGAAGTAAAAAGACAGCCACAAAAAGAAAAAATAATTGCACGACAATATATTCTTATTTTAACAGGGGACAATCAGAATCGATGAATTTGTCATAAAAAAGCAAAATGTTATAAAATAAAAACTAGAAATTTCCTAAAACGACATCAAATTTACAATAAAGTTAGATATAAATCAAAACAAAACATAAATGTACCACTCTCATTAGAGCATGCCGGCGTTTCCATCAGTCTCATATTAGAAATCTTTGTTTGTTGTTCAGTCTAAAATGAGCATTCCTTTACATCTATGAAGTCATCTTAAAACCAACTTAAAATCTTGTAAACAAAAACATAAAGGTATTATACCGTTTTTGGAACTTCAAATTCAGCACTCCGTACTTCATTCCTTGCATCATCATTCTGTACTGCATCCATTTTTGAGAACGACGATATGAATAAATTGAGTGGATCACAATGTCGTTCCTTCAGCGGAGATTGAGATTTGTACATCTGAAAACAAATAAAAGCTCTACGAAAAAGAAAACTATGCAATACGATATAATAACGTCACATCAAGAAGGAAAAAGCAAAATCTCTGAATACGAATAACATAATCAAGGAAATCAAGAAATAACCCAAAAATTAGAATCCAGAACAAAACCACAGAGAAAAAACATGCATAGTAAAGAATCTATGCAAAATACCCTCATTTACACAATATTCAAAACATCAAGACAAATCCGCAAATAAAAATAAATGGTTGAGGATGCACGGTGCATAAATAGTGCGGCTTAGACCCAATTCTAGGCTTTTTTTTTCATTCTTTATATGAAATTTAATAATATTTTATATCTAAAGAGCAAACTATACTTCACAATAAGTGCACATCAAGCTACAATAAGTACAATTGCATTGCAAGTGCATGTAGAAGGTGCATGAAACTATATTGCATATTCAACTTACACAATCCGTGTTAAAAACTACTAATTAAATCATGAGCAAAAAGGAAATGATATAACGGCACTATGCTTTCAATTTTAAAAAAGGAGATACATTATTGGAAAGTGGATTATGTTGAAGCGCCTTATTCATGCGCTGTTGTACGGTTGCATAAAAGCTGCTTTGCTGATCAGAACATTTTTCGTCTGAAGCTGAATTCTGAAAATATATATCTAATTCAACCTAATCAATTTTCAAAAATTATAAATCTTTGACCAAGAAGGAACATGTGACAGAATCATATGTTTCTTCTTCTGCAAAATTTTATATAAAATTTTTCAATCATCTCCTCAAGCAGAAAAAAGAATAAAGCAATCCGTGATTAGAAAAACACAATGGTTAATTTGATCAAATAAATATATTATTTTCTTTTAAACGATAAATATATGATTATATTAAACATAAGACTGTTAAATCATAATCGAAATTTGGTACTTAATGAATAAAATCCACAAAGTCCATAGATCTGCAGGAAGCGTGATGAAATGCAATATGTGACCTGATTAATTTATAACGAAAAAATTCTTCCTTCCTCATAAAAAGCAGACAACAATTGAATGTTAAAAAAAAAAAAAACAAAAAACAGAAACTTATCGTAAGCGAAATCAAAAGAAATAAATGAAGAACGTTTGATTTGTGCGGAGTAACGTAAATACGTACCCTGCCATCACTGACTTTATGTTTATGTAATGAAAGTTGACTACTGAATGCATCGTCGACATTTCGAAGATGCTGATTCATTTCAACACTATCTCTTCCATATGCAATGTGAGCTTTCACTCGACAGCACGATGTTTTACCGCATGTTACACCTTCCGTATCCTTCTATAACTGCTAATAGTAGCTGTAAGCGAGTTTTTGAACAAAAAAAAAGCTGCGGAATACATTGAAAATGAATATTAATTGATTCAACAAACCTCAAAAGAAAGATGATCGTTATAAGGATGCACTTCCAAAGCATATTTTTTGGATGAAGAAGCATCATCCATTGTGTCACATTCGAACACGGAAGAAATCGATAGTCGATTCGAAAATGATGCTTGCATAAACCTTGTTGCTCTGTAATTAAATCGAAAAGTTATCAATGGCCTTGAATAATGCGCTGATTAATTTATCATCATTACCGACACTGAAAATGGTGAAAAAATATTTCAGTTCCTTAGAATGCATACCAAGTATCTGAATGCTATATAAACTATTAACTTCAGAAACCAAACCAAGCATTATTTCTTACTGGATGATATCTGACAAGTTATAGATCAAAACAAATCAATTTCAGTAAATCAAAAAATAACTGACGACGAAATTTTGTAAGAAAAATGTGAAACGATGCAAAAATATTACTTATCGATATGGCTCTCCAAATTATTCAAATTACTGAACGACTGCTTAATCTTAACACTGATTTCATCACAAGAACAAGAATTGCTATGTCCACAGCTATCGATATTCAAATTTAAATGTTGCGATACCTTAAATATTGATAGGGAATATCACTGCAAATGAGTCCATCCCTAAACTGTATGTTTCTTTTATTCAAAAACTCTTGTTTAAAAAGTTTGGGAGAAAAGTTCATATTTAGAAGATTTGTCAAATAATAAACTTACCGCCTTACTTTTCGTTGACCAATTGAATGCATTATTTGCTGAATACAAATTTTTATTATATTCCTTTTTTTAATTGTTCTTTTACCGCACATATGTTTCCACAAATGAGCATTCAACAAAACGCTGCGTTCAAAAAAATCAATTTCATTATTTAATTTCAATAATAATTCTCACGTTTTATTGCGGAAACTTGAGGCTGTACTGCTTTAGCTTTCTTAAATTCATTTACTTCATTCTTGCTATACAAGCGTTCAGATTGCAATAAATGCAAATTGCTTCCATTATTCGGTAAAAATCCATTGGCTTTTGTTATCCCCGGTCTGGAAGACAACATGTAAATCAAATTAAAATCGTAAGAATAGCAGAGCTACGAAGTATCTGATATGATTCATCATTTCATACTTTACCAACGACAAGACCCGGCAAAATCGTGTTAAAAAATTAATCAGTTAGATAATGGACAAAGCGAAATATTTGATCTGATAAATAAATATTACTTAATATTTTTCAGACTTCATACGGATTGTTGAAAGCAACTACTATATATGCATATGATTATATGAAAACTTATGTGTTGGAATACGAAAAATTAATTTGTATGTCTCATTTTTCAAATGAAAACACACCTCTTTCAAAGCTAAAAAGGAGATGCAAACATTTAAGAAAAAATAAGGAGAAGCAAACATTTAAGAAATAGTACTCTTTTTCTGCAGATTTCAAAAATGACTTGTCTGCCCAACTTCTAGAATCGCATGAACTGATAGAGAAATGCCTATTACGAAAGCGTCCCATGTTTTTATCACAATCGGTCTAAAAAATCCATGAATAAATGAATCTATCAAGAACAATTAACATAAAATGATCAAAAATGAGATAGTTTCAATTAAATTTTATAGATTCCATTGACAAGCAATTATTAAAGTCGAAAAATATTAACATCATTTGCATCTTAAAAACAATATATATTCAACAGCTTGTATCAGCTAAAATTAACCTTTCTGACTTGGGTAACGCTTTCCGAAGTATATAATGATTGCATAGAGTTATAAGGCCTGGTAATAATTTCAATATCCTCATCTTCATAACCCTTCAATTTTCTACAGCACTGTTTAACTGAATTTGATAAACAGTTATAACAAAAATGATAAAGCGTTTTCCCTGAAATAGATCTATAACTCATCAATGCAAGTGATATCACTTGACCAATTTTCAATGTAAAATTTTATTAGATAAGAAAACAATCAATTCAGCATTTTCGTTTTAAAATTATTGACTGTTGAACACTAGGAACTATTTTAATAAGTGCAGGAAAAAAATCTTAATTGGAATGATAAAGTAATAAAATGAAATATAAAGGAAATTTTGGCTTACATGCAACAGAAGCGCGAATACTCTGTACCTTTCGTAACACGTTGTCTTCAAATGTATACCTCACAGGTGGTACTTTGTGACACGTTATGCGAAATTTCCGAGCTTTATTTGCAACTTTTTCAACGCCATGGCTCTTCCAAGTGTTTGTCTTATTTTCATCTAAATCTTTTCAAAAATTATTTTCACAACAGTATTCAGAGAGCTAATAATATAGAGAGTATTTTGTATAAACAGAGATCTAAGAGATACAAATCTCAGTAAAACACTTGTATCACTACTAATGCTAAAGTAACATGATAATAAGTGCAACAATAACATCCACTCATAATTTCAATCTACATTGCAATTTCCATCATTGCTTTTAACTATTTTTGATTTCTATGCAAAAATTTTGCCTCAGTGTTACATGGACATATTTGACTTCAAACATATATTCAAACATATTTCTGAAATTTCACAATTAAAATTTTCTATGAAGTAATTTTAAAAAAAGTCAACATGAAGCATTTACCGTTTAAAATTCGTTGTCGAACATGTTCTACAAAACCATAACGGTCCATCATCCTTTCAGATAAATCTTCTTCTCTATAATAATCAAAATTTCATTTAAAAAAAAATTTTGTGTCTTTATAATAACCAAAATTTTATTAAAAATTCTTTTAAGATGGCGAAATAATGAACAGTATAAATTTGAATAGGATAATATTTAAATCAGAATATTCTCCTTATTAATTCGTTTTAACCAATATTAATATGTTGAGATGTTAAACATTTTATAATTTAATAAAATCTCCCTAAATCAAAAACAAAACCCACTCATATATTTGCACGTGGTTGCTTGAATATATTAAACATTGAATTTCAAAAATGCAAATATTAATTGCTAGCTTCTCTGAAAACACAACAAAATTAACAAAATGAAACATATCGAAAAAAAAAATTCAGTTCACGAAAAAAAAGCATAAATCGGAGATTATTTATTGGAATTGTGAAAACATAAACAAACCATTTGAATGAAGTGAAAATGAATGAATGATTGCAATCAAATTATCATTTGACGATAAATTTTCAATTTTTTGTCGTTCTTCTTTCCTGCCTTTCTTCTCACTAATTCTTTCATAATTATAATCGATAACTTCTGAAAAAAAAACTTTTGTTTATGGAAAATATAACATCGACAAATATATAATAATGATACGAACTAAATTAAGAAATAATCTATTCTCTCATTTTTTCTTTCTCTCTCTTTCATTTGTAATTCTTTTCAAATTTTAAAGACAAATTTAAATTTTCTTTTTCTATGACAACTGATTCCTCATTCAGCAATTCCTGACAGTAATATTCTTTCCTCTCTTCCTCTTTCTCACTTTTATTTTTCTCATTTCATTTCATATCTTACACATGAAAATTCTTCATGATCCCTGAATTTTCTCCCCAGAATTCGCGTATGATATATTCTCTCGTCAGGAAATATTATACGACAATATCGTATATTTTAACTAATAATAATAATAATATAATAATAATAATATAATAATAATATAATAATAATAATAATAATAATAATAATAATATGTAATAATAATAATAATATAAATAATTAGATCTAATTTGGCGGTTTAATTCTAAAACTTAGATATACAATTATCGGTACGTAAACTACTTAAGTTATTTATTATGCGATTGGTTAAAATAAATAATTTATCTATGAGATGACCTTTAACCTAACTTCACTTTAGCAAAGCAAAACTGTTCCCACCTTCTCACCTCCTTCCATCCATTTAGAATTAAACCGCCAAATTAAATCCAATTATTTTTCACTTTGGCAAAGTGAACTTGAACCCAAATAGAGCGATTTTTTGAAATTAAAAAGAGGCAGTAGGAATTGTAGCATTTGCAATATCTTTTAACCATTTTCCTCTATGTGTCAAGAAATCATATCATTCTCTGCATTTCTCAATTAATCATACTATCTTCTGCCTTACTTTCATTCACTTTCTTTACTTTACTTTTTAGTATTTCCAATATTATTAACAATTTTGCATATTTTTCATAAATTGTTGCAAATTTTTACATACAGTATGTATTTTATATTTGCATATAATATTTCTTTTAATTTACGTATAATTGTTTATTATTTGTAATATTTATTTTCATTAATTTATTTTCAATTTGAGTAATTCAGTTGGGACTTCATGGAGTTTTCCCTTTAAATTAGATTTTTTCAGACATTTGAATTAATAGTGGTACTAATTTAATTTTATAATTTTATAATTTTTCTTAGAATTACTAAATTAAAGTTTTGTTTAAACGATACCAATTGTTAGTATATTACTACGCATGATGAATTATTATTAATCGTATGAATTTTTTAAAAGGATGTAATAGTTCTTCTAAGATATGATAAAATTAAATAGGAATATTAGTAAAAACTTTTATGATAATATAATTTATAAAATGAGTAACTTTTATAAAAGAAGTTTTATTAGAAAAGAAATTGAGGTGCAATAAATTTTTTTAAGTAGAATATTTGATAATTTTTATTTCTTTTTTTTTCGTATAATTAAGCGCTACGAATTTTTAACAAAAATGATATTAAATTTAGTATTGTGGAAGATATCAAATTATCAAATATGGCAGCTATTGTTGATTTGCTGAATTGTGAAGCTTACACGGAGCATATTTTTTGCAATAATCGATTGAAATCATTTACGGAAAATGCCTGGCCTCATTATCAATCCGTCAATTTATCACCAGAAAAGGTTACACATCAAATGCTTTTATGAAATTAAATTGGATGTAAATTTGATTCGCTTTTAGAATATCATTATTTGCATTTTCAGATTTGATTTAATTATATCATTTTTTTATCGTTATAATTGATGAAATTTGCTTTTTCTAAATGAATTGGATCATAAATTGTGACATTTCAGATGGCTCAAGCTGGTTTCTTCTTCGATCCTGATGACGATAATGTTGATGGTGTCAGTTGTCCATTTTGTCTAAAAAGTTTGACTGGATGGGAAGATAATGATGATCCTTTGTAAGTTTATTTTTGCAATTATAATATTAAAGCTAAATTTATTGGATAAGATCATCGATGTTTCTTTTTCGATGAAATTTGCTTATTCCAATTAAATCGAATAAATAAATTATTTATCAGATTGGTTTGAAAATATTGTGACTAATTTTTGTATTTCATTGATTTAAATGTTATGCTAAAATATGCAATTTTTCAATTAGTATTTTTTTTAGAAAGAGAAAATTTTAATAAATTATAGCAAAAAGATTTGATGATATGCGGAAAATGAAATAGATTTTTGAATTTTTCGAAATGATTTGAATTTCAGAGTGGAGCACGCGAAACGTAAGAATGTCTGCTATTTCGCTCGCTTAGATAAAGATGAAAAAGAATGGACAGTTGAGGATTTCCTGCGACTTTTGGCTCAACGCAGGGCATCTATGATGGTTTAGTTTGTTTTTTTTTTTGCTGAATCGAATACATTACTTCGAAAATTTCTTTTTTAAAACTATACACTCTTCTAATCAATTATTTTGATATATCCTAAATTCTTCAAAGAATTATCGAAATTATCCCACTTCTATTTGTTGTACGTCCATTAAAGGCAAAATTTCTTTGAAGTCATACGGTTTTATTTCACTACTGGGAATTTTTGATGTTCAATTATCGTAAATTGAGATTGAAATTGGCCTGGGAAATATCAGCAGTTGGTTCAAGTTTTTATTTATCGTTGCTCTTTTAAGTCATTAATTGCATTGAAAGCGATTGGTGGTGCGAGGAATGCTATGGAAAGTGTCAAAAAGAGAATAGATGTTCTTGCTGAAAATAAAAGGCAAAAAAAGACAGCAAAGAGGAAGAAATAAATGTCCGGCAATTTAAAATTTTTCCTTTTCCATATCAAAATTTATTATCGCTAAAATTTATTGGCAAATTACTGTTAGTTTGACTTTTATTGCTTATCTTTATATTTACTCAATTTTTATTGAAATTGTTTAACTTGTATTTTTTATATTCTGAAAGATAACTACAAAAATTGACGTATTCTATCAAGGTGAAAATGACTGTGCAACAGTATTCTGTACGGTATTTTAATAGCATTCATTAAGATATTTTATTGATTTCCATAATAATTTATTACTACTGTATTTTAGAGCTTCAAATTAAATTTTCGATTCCCTAACAGAACAAAAAATGGTAATAATTGCCGAAGAAGGAACATACTTGAGGGAAATGTTTTCAGTTATTTAATATTGTCTCAAATTTTTTCCCAACATCAATTTTACAAACTGTATCTTGTTCCTAACTCAGGTATGTGTACTTATCAGAAAAATCACTGACTGAATACTTGATTACCATTCCATTTTACTGTATTATTGTGCATTTGTGTCTTTCCAAATGAAAACTTGCATATTTCTCAATTATGCAAGAAATTCCTAAATTCTTTGACTGATTGATAAACATTTCATGAAATGACTAAAGAACTGATTGTTGTTGAAACTCAGACTCTTCATCTGGAATAGTGTTTAGTTTACACTGATTTGATCGAAAAGCATTTTTATCATTTGAAATGTCTCTTTGTGTGTCATTATTGTTGCAAAAGAAAAATGAAATGTTTTCGCCATCTTCAAATATAAAAGTAATCACAACACATTGAAATGTAAAAATTTTGCTTTTTCTTCTGTGTGCATTACAATCTACAGTTTATCAGTTTCGAGAAGACAAATCAGAAAATACGGAATTTTTCAATTTAGATTCAACTTTTCGCAAATTTTTAATAAACTGCCTAATGAAATAATCAATACTGTTATCTTTGTATTCGACGAATAATCATCAAATACTAAATTTCTCGAATTTTCTAAATAGTCAATTTTCATGAATCTTAAGATTATTTATTTAGTGGAAATCCGATAATCAATTACGCTAAGCATAAGCAATATATTAGCAGAAAAGTAATGATAAACACTTTATATAACATAAAAGTTAGAGGATTAGAAGATGATTTTCCGGAGATTTATGCTATTTCAGTAATGTCTATCTTCCGGTTTTCAATTATTTCATTATAGTATATCGAACGACCGATTTCTTAGATATTATGATATCTAAAAAATGATGTCACATTTGCTGCTTTCGAAAAACATTACGTAGGAATCCAACAAGAAATATTTCACTGTGTAAAACTCAACGTGATTATTACACTTACGTGGCTCAACGTTGAATCATATTGTTACGCTTATGTACCAAATCAAGCTATCTTAATCATTCACCAGCAGGTCATCATCATTACTGCGATACAAAGCATATATGATAAACGAGTTGTAGCGAGACGGTAACGAGTTGTAGCAAGCGTAATAATTCAGCGTAAATACGCCACGTGTAACTCGTACTTTATTTGAAACGAGATATAGAATGGAGAAATATAGTGAAGTGTATAGCAGTGAAGTGCAGCGATATGCGATGTGATGCAATGAAATTTATAAGAATGCAGCGCAGTGCAATGTAGAGGAGTGTAGTTGTAATGTGGAAAGATGCAGCGAATGAGATTCAAAGAAGCGCACACATTCCCCTGCAACGGAGGCTGTAAACAAATCGATCCCATTTGCCATTTACATACACTCTCACGCACGTGCATGTGTACACTGATACAGATGAATGTGTATACGTGTATTTATACCATTGCAACTATATCACTGTACGTACGTGTTCCTTAAATCACGTCATAGATATGTATTCACATTCGCATATTTATTATAGTATAGATGAGTGTGTGTACGTTCATAAACGTGAGTTAACGTTTTTCAGTGTGTCTTTCAGGTACGTCGTAATTCCTAAGTCATAATCATGGTTCACGTATATGTATATTGATAGATGAGCTGTGTGTGTGTCTATCAGCACACATACATGATCTCCAAGTCATAATCACGGATCTTTATTCACGTACGTATATGTATGATAAACGAACATGTATATGTTTATAGACGTGAGTTAGCGTTTCTCTGTGTGACACATATAATGTTCTCTAAGTCATAATCATAGATTGAAGTCACGTACGTGTATATATGATAAATGAACGTCTATATGTTTATAGACGTGAGTTAACGTTTCTCTGTGTGTCTGTCAGTATACGTATATTTTCTCCAAGTCAAAATTATGGATATGTATTCACGTACGTGTGTGCCTATAATTTCAGTTAATAAAGTATGTTATTTTTCAATGTATGTATTGTGTTGATGGATGAATCTATTGGAAAAAAAAATGGGAAAGCGTTAAAAAAATTTCTTCTTATTGATGAAAACAATAGGTAATTGATGAGAATAGTCGTTCATGCACTCACGTGCGTTCATCTCATTGTTCACGTGCATGTATATTCTGTGACACGGATGGAATGTATGTGTTTGTTTCTTTTGTTACACGCATATACGTGTGTAGCAATTGCATATTGCGCATGTATATACACCGTAATACGTATATCTATTCTTGTACTTCCAATGCCAACATGCCAACAATAGAATGGACATATTTCTGGTCTTTGTTGAATATACCATATTCATCTATCTTCTTCATCAATGATATTATCATTTTTTTTTTTGTTAAGATTGTTTGGCAAATTTAATGTTTGAGTACTTATCTGTTTTGTTATCATTGCTATTTATCAATATAAAAGTTTTTTACTAACAATACGAGTAGTAGTAATTATTTTTCGCTAATGATAATGATAACGACAATATTATTTTTTAATTAACTAAAACAATAAGTATATCGAAATAGTTGTGAAAGTGAAATAAACCATGAGAGTTGGAATATCGTTCGATGCATTTAATTTTCTCAATCAGCAATTAATTTCTCGACTGTTAATTTTTTTTTTTTGATAAATTCTTAACATACTCTTAAAAAAAAATCCATTTTGTATTTTTATACGACAAGATTTTGTGAATTTTTTTTCCTTTTTAATTTAATGGATAGAAAACCTTCTTAGAGTCATTTCAGCCGTCTATTATTTATCATCATGATAATGTCAGCTTTTATACAAACCCATAGGGTGGTATTGTTTGTTATCATTTACTAGTATCATTTATCATTCTATTATTTTATCATCATTTGTTTATCATTTCTAATACATTACTGGAAATGACATTTGCAATTTCAATCTACTTCCTTTTTTTTTTTTTTTTAAATGAAAATTTTCCAATATTTGTTGAGAATTATCATGATGCAATAAAAAATGTTATAAAATTAGCAAAAGCTTATCATTGAGTTTGTTTTGATAATTTTGGTAAGATGTCGAATATCACTCTTCTTTCATATCAAGTATTTTGTTATATCTTCCAAAAAAAAAAGTATCGATATTCGCATATGTAAACGTCATACATATTATTTTGAACTTTTCGATTATCTTATTTTTTCTTGTTTTTGGTGCAAACTGGCAGTACCAACAAGAGCAGTCCGTGTTGATAGCAGCAAGGTGGAAGTTTTAATATCACGTCAATTTGGTCTGGCTACGTCTGCTACTATGGAACAGGTAGATATATCATAATTTTTATTATGTTATAAATATAAATAGAGTATTTGCTATGATTTAGCAAATAAGTATATTGTATATTGAAAATGTAAATAAGATATTACATATTTGAAACTAAGAAGTGTATATTACCAATATATTACTTATATAATTGTTTTAACATCAAAATGTTGGCTAATTATTTATCAGTTAATTAATTAAAATGCTCTTTAGTTGCTTAATAAATTAAAATATTACTCGCTTACTTGATCTAATAATTAAGTCGGCAAATTAAAGCATTGTATTATTCATTTACTATCGAACTGAGATGTTAGTATTAAAATTAATATCAAATAATATGATTAAACATAGTATGTTTACATTGATATCTTTTGCCGATTTTGAAAGTTCATAGATGATAACTAAAGATCATCGAACAGTATGCTGTATGATTCATAGCATATTTCGGGATGATTATGCAAAATTTCTCG
This sequence comes from Dirofilaria repens, assembly GCA_008729115.1. Lineage (NCBI taxonomy): Eukaryota > Metazoa > Nematoda > Chromadorea > Rhabditida > Onchocercidae > Dirofilaria > Dirofilaria repens. Next base: position 249,517 of record SNRZ01000064.1, read on the forward strand.
TCATTCCTAACCTTTTCCATTTTGTTGCTTTTTTAGATTTTCTTTCCATTGTAACTGTTTTTTATTTAGGAATTTTGCTTTTGCAATATATAGTTTTGTTTATTTAGATTTTTTTTTGTGATATAATTTCAGATATCATATTTGGGTTGTGCGAAAATTGAAAATCCAAGCAATGAGACTGAAATTCTGAAAATAATGCAACTGCTAAACAAGGAACGCTCAGAGAAGCCCATTGATGTTATATTATTTATTCCCGAGTCTTCTTGTGGCATCGTTCGGTTTGTATTATTTATATTCTCTGTAGTGTTCAATATTCATGATTATGTTTTATCAGTTTTGACAAAGAAATAGGAGGTGAAATTTCGCACGTTAAGGTTTTTTTTAACTAAGGACTTAAATGATATTTTGCATTTAAATTCAATGATTTAAATACAAATGGTCTTTATTTTCATGATCATTTCATTTTTTAATTTTCATCTTTTTTTTACTTTTGATCTCAGTAATTTTATTTGTTATATCTTCAAGCACAATTAACCGAACAGTTTATAATTGCTTGGTTTTATTCCTCGAATTTTCATTAACAGTTAAAAAATGCGCTCTGAAATTCGATCTGGAAAAGCCATTGCGATGTAGAAATGATTATGACATTGCAGTGTTAATTGATAACTGGAATAAGCAGATAGGCCAGTTTGTCAGATTTCAACCTATATCAGAATGAGATGCAGAGACGAAATAGTTTGAGAACTGGTATTCTATGGTTCCTTTTTAATTCATAGCAGACTTTGTCAAATAATGCTTCACTAATATATTTGAAGATTGCTCAAACATGGACTGTGTGTTGAACTTTGCCAGAAATGCATGTTGTGCTTGTTTTGCCTTAGATTTCAATTTTATTGCTTCATCCACTAACAGATGTGCATGCATGCTGCGACAAAGTTTTGTTTGTAGAATGTGTGATGGTACAACCAAATCGGAAATGGTCAGTTTTCCAGTTCATCGAATCAGATTTTGTGCTCGTGGTCAGTTGGATTCTGCAGAACGTGAGTGCTTCGCGCTTTCTTTCACACAGAAAAATGCGACAGCTACCGATGGTGCCTTGCATCAGTGCCATGTTTTCCGATGTCAGGTTCCAGAAGCAGTAAGTTATTGTTGAATCATATTTCTTTCTTCTTAATATTCTTTCCTAGCAAAGATCTTTGGAAGACTATTTGTTCAGCAGTTATTTTCGTATTCGTTTTTGTTAATAGTTACATTTATTTACATTTACAAAGAAAAAAGCATTAAAAGTATTCGATTACTTAATAGTATTAAATTCGATTGCATTGGATAGTGACTTGGTTGCGTTGGATTTAATCCATATAACTTTCACAGGAAAGTTAGAAGTTGCGCTTTTTGTTTTGCATTTTCGATGTAATTTCAGCAACAGGAAATGATTAACAGTACAAACATTTTGTTATTTTAGGCAGGAAAAGCACTTCTTAATTTTGCTAATGCTTTTCGGAACAATGGCACAACAAAGAAAGTGCCTTCACCAAGGTTGCTTCGCACACCTCAACCAAGCAGTGCTGAAGAAGAGACGTCAAGCTTGGAAGGTGCCTTCAGTCCTGGTAGTGAAGAAGATTTCCAGTTTGATGCGTTTCTTGAAATGAGAGTAAGATATAAATTTTGAATGGCTTTTTACTCATTGTTTATGTTACTTTAGAAAAATTATGCATGAAGTAATGTTATTAGTCCTGCTGTTTACGATTTTTTTTCAATCAAAATTTTTGGGGAAATTTTAAAATTCCTCACTTTTAACATGCACTTTACATGCCTAATATAGGTTGCAAACTTTTGCAACTGAAATTTTTTAGAATTTTTGATTCTAATGTCATTGAATTTTACATCGTTATTTTTCAAATATATAAAAATTTTTGATATTGTTATTCAGAATTTTGTCGAGTACTCGATTACAGGAGGAAGATGCGAAGAAAGGCTTTACGGTATGCCCGCAGGAAAAAAATTGTTTTAAACTGAGAAGAGATCGCGAGAAGCGAGTGATTGTTGTTCTACAACAGACTCATGGACAAAGGGTTTTAACTGTTAGAAAGTTAGTTTATTTTATTTTTGCCTTAATTTCTGCTTAATTGAGAAATAACGATATAAAATTCACGTATCTGATTTAATAAAAAATTCAGATACGAATTTACGCATCTAATTTAATGTTCACATCATGAATCATTCTCTTAATAGTTGACATGTACTCTTTTATACTCTTTTAAAATCAAATTGGAATTTTGGAAGATTTTAATTGACAACTATATTTTGGTCGGTAGAAAAAATTTGTGTTATAAATTATAACATGTATAATCATTTGAATAAATTAATGGTTGGCGAACTGAGTGATAAATAAATTGTTCAATATCTCCTACATAATTTACTAATTGTCCTTTTTATGTTATATATCATTTTTATAGGAAGTAAAATCAAAGCAGTAAGTATATATGCTTTCCAGATGTTTTGGTTTATTGCTTGGTGCTGGTCGAAACTTACGTCACAATGATATGCATCTTCTTGACATGGTGAGCGAGTTATGCTTCATCAGGCAAGAATTTATTTGGTATATTTTTTTTTCTTTTGCTTTTTTTTGGCATACTACATTTCAAATTATTTGTAGCAATCTATGGGACGAGGGAATGATGCGAAGACGTATATTATTGAAGCTATTTGGGATCCACATTTACAAAATTTGGAAGTTCTTAATACAGAAACCCCAAGAGGTCTAACATTTACTGCTTCTTATAACATAATGAATTATTGCATATATTTGAAATATGAAAGCAGACATCTCTTATTATGCTAAATTTCAGAATGGTATTAATGGACGTGCTACTTTAGATGATAGCAGTTGTTTATATTTATAATTGTTTAATTCAAAGTTTCTTCCGTTCTCTTTTAGAAACGAGAGTTTTCATGACAATAGCAGCTGACGTAATATTGATGGGTATTGGTGAACCTGTGCGTTTCAATATAGAATGCAAGGCAAGAATTTTTCACGAACACGAACGATTTTGGTACGTTTCCAGAAGACCGGTAGTGGAGAAGTATTTCCTTACCGCAAAGGTTTGTTTTTATATTGTTATTGAAAAAAAAGTTAATCAGAACGGTATTTTAGATATTGATGGCATCATTGACTGATGTAAGTTATTTAAGGATGGATGATTGTTATCTGAAATGATTAGAAATAATATATAATATTTTAATCACACTTGGCATAATTGAAATCTTTGCGCTGTTGCTTTTTCCAAAGTAATCTATTAGTTCTGAATTGATACATTGGGAACAGAGACACTTGTACTATTTCCTACTTTTTTATGCCTGTAACCATCAATTGGAAAAATTCCAATCAATCAAAAAAATCGGGAATCGGTGTATAAATTGGGTCATATTCTGACATGTTAACTACGATTGTCCTATCTACCACAAATAAATCATCTAACCCACCACCCGCAAAATTCTACAGATTTAACAACTTTTATTTTCAAGATATTTGTAACTGCCATTGTTAGATCAATCGCTGTTATTCTTTCTGAGAGTCTTCCATTTACTTTAAACCCATTAGCACTGGATTCACAGGACATTTCTGACAGTTCCAAAGAATTTTGTTAACTGTTTCAATCGGATGATATAAATAATAGACGAGCTTTCAGTGAACCAGTGAGGAGTAAAATGTACTTCCGAAGGAAGTAAGTCACTTTTTGGATATTCTGCTGTCAGATAATCTTTCAGCGAGCAAGTAAAATGGAAAAAAATAAAAAAAAAAAAAATGACGAAAGCTAGTCGTAGGTAATGTTGAAATCATTTTTCATATCCCTTTCTCTCTATGATTCATAATATCCGGTTAAATAGTGATATAAAATATTCTTTATAATCATTTTTCTGACTACATTGTATTTTTCATAACACAATGATTGAATATAAATGCTGAAGTATAAAATTATCCATAGTTTGGTAGATTTGTTTGAAAGTAAAATTTATAATATGACTCAGAGTATTCTGAATGAAATTTCTAAAATATTCTGAACGTTATTGAACAATGTTTTAATCAATCAAACATATCTGTTTTAAGCATTGTTTTATTCTGAGGCGTAATTGGAAAAATGAAGAAACGGTGTTTCGTCATTTTCAAATTATATCTTAGAGATAGAAAAAATGACATTATGAATACATAATTTTAAAATGACAATGTGTTGATAATTACAGACCAATGAATTTATTGATTGCTATTAACAATTTTACAATAAAATTACAGAATAGTAAATAGCATTGAAAATGAAGGCTTACTACATAATGAACTAATAAATGATAAGAAATGATAAAATTTTCTCTTGCCATTCACTAAGTTCTTGCTACAGAAATATTGTGATTAGTTTATCTTTAGTTTATCTATATAAAGAATAGCAATACAATTAGATAAAATGACAAGAATCATTTTTTTTTCTTCCCAGAGAAAAGTTTGACCGAGAAAAAAAATGAAAAAAATTATAGGACAAAATTTATTTGAACAAAATATAAAACAATTTCCGTTTTTGATATGAATGAATAAATGGTAAAACAGCTGTTCCTTTTTGTAATGTCTTCTGTTTAGGCGGTCTTTCTATCTTCTGTTCTTTCTTCATCTTTCATATTTTCTCTTTTCTCTAATCTCTTTTATCTTAACAAAAATCATCAGTCTTGCATTGCAATGAAAATCGAGCGAAAAGTTCTATCTGTAACGTTTAAAGAACAACAGTATATATATATGATGCATATGTATATGTATGAATATTTCTTTATTTGTATTTGTTTAGTGTGTAAGATTATTCTTCTTCTTCTGTCTCTATCAGTGATACACTTATTATTCTCTCGGGAATGTCTTTATTGTTAAAAACTCATGTATATCACTGACGTAATCTTTCTTATTTTTCATTCAATTGTAACTTTGTTTTTCAAATTTTAAATTTTTCTTTGATAAATTTGATAGTGGAAATATTTGTGTTTTTGCTTTCAAAGAGGAAGTGATAAGAAATAGAGAAAGTATGAGGAAAAATAGTATGAAAGAGAGAAATTTGTCAGATTAAATAATAAATTAATTTTAATTCAAAGAAATAAAGTATTGCTCTGATTTGCATAAAATGAATTGGCATAGCATGTGATTGATTTAATTTAATAGAAAAATGAAATGATTATACAAAATAAATTGTTGTCACTAACATAACGTTTTTTCATTTATCATATTAGGATTATTTCAACTTATCAATTTAAAAGATAGTATTATAAATTATCAATCAATGAATTATGCTTTTCGTTTTAAACATTAATATTTTACTTCATTTTATATTCTAATATTTTATTTTATATTTCTACTCATTTCTGCAAAAACTATATTTGTCTTTTAATTTTGCATATTTTAAACTGCCTAAAGAAGAAGGAGCTAATGAAAGTATTGAAGAATATTGAAATTGTACATAAATTATTTTTTTAATTGATGAATATGATATGATTTATCATGATAAAAAGCTGTTCATTAGCTTTCGTTTATTTTTTTTGACTTCTTAAATTTCGATCTCTTTAATTAGATTAATCATCTTCATATGATTAAAATAGATTGTTCTCATTTTTTTCTAATTATTTGAAAAACAGTAATCAAGCAACACTTGGTTTTGTGATAAATGTATCGAAACAGTTAAATTAAGTTCTTTAAAGTTTTGAGCGCTATGTAGAATTAGTAAATACTTTGATTACTGTAAAGCAAAAATTTAAGCTAATAACTTCTGTGAGACGATCATAACTATAGTAAAATATAATCAGCAAAAACATAAAATATGATACTTTTTTATAGTATTATTCTATTGGACAATTTATATGTTGCCCTTCTTTTTTTTTTGCAGATGGAAGAAGAAATGGATTCCATAAAAGAAACTGATCTCAAGGTTTGTTCCATCTAACTTTTACCACATTGCATCATCGACTTTCATTTCATTGGTCAGTTTTCCATGTTTTTGTTTGCTTGGTTTTTTAGTTATGCTATGCTTCTGTTCGTCCAACTTATTTTTCTTTTTTTTCAAATTGAAATTTTGGGTGAGATTATCATATTATTTATATTGTAGAAATTTTCGTGAAAAATTAATCTTTTTCATGCATTTATTACTAAAATGAATGCATTTTTCAAAATAAATTACTGAACTCTTTTATCTATAAAAACTTGACAAGTTGTTCTAATTTAAATCCTAAGAGACTTTAATTCTTGTTAATCGCAAACAAAATATCTCCTTTAGTTAAATAATTTAGTTCTAAATGTTAGCGAATTTAAATTCTACACATATAAGTTAGCTTCGGGATGTTGAAATTTTTAATAAAAAATTTATTTTTGGCAGTAACCGTATAACACAACCAGATTTCAGATAGTGAAATTTGAATCAATTACTGAACGTGAACGGTCGTTAAGCCGTCTTTCATTAGGTAGATCACCGACAAAAATGCCAACTCAACTAATACATCCAGCAGATGACGATGAATCTGGTAAGTATAATGGATATATTTGTGTTCAACTTTGTTATATTTCTATGTGAAGTATGTACATCAAATTCATAGAATTTGTTAAAATTTTTAAATTTATGATTTAAACTACGAATATTTTTTTCAACTTAAATATTAGAAAGTACAAGAGCAGTTAACTATCTTTGTTGTTTGACAAAACGAAATCAGTTTGCATTGCAGATAGTGATGAACCACTATTATCTGGTTCTGGTATCGTTAACCAGGAATGTCCTGAAGATGTACTTAGTGCTTGGAATAAAATTTTGCAGGAATGGAAAGCAGATCCAGAGGGGTAAAATAAATTTCCATTTCTAAGATTTTACTCTTTTTGTACCCAGGTTTGTCACTTGATTCTCCTCTAAGTTGTCATTCTCGGAATAAGCAGCTCGTTCTTGACGTCATAAATTAGAAAAAGCGGAATTAAATTATTCACTCATTGGTTTCCAAATAGGAAATAGTTTTCCAATTTAAGGTTTTCTAATTTAAAAAAAAAACTCTTATTAATCTATTTTTATAGGACAGTACCCGAAGGTTTAGCTGATTTGATACGTAATGGAGTACCTGATGTTTTACGCGGTGAAGTTTGGCAGTATTTGGCGAAAGTCCAGATTGATCCCGATCTTACTCAAACGTATCGTTTGTTACTTGGAAAAGTAATTCTTTGCATAATATTTGATTTTCTCGTTTTTGATTGCTGCACGAAAAAAAAGATGGTATTGCCCTTCTGTCAAAACTATGTCTTTTTCTCTAGCATAATGAGATTAGTAATATTCAAGCGAGGTAGGACATTTTTCATGGAATTTGTGGTCAATCTAAACTGTTTAAACTCAGCAATACTTATATGCAATAGTGCTACCTTCCAGAAATTATACAGGAATAGTCGAGATGATCCCTTGATTAGCTATATGCTTAATTGTGCAGTATATACTTTTTTCATTTTCTTAATTTGAATTATAGGAATGTCCGTCGGAGCAAGTGATATTACGAGATATCCATCGTACATTTCCAGCACATGAATATTTTAAAGAAGCAGGTGGAGAAGGCCAAGAATCGTTATACCGAATAAGTAAAGCTTATTCTTTGTATGACGAAGAAGTCAGTTACTGCCAAGGATTATCGTTTCTAGCTGCTGCATTATTACTACATGTAAATATTTTTGTTTAATATATTTAGTATAATTTTTTGATTTCTTAATCATGTTTGTAACAAGCTTCATATTATAGATGCCTGAAGAACAAGCTTTTTGTACACTTGTGAAAATAATGTTCGATTACGGTTTGCGCGATTTGTTCAAACTTGGATTGGATATTTTACACTTACGATTTTATCAACTGCAGAGGTTAACTGAGGTAATGCTTCAAATTTTTTTACAGCTAGAAAATTTGTGACTTTAAGATTTTTCAGCTTAGATTTTTCAGCAAGATTATTAAGTGGTTAGTGATTAGTCAGCAAGATTAGTCAGCAAAGTGATTAGTCAGTGATTAGTGATTAGTCAAGTGATTAGTGATTACTCAACAAGATTAGTGAGTAAGTGCAATTCTTACATCAAAATTGTTAAATGTGAAAATTGATGGTCTTTATTTATTTTCCTCTTCTTTGCTCGATAATTCATGTATTTTACCGTCTACAGTATTAATTTTAGTTCTTAGATAAGCATGTGAGTTCTCCCAGATTGTCTGCTTCATTTGAGTTCGATTAGAAGGATTTCTGGCCGTTATTGCTTTTTAAATTCTATGTTTTTCATTTCAAAAGATTTTTTTTTTCAGGATTATGTGCCGGATCTCTTTGCTCATTTTTATAATCTCGGTGTCGAAACACATATGTATGCGTCACAATGGTTCCTCACCCTATTTACTGCCAAATTTCCATTACAAATGGTCTACTTTATTGTAGATCTTTTCCTCAGTGAGGTACGATTTAGTTTATTGAATAATTCTACTTTTGTTTAAATTTTTTGTATTATAAGTTTGAAATTTTTAAATCCAGAAAATTAAAATATAACTTTTGAGTTAGTATTGCTTGCATTATTCCTCTTTTTATTCAAAAATTTTTCCTCTTTGAGCATGTATCGCTTTCCGAGTATCGATTGTCGATGATTCTAGGGAATGAATACGATATTTCATATATCACTAGCTCTGTTAAAAGCATCCAAGAAGGAACTCTTGCAATTGGATTTTGAGGGAGCACTCAAATATTTTCGTGTTGTTTTGCCACGACTTTACCGTACAGAAGCAAATGCAAAAGAACTAATTCACAAAGCTGTCAAGTTAAAAGTATATAGATATATATATGATTTGTATTCATTTGTTTTTTATTTGCTAACAAGATATTTCTTTTTAGCAGTAAATTGACTTTAGTGAGATCAGTAATGAAATTTCATTTGCAACATTTTTTATCACATATGTAGTTATGATAAAAGTACATACATCCTTTGTCAATGTACTTTTTCTGCATTTGCATTTTGATTTTTACATCCCATTACATATCATAATTCTCCGTTTTAATCATAATACTTGTAATTCATAAAGCTATTATCAGTGAGTCTATTAGTGTTTAGTTTAGATTTAAATATTCTTTTAGTGTAGATTTAAATGAAAGATTGATAGAAGATCTTGTTATTTTATTTAAGTTTTGTAAATTATATTTTTTAGATAAGTCATAAGCGGCTATCGAAATACGAAAAAGAATTTTATTCGTTGAAAGAGCGTGAATTAGAATCTCAAGATCCATTGGAACGTATGGAGGTTGGCCATTAGTTTGATTTACTTATTGATTCATTATTATAAATTGAACATACATTTGTGTGAAATTACATTTTTTTAGCGAGAAAACCTTCAACTGAAGGAAACAGTAATGAGATTGGAAAGAGAAAATGATGATTTGGCACATGAACTTGTAACTAGCAAGATTGAACTGAGGAAGAATTTAGATACCGTATGTTCATTTATTTTTGTGCTTCTGTTTGAAAATTGATTTCTGGTGTGATTTCTAAAATTGATTACTAGCAATTTTTCCTTTTTAATTATCTAGACATATCCGAATTTCCTCAGCTTCATGAATTGAACCTATTGCAGGCAGAAGACAGCGTTGAAAGCTTACAGGGACAGCTTGAAAGATGTATGCGAGCAATAAAAGATCTTGAAGATGAAAATAACGGATTGCGAACTGAATACGACCAGGTTGCATTTCATATTTTGTATATGAAATTGGTTCATAATCTTGAAAAGTGCAAGCCTTTATTTGTTTTTGTTCTCGCTTAAAATATCCCATCTCAAGCATGGGTAAATATTTCATTCAAAAAGTTTCAAACTCTTTTAAATGTGATGAGGTTAAATTAAAGTAGTTAAGTTGGAATAAATCTTTTAAATATTTAACAACCATTTTTTTCCTCAAATTACAGGTGAAAGAGATGTGTAGGAGAGAAGTTCTACGACTTGAATCAGAAGGATCACGATCGGAGGGTATTATTAGGAACTACAAGGACATTTGTTCTGATTTAAGTTATAGACTCGAAAAGCAGCAGAATAATTTCAAAAATCAACGAACACGAATTGCTGTAAGTTAATTACTGCTGGGAAACATTTTAGTTAGTGATTATTTTCATCGGAGGGATTGTTTGCAGGGAGTGATTTCTCAATGTGAAAAATGTTCGACTGTACTTGCTGAATTTACCGAGCAGATGAATGGCAGTCCATCAAAAAAGGTACTACATGTTTAATGTTCTTTTGATTTTATTGAATTCTGCAGAAAAATTATTTCATAGATTTTTAACACATAAAATGAAATTACTCTTCTATTTTTCAGGTGTCTCCGGTAGAAAATGGTTGTGGCTTCAAAGTAATTGAATTAATGGATAAATTAGAAGAAAGTGAGCAACGTATTCGACAGCTGGAACTCAGTCTTGCTCAAACTAAACTTGAGTTAGTTGAAGCACAATGTAGAAACCAAGACTTGAGTCATCAGGTAATAACTGCTATCAGTTGATATACATTTGTATGTAGTAGCTTCTCTCATTTAAATAAAAATATTAAAGTACTAATTGGTAGTAAAAATAGCTGCCAGAATTCGAACCATTTCTCATATTTTGATACCAGTTCACTTAAATATGTAATCACTGATTAATATCATTTCAAAAGCGACATAATAGTGAAAAATAAAATAGATAATATATAAAAAAAAAGATAATGTTGGTTTCGTTAAACTAGCGATCAATATTGTTGTCATTCAGATATGCCTGACCGCAAAACTTATAAGTGATCGGAAGCGAATTTGGACGACGTAAAGTCTAAAGTCTTTAAACCTTACGTTGTATTTCCGATTTATCGCTAAAGAATAAGGCAAGATGCGTGTGCAGCGCTTGTTATAACAATGGCGTTGTTCCTTTTTTACTTGCTACAAATGTTTAGCTAAGCTATCTGATTTACAACGTCGTTTTCTAAGTTTTTCAGTTCTAAAATTTAATTACTGCTGTTACTGATGATCATTTGATTATACTATTTTTTTTTAATTTATTTAATAGATGCAATTGGCCTTGAAATGAAGAGAAGTAAAAATCATCGTAATTCTTCTTTCTCAAAATTGGTTTTAAAAATTTCTCAAAATAAGCTTTCAAAGTTTTGTGAAGATAATTTTTTTCAGATGACTGCGTCGGTCAGTGGTGATACTGATAGTAAGCATGCAGCATGGTTGAAAAAAACAATATCTTCTATCCGAGATGTTGGTACTTCACTGAAGCAGCCTAGCCATGAACGTAGTAATAGCTCCGTTTCTGTGGATAAGTATTAGTTTTTGTTTTTTGTTGAATGTTAGATGTTACATAATTTCTAAATTTAAAAAAAAAATTTATGTGAAGAATATTTTTGGTCGAGTATATTCCTTGTGAATATACATTTCTGTAGTTTTGTTTTTGAATTTTTTTTTTTTTAAATCCTAGATTGATCACTTATATGTGCTTCCAGGAGTTTACATTATAAAAATTTCGATTGTTCTGAAATGTTCATTACAGTATTAGTTATATTGTAATAATTTCGACCTTTTGTAAATTATCATCTACAATATTAGTTGTTATCATTAATGGAATTAAATATGCCCACACAATTGTAAATGGTTCATAGGAATCTAAATAAAAACACGAACTTACAGATTATTTGTGATAGTTACATGAGGATTATTTTTCATTGATATATAATGTCATTAAAATGTATTGCATGTTTGTTTTTTGGAGAATTTGATAATTTTATTCACTTCATTTTGCCATTTTTTTTGCTCTTTATTATTTCAATCTTAGTTGATTAATTTTTGTATGTCTGATATAATTATTGCTTTTATTCTTTCTTTTTTATTAATGCTTTCTTTGCTGATTTGGTGCGATAATTTTTGACTATCCAATTATCAATTATTTGACATGGCTTTTTAATTCCACTTTCTTTCTAAATTTATTAAGTAGATTCTTATCAATTGATTCCGATATACTTTCCTTTTCAATTTTTTTGATTTGCAAAACATTCGAAGCAATTAAAATTAAATAATCGGAGGACAGCACAATAATTCTAGCCTGACTCTCATATCTGTATATTTCCAAGAAATTAAAAAAAAATTTTCTACTTTTCGTGATGTAATTTGTCGAACGATTTTTTGGTATTAATTGATAAGAATTTGTTTAATAAATTTGAATGTGATCTCCAATTTCTAGAAAAAGCGTTTTTTATAATTCGGATTGACTTTAATCGGCGATAAATCTATGATACTAAAGTTTTTATTCGATTAGCGAAATAATTTTAATATTAATCATGGAATCGTTTCAGTAGTGACCTCAATATCAAATGATAATAAATGATACTGTTGGCATTACGAAGATTGATTTTAGTCCTTATAAGATATTTCAAATTGATTATTGGATACAGCCTATTTTACAATAATTTTGTTACGTAAAAATTGACGGGACCATCATTTGTGTGATTATGCTTGCATTCCATTTTTCTTCTTTCTGTTTGTTTGTAAATTTAAAAGAAATTTAGCTGTTATATGAAATGTTTATCGTAATGAAAATTTTTGTTGAAATTTTTAAAATTGATGATAAATTATTCGATTTTTTCTAGTTAATCAGTTGCAAATAAAAGTGCAATTTTATTTTTCACATTTTTCAGTTTCAAATTCATTGATGATATCAAGTAGTTTTCGTAGGATATGCATCCATCATCCAATCTAATTTTTTATATCTATTGAACTTTAATATTATCAGTGGATTTACAGAGCACCCGATATATCATGCAGATGATAAATGAAATGGGGATATTTTTAAGAAATTTAGATCTTATAATTTAACGAATCAAGCACTGTTCACATAATGAAAGTGCTATTAATTTATTATGGTACTAGCTTACTTTTTATACATGTCTGACATATATGATTCTCGAAATGTTAACGATAAAATAGACAGATATACAAATTCCATGTTGAAATAATTTAGAGATTAGAATGAGTGCAATTGATAAAGATTATTAATTTCGATTATAGTTACAGACAGTTGGAAAATGCTATCTGTTGATCAATCACTTTTATATTCATTTAAAAATAGCAAAATCAGTAAGTCTAATAAATTTCACCTATTCAGTTTCACAAAGTCCATAAATCATAATTATTTAAGACTTGGAATATATGATAAAATTATCATGTACGGGAATTATCCGAAGGATCGAATGAATGCTTTGAAGAAATAATTCGAAGTTCATATCAATTGCTCGTTGATAAATCATCCGACAGATGTAATCAAATGAAAGGAGTTAAACCATTAATCAAATATAATTTTTGCAATCATCAAATAAATATTACATATTTTTACAAGCTTCCACAAAATTAATATCTTATTTCTGATGTTGGAATGGAATGTACATAATTTTTAAATTTTCAAATCAAGAAAATGAAATACTTCATTTGTACTGACCAATTTTTTAAAGCAATCATCAACAAGATTACCAATTTATTAGCGGACTCGAATATCTTTTAAAAGATTGCCTGATCACATTTTAAATAATTAATGTTTAAATAAATAAATATTATATCAAAGCCAGGGATCAATGAAAATATCAAAATATACTTATTAAAATAACACTGTTTGATTTATGAAAAAAAAAATGAGCTAGACGGTTTGATTAAAATAGATTTTTAAATAAAATTTAAAACTATTTCTCAAATATGGAATACTCGAAAAAATTTTTTTTCCTTTTGCAATAAATAATTAGTTGGTTCCATTTTTGACAAAATTTTTTTAAGTCTTCACAAATGTAAATTATAAATATGCAACTTATCACTTGTAAACAATATCACATGCAATGAAGAAAGAAGAAATTCTAAGATAATGTGTAAAAATTACAAATGAAAATGGAATAAAACTATCAACTGCATAATTAATATATGATCGAAATTTGTAAAATAATCTGATTCATTATCTATGAAAATTTATTCGTCTGATTTTATTCATCATCTGACGAAAAATTTATGATCATCAATTAACAGATCAATTCATAATAATCATTTAAAAAAAACGTTTTAACAATCAGTCAAAAAAAAAGAAATTTTTTCAGTCTATGAATCAATAAATGAAGAAAATGGAAATGTGTGATAAAGTGAATATTGATAAAAATTTTGAATTCGCTACCAAAATAATGGAAATATAATAACAATGCAGTGAAGAATGCCAAAAATTAGGAAAACCTAACCGTAAATATGAACGCCTAAACGCATGAAAAACATTGAGTAATTCAAAATTAAATAATACATTTATTATAATTTAGCTAAAATATACTTAAGCATAACTTTTGATGAAATATGAATTTGTAATGCAAATTTGAATTGCAAGAAAAATTACTTCTTAGTTTAATAAATCATTTTCTAGACTGGCGTTTTTAAAATATTTCTATTATTCATTTTTTAAACAAAAAAAGTATTCGAAATATTTAAGATTATTACAACTTCTAAATTTGTTGTTATTTATAAGTTATACACAGAAAATGATTAGTAATGAATAAATTGAATAAGTGATGGTTTATATGAAAATGAACGATATCAAAAGATTATCATAATCGCTGAAATTATCAAAATCACTCAGCTATTCATTAACTTTAATAAAGACAAGTGAATAAATGACATAGGAATGAAAAGTATTTTGTTATTAATTTATCAATCAAATAAGCCTATATCCTTTTCTCAGTTTTGAACAGAGACTTATTATGTAAAAAAAAAAAAAAAAAAAAATGTATATTTTTAAGATTAAAGACTAAGCCATTAAATGAAAAGAAGACATGAAAAGGACATTGATTTGAAAAATTATCAAATGATATAATAAATAAATATTATCATATTGAAGATAATGAAAAGAAATCCAAGTTGTCTATGCAAAGTATTTATAGAATTTGGATAACGAAGAGAATAAGAAAAGCATTATTGAAATAAATCTTGTAAGAGCACATTCAAATATTGATATTAATGGAAATTGTTGTCATTTTTTTTCCACTCTCCCTCAAATTTATGTTAACAATCGGCTCTATTATATTTCTCGTAAAAATTTACTTTTTAAAAACGAAGTTCTAAATTGTAGTACCATCACCGAAATATTTACAATGTATTTGCTCAGCAATTATATTAATTAGTTATATATATTTATATTTGTTAACTGTTTATCATCGCTATTACCATATTTGGATAAGCTTAATGCTAAAAAACTGATGGACTCTAAAAAATAATATTATTAACTGTTTTTTGATATAAAATGAATGGCTGCTAGCACAAATCAATGGACTTATTGCATATAAACAGGAATGATAATACAAATAAATATAAAAATCCAACATCCTGCTATTAGCAAGATATACCGATAAAAAAACAACCACAGGCAAGATATACTAATAAACAAAAAACAAAAGATAGCTACTATCATTAATATACAAAATTTTTGGAAAACGGTAACAGAGGAGTGTCAACTAACTCGCTGAAAGCACTGCAAATGTCATGAACTGATAAGGATGAAATTTATTGAGGAGTTGAATGATCATAAAATAAAGGCAAAAGTGTCCTTGGTAAATGGAATAATCCAGTTCCTGTAATATCACATTCCAGGCGCATCATTGCCACCTAAAAAAGCGAACTGTTAAATACTTCTGCTACTAACACTTTATTAATCAAAAACCGAAAATCAGACTACGGTAAATTTTGATAAACAATATCTAATCAAAACTATTATTAATTTTAAAAATTTGCTTGGAGATATGTAGTCAGACTATTTAATAATATTTTCTTCGATTTAAAATTAAATCAATTCATGCAGAACAAATACTCAAACAAATGATAGTATAGTTTATTAAAATGTTAAAAAATGGTTAGAATAATATCAACGAAGTAAAAAAATAAAGGTATTTGTAATAATAAATTTTATATTTAGGAGATGTACAAAGCTTTATGGATTATGGAAAACTAATGTTTCAGAATTTCCCATTGAAAAACAAACCTGATTTGGCATTGTACCATTGAATGATAGAGCAGGCAAAATAAGAGCCATACGTGGTTGCATAGTACTATTTCGGTCCGTTGCTGGCAATAAATAATAATTCTAAAAAAAATTTCTGCAAAATTTGCAATAAGTTATTTATTCCTTCATCCAAAACCGCTACATAATTAAAATTCAAATTGACCACTACTGGATAAAAAAATAGGAACAAATGATCAACTGAAAAAATAAAGCAATACCTTCATTGCTACGATATAAAGGGTATCTTCATACTGTTTTAAATTTCGAGCAAGTTCTGCATACTGTGATTCCATATCTAAAGTTGTAAGGGTATCTGCTTTACCTTGTAACCAATTAGTTAAGAGATGTTCTGAACTCACTACATCATAATCCATCGTTTTACTGAAACATAATACATATTTTTGCCTGTGATTAAAACGAATATATGTTATATTATCAAAATGATTGAAACAATAGCAGAAATGTATGCCTGTCAAGGATAAATAAATTTTAACTAAAAATTATCAATTTGTTGATTCATTTGAAGTGTTTTTTACCTAACCAATTTAGAAATGTTAAAAATAATTCTTTCAGAAAACTTACACTTGTGATTTAATGACTTTATTGTCAGCATTAGAACTGATCATATCAATATGCCTCCATGCACGGTCACGTACTGCTTTTAAACGTGCAGCTTCCATTTTGTCAATTGCTGTCCTAACAATAATTTTTTGACTGTTTGCAAATCCAAGGATGAAGAAATAGCAAAGCGGATCATTTAATTATCTCATTATTCCATTATTACTTATGCATGATGCATTGATGAAAGTTCTCGGTATTACTAATTAAACTAGTCACAGTGAATCAACAAAATTCTTTTCTTCATCCTTGGATTCACTTTCGGATAAAATAGATTAATTTACAATAAATAATTTTCCGATAACATCTCGAGAATTATTATTGACACATACCGTTGCTGGTGATTTTTTTTATCCATTCTTTTACGTGCGGCATCCTGGTCCGATTTGATCGTCACATTAGGAGCCGGCCATTCTTTATGTATTGGAAACCGAAATATACGTCGAATATGCATAAATTTCAAGCATTCGTGTCGGTTAATCCAAGCGAAGACGTCATTATTTAATCTGCAATACATCATCCATTAAAATGAAATTAAAATTCCTAGAAATGAAAATTTATTAAAAATTGAAGTTGTAATAGCAGTTTTCTGTAAGCCATATAGATAATACTGGGCAAAAGATAGGTGACAGTAACTAGTGGAATATGTGGCATATAAAAAAAAAGAATTAATAAATCTCAAATACTAAGCAATTTGATTAGAGGGAAATAGTAATACTAGAATAAATATAAAAAGTCATAGTAAGTGTATTTAAAGTTTTACTTAGTTCCAAATATATCAAAATAAAACATCGTATTGTTCGAATTCTCTATTTAAAATATAATTTAGGGAAATCATAACAAACTTCATCGCTTCAGTCTGATTTAGATATTTCTTCTGCACGTTACCACAGTTTACCGAATAGTTCAGATTCGATTCCGATAAAGCATCAGATTTCTTATTCGCTAGTGAGTTTCTTCTTGAAGTATATTCCTAAAAAAATGTTTAATAGTAAATACAACAGAACAGATCTATCCATCGAAAATTTGATGAAAAAATGATAACAGGCAGATAACCAACTATGTCTCCATCATAGTCTAGGGAAAGAAGAGTTCGACCAATATTTGCTCCATGTTCCACGGAATACATATTTGATTTTTCAAGATTTAGTGCAACAAGACTTGTTGCATCTCCAACAGGATCCAAATTTCTAAAATCACTTAAATATTTTCGAACAAAAAAGAAGCATTATGTTCTTAAATTTAATATTTATGCATAAATATCAGTCTCAAAAACAAAAAGAAATAACTTAACTGGTATAGGTGCTGCTGAAAGACAATAATGAAATAAATGCGAAAAGAGAAGTAACGCCAGCTACTAGACCTAAACGACCACTTCTATTTCGTTTAGTAGCACTTGATTTCAACATTTCATTCTAAAATAGAAACTTTACTACTGCAGGAAACTCAAACGAAATATCACATTAACGAATTCGAAGAGATAAAATTATTATTCAATCTGAACAACAATAATTATTGGCTCACCGCTCTAAAAAAAAGATAAAAAAAATTCTTAACGACCGGAATCTGTTGTAAGCATTTCAGATCATACATCATTAATCACGATCAGTTAAAAATTCCTCCGAATTCAAAAGTTATAAATATTTCTGCTAAGTTATTAATGCGTTTTATTTAAAAGCTAAAGTTAATTAAGTGATGGTTCATGCAAAGAGTGCTTGATAATAGCTATTCGCCCTACTTTGCATCAATCATATATTAACAGATACTAAAATTTTTGATGAATGCATGTTTTCAGCAAACTAATAAAATTATAAACCTAAAGCGACTACAATATGCTTTTCAAAATTACAAAATAATTACAGCAAGCTGATATTTAAGTATTCATTATGTGGGACATAATTTAAAACAATATATACCTCTTTTCGCAAAGTTTCAATAGTTCCTTTCAAAATAACGATTTCATTTTTTAATTTCTCGATAATGACATCCTTATTAGTCAAATTCCGTTTCATTTCATCAATTTCCTATAATTTAGGAAAACGGAAAGAAATAAATTGAATAGAAAGGAGAAAGATTTATGTATTATTTTATCAAACTAACATTTTTTTTACGGATCCGTGAAAGTTGTGCGGAATATCGATTCCGTATTTTTCTGTCTTCTTTCCTGCGATCGTAATCCTACAAAAATTTGCAATATTCAAGGATCAATTAAAAAAACTTTGCAAAACAATATTGATATTAAAACGATATTAAGAACACTCATTATGGATGAATGAATTGCGCAATAAAATATACTAAGTTTTTAAATATAATTCGGGGTTAAAAAGACAGATAAATTTAGTTAAGAAATCAAAAAAAACAATATTAATGAAGTTCATATAGTATTATTAGGAATGTTAAGACACAACTCTACGTAAGAATTCGTAAACAAATTAAAAAGAAATATTTCATTATAAAAAACAACAAAATTTTTTTTTTCATTTTATATTGTTATATTTGAATTCA
The DNA here is from genome assembly GCA_008729115.1 of Dirofilaria repens. NCBI lineage: Eukaryota > Metazoa > Nematoda > Chromadorea > Rhabditida > Onchocercidae > Dirofilaria > Dirofilaria repens. Next base: position 268,721 of record SNRZ01000064.1, read on the forward strand.
GAACATAAATTAATGAGTTAAATATGTGAAAATCGTTTAAAAATTTTCCATAATCAGAAACAATAATTTATATATAGCCAGGACCACAACACCTACCGAAAAGTGAATATCCATTTTGGTATTCCGTTGTGGCCTGAGATGATGTGCGACACCACTTGATGATGTAGTGGAAAGATTGTTCATATGAGTAAACGCATTCTAAGAAGTGAAAATATTCTTAGAGATTATTTAACGCACTTCGAAAATGGAAAAATATGTGTTAATTTTTAAAAAAAAAAAGAAAACGCAAAGCAAAACACATTGTTAGGACAAATGAAGTTATGGAGAGTTATGAAAAATTTAAAGAAAAAAGCTAATATAAATGATACATTGTGATATTAAAAATTCTAAATTTACTTTAGCAGGAGTGCTTGTAAATGTCTGTACTGATGCCGATCCTTCACGTTTCGGCGATAACTCCGTTGCTCATTTTGTTTGACAAATGGTTCCGACTAAACGGAAAATATCGAATTAATGCTCATCCTTATTTTCAAAGAACAATCAAGAAAAAGTAATAATAATAATAATATTTTGGGTTGCATAGTATAATAATAATAATGAAGCGAAAATTGAAACTAATCATTCATTTTGAAATGAAGGAGATGAAGTATAAAATCAAATCAAATGGTTTTTGAATAATATTATGAATATTATCTGCTTAAACTTACGTTGATTGATTTAGCATAATTTTTTGCTGGCATAATGCAAATTACTGGATGATTTGACGCGCTTTTACTATTTGCCACAATCTAAAAAGCTCATATTAATATTTAAGCCATTTTTCAAACTCGTTCAACTATAATTTTCACGAGAATCCATCTGTTACTCATTTTTAACTTTTTTATATCCAAAAGAAAATGATATATAATTGATACCGCTAGAAGTAATAAGACAAACTGCTTATTACTAAAACAATTTTAATAATTACAAAAAAGATTATTCCTGTCAAAAAAAAAATACAAACCTGTCGAAGAGGAATCTGAACAGGGACAAGACGACTTGGATTAGGAACAGCAGTGGATTTCGTTTCAAATTGATGTATTTGTGTTGCTTTAGCAATATTTATCTTCCGATCAGTATCAGAAGCGTTTTGATCCTTCAAAGATGTTTTCTTTTCTTTTTTTTTTAAACTCTATAAAGTATAGCAAATGAATATCCATAATATCTTTAAAAACCTAATTGATCCGCAACAGTGATAATGTTATCATAAGAAATTGCTATTTATATGTTTCTAAGAAAAAGCGTAAGAGATTCACTAAATTACTAGATTTAATAGATTTATCTCAGAAAATCATCAAAATCAAAATCAATTCACATAAGCATTTATTTACATAAGCATACATCTGAAGTAGAGCATGTCGGCGAGTAATTTCCTGAATCACTAGTGGATGGAGAAGCATTATCATAAAATATTTGATTGATAAAATTGTTGCTAAGCGTAACAGCATCGAATATTGAAGAATCATCCATTCCTAATAATTCATCGTTATTTTGTGAATTCAAATCAAATCCCAAACCATCGATAATATCCGAAAGCTTAAAATAAATTATTATCAAATCAATAACGCAAAAGGCATATGTTACTGTGGCTTGCTGAAAAAAAAAAGAATGAAGCATTGATTCGTTAGTTAAAATTCTTACTTTGACAGTTAATCATTTTCCCGCGTCTTATCTTTTGATCTTTGAGAAAGAATTTAGGGAATGTAAAAGAATATTTATAACTGAATAAACCTGATTGCTTTCATCACTGATATTATTAAAACTGATATCAGAATTGATTGGGGAAAGTAAGTTTACCAACTGATCAAAATTATTCTCCAAAAAACAACAATTATTGTCCAAATCCATCGAAAAATCTTAAATGAATAATTCATAGAATAATTGAAATTGATTCATAGAGTAATTCGGAAATTAAGGTAATAAATCGTAGGTCGTAATCTACTGCACAATTATATTGAAATAGATTGTTGGCGATCTCCCTTCTGATATAACATTGATAATAAAATGAAAATTAAGCATAATCAAGGTGAAAACAGGTATTGAAAACAATCGAATAAATGAAGGGAAATTATAAATATTCGAATATTAGTGTGATAGTAAAGAATAAGAATAGAGATAAGATAAGAATAAGATAAGATAAGAAAACTAAAAGAATATAGAATATAAAAGAGTAAAACCATAAATTTTCATGTGTTATATGGTAGTAGAAAAAAATAAATGTAAGGAATAGACTGCAAAATGGAATAAGAGGATAGATAGCATAAAGATTACAAAAGAATTATAAATGCTGAGGTACCGTAATGATAGACAAAAAGTGAAAATAAAAAAAGGAAATCAATACGATAAAGAGTGTAAAAGATTGATAGAAATGAGAAATATTTGGGTATTATAATGGCAGCAGAGAAAGATAGCAATGATTAGAACAAACTGTAAAGCAGAATAAAAAGATAAGGGGAAAGCTTTTGTAACTACAGTAATTCTAGCAAGCGTATGTACAAAATAATATTGACAGTTTCTCATAATTTCTCACTATTACGAAATTCCTGGCTACTTGTCTCCCAACCTAGTCGGGCGCGTGTTTCGAAAAAGTTATTTTGAAATATCTCGACAAAAGCGATATGTAAGGTATTAATTTATTATTAGGTTATATTACATATGTATTATTCGATTTTGACCTTTTACTGTGTAGTAATGGCAATGTGTTATGATAGAGAAACTAATGGATTATACACATAAAGCTATTTCATATAATCCAGCACTTTATGTGACCTTATGTGGAGCGGGAATATACTTGAATATAAAAGTGTTTCCGATTTTCTCGCTCCATTTTTTCAATCTTTTCTAGACTTACCTTATATGTTCTTACGTAACCTTTAACCTCATGATCCCTTTGTAACGTTTAACCTCGAGAAGCGTCTAATACACTTTATTCTTTGTCCTTTGATTTTAACAAAAGAAATCAGACGATTCCTTTTGAAATATTGCACATTCCACCAATTTAGCGATATTTTCTTTTCTGATACCATTCCTTCATATTGCTAGTAAATTTACTAGAGAAATAGAAAATTCAAGTTGAACTATGCTGAAATTTCCATAGTTTTGCCTGAGAAATATCTGATAGAGATTGAATGATAGTAGTCGTTCCATTAATTTTTCAAGAGATTATACAGGTACGTAGGATAAAAGTAATAGATGGAAATTTGAATATAGTTCGGATTAAAGTTAGGACGTTCGTTATGATAGAAATAAATAAAAAAGATTGTTCACGAAGCATAAAAGAAAGCTTTTTTAATAGCGTTATAAAGTTAATATAACAAATGTCTGCGTTTCAGTTTCAAAAATGAATTCAAAACGGACAGGTGCAATCAAACATTGGGTAAATTTATTTATTATTATATACATCATCTGCATTATATATTAGATATTTTTAGGTTGCGAGTTCAAAATGGCATCTTTTGTTCAGTTTGTTGTCCTAAATATAAATAATATAAGTGTTCTTTTTTTTGCACACATATTTAATTTCCAAAAGAATCTTTTTTTTGTTAATTAGATTGTACATGTTCTAATTGCAAAATTCGTCAACACTAATTTAATCTGTTATTATCATTTTTGAATTCGATAGATTATTACTTTGAACTTAAAAAAATGAATGCTATATTGCCTGTTTTCTAGAGAATACTATTTTTGAATATTACTAAAGACCAAGTTAAATATCGATCCAGTGGATGGCTGGGCTCTATTGTATAAACGGCATATACCCATTATAACTCATGTTATGTGAGTTTCTTGGTATTATTTTTTTGATATTATTATGATCAAAAAGTTAAAGAAATAAAATCTCTAATATATATGCATCATTTTTCAATGAAATTTTCTTTTTCATTGAATCTTGAAACATATTTGATTCAAATTTTCAGCATTACTGGTAAGTTCAAAAAATGCGAGGAAAAATCGAGCCAAGAAACATACGTGGAAGCATATCAGGCTTTAAAAGATCAAATGACAGATGCTTTATTCCTGGAGCATTTAAAACCAGATTTGGCAGCAACGGGTGATAATTTTGAAGTGGCGAAATTTTTGGTCATTTTCTTGAATGAGTTACGGATAAGTCACGCAGTGACTTTTGAAGAAGAGTATGGATTAACTGAAGAAGAAAACAAGCATATTGGAGCGGTATTGCGTTATTTGGAAGATCATCAAAATTGGGATCCTTATGAGTCTTGGCCTGCGGTATTGTTTCAGAATAGTGATGAATCTACGGATTTGCAAAGCTTTATTACTCCCAAGGTTTGTTTGATATGGGTTTCATAGGTTTTTGAAATTTCCTTAAATTCCTCTAAGCATTAGGCTTTTGAGTTTTCAGTTTGCATCAGTCAGATTAGGGATAGATGTAATTTTTTCTTAAAGTGTAAAACCTTCCAGATTCGTCGATCAAATCACTGTGAAATCACAATGAATGAAAGAGCAGATATAAGACGTAGTCCACTCTCCGAAATCGTGTCTTCTCCTCGTTCTCGTGAATTACGAATAATACGTGAAAAAGATAGAAAGATAAAGGTTTTTTAATTATTTTTTGTATTTAATTACGTTTTGTGTAAAATATTTCCCAAAAAAGTTGTGCATGTTTTTAACATCGAGATAATGACAATTTAGACTCTCAATGAACGGTGCAAATTACTCGAGTTCGAGAAAGACGATCTGGAAAGCTCACTAAGAAATGCTAACCAGGGAATCACAAAACTTACAAAAAGGTTTTCATCTGAATTTCAGATTTATCTGCACCTCTTGTTATTCCTTTTCATATTATTACTTTTATTCCATTGTCTTCCTATCTTTTTTTTAAATAAAATTCCCTAATATGGGTTTCATAGGTTTTTTTTTTGAAAAAAGAATACTCTTATCAACTAATCTTAACTATCATCTTTTTTTCTTTCACCATTACTGATTTACACAATATTCTAACATTATTGTTCGGGAATTACAGCCTCAGCGAAGTAAGTGACGCTGTAAGGGAGAAAGAAGCACGATGCCATATTTTAAATACGGAATTGGATGATTGGCGGACTAAAGCTACTGCCGCTGAGGAAGAAAACAATCAACTAAAGCAACAGTTGAAGACTACAAAACAAGAATTACATACTACTCAAGTAAAATTAAATAAAGTTTTTCATATAATATCGCGAACAAAATATTTCTTTCCATCACTATATAACTACTGTTCAGTGTAAGAAAATATGTTCAAGACACGGAACTGAAACAGTTAATATAGTATCTTTCGAAAAATTCATTATTGAACAATGGAATTCTTATGACTCTGAAGTTCAGCAGCTACCCAATTTGCATCAGTTTTATTATTATTTTATAAAGTTTGTTGATAATTTTTAATTTTTTTTTCATTGTTCTGATATGATTTCAAAGCATTATTATTATAGAGGCAACTGCGTGAAGCAGAGTTTGACATTTCATCTAAACAAAGAGCTGTTGACAGCTGGGAAAAAAATGCGGCATTAGAAGAACAATGGCGCTTAAAAATGGAAAGAGAACGAGAAGAGCTTTTGCAGGTGCGTAGAATACATAATGAATTATAGACAATCTTGTCGAAGATCTGAATGAAATAATTCTATAGTTTTGTTAAAGGAACTCGAAGTAACACGCATCTCGAAAACAGTTGCTGAGGAGCGATTGCTACGACTCACAAACAATGATGAAGCTGAAATCGGAGAATTACGGAACATCATTGATGGACTGCGATCTGATGTTAAGGAAGCGGCACGTTAATTTCAAATTCAAGTAGTGTAACTGTTAATTTAGTCCTTAGTGAAGTCAATATTGTAGCGACGAGAAAGAGATGAAGCACTTATCAGTCAGGACGAAAGATTGAGAATCAAGGAATCAGAGATTGCAAGATCCGTCAATATGATTGCAAAAATGAAAAACAACTAAGTATTGCTCAACTTTCGATCCGAAGCATCCGCAGTTTAGCTGTACAGGTATTATTGTTTCCTATTCTTATAGAACTCGGTTTTTTTGATTTTTGGGAATTAAATAACTAAAGAAAGTCTTGTTTTAATGCAATATATTTAATAAGTTCGAGCTCATATTTCTTATAAAGTAAAAGGACGATATTTAAGTACTGACTGGATTTGAGGTTTTAAAAATTTTTTCTACGAGTAAAAGTTATGTATTTATAGGTGCGAAATCTTAGTGGAGAACTGGGAAACAGGCGGACTGAAATTCAGAGTTTACGACTTCTGTTTACAGGCATTCAGAATGGATATCAGGTTTTGCAAGAAGAGAATGCACAAAATAAAGCTATGATTAAAAGTCTGCAAAATAATGTATGTCTTTTTGTTTTCCTAATCAATTGCATATTAATTGTTTGTTTACTGAATAATTGCGGTGGTGATTTTTTTTTTTTTGTGAAACCAGCCAGAAATTTTAGCTTCACTAACAAATTTTGCATGTTAAGTTCATTATTAAACGAATAGTAAAATAAAGTGGAATATTTCATTTTGACTCTAAGTTGCGTTTTTTTTCGTTTTTTTTACTTTTTTTACCGTATATAACAATGAACTACTATTTATATTTTTCTTCCTCATAGAAAACATTGAAAGGTAATTTTTTTCATAGGCAGCGATTAGTGAATATCAATCAAAAGCATTAGCTGCATCATTGGAGGATCAAAGAAAGAAGGTATATATAAAATAAATAATGGTAAATATTTTCGTCCAGAATGTTCCAAAAACATTCTCATCAAAATCTTCGTTTTAGCATGCAGAAGCAATGATGGCAAAGCAAGAAATTTTAAATGAGAAACAACGAATGCTTTTGGAAGCATGGAATCAGCTGAATAGCAGCATCGAACTCAATACTCATTTACAAGAAGAATTGACACGTCGAGATGGTATATTTCTTAATATTTCAAGGTTTTCGTCATTATTTTTTTATTGTTATTACTATTATCATCAGAGAAATGGAACCCTTAAATATTCTCATCAAAAATATATTCATATACCTAGTAGTTAGTAATTGTTTTTCCATATCGTTTGATTATCACCAATAATAGTGTTCAGAATGTCTCGAAATACTTTGGTGTTATTGAGCTATAGTAATCGTGTGTGTTAAAATTAAATTTACGAAATAGGGAAAAGAATTATTTTAATAACATATATTTGATTATTTTTAGTCGCATACCATGCTCTTGAGCAACGCCTTGTTTCTGCTGAGGAAAGACGCTCGACAATTTCTCAGCATTTCTCTATCAGTAACAGTACTCTGGATAGCAAACCTCCTGAAGAAATAGCCAAAATAAACTCCCAAATAGGCAGTTGAAATTTGATTTCTTGTTTGATAGCAAATAACGTAGAGCACTTCATTTATCGATAATATTTGATTTGTGTTTGGTGATAGAAGGATTGTTCGGCTAGAGTTTATTAGTGAAAGAAAAGTGAATTAAAAAAAGATTACTCCCATGTTTCAAAAAATTATATGTCACATTTCAAAAATAAAGTAAAATTATTGCAGATGTATCATCTGGTGCGCTTCCTCATGAGTTTCATCCTCTTCCAGAAGTTGAAGATGAGAATGATCTGTTGTCGTCATCATCTGTGAATGGCGATCCATATATGTTAAATGTGGAACCGCACAGCGGTAGGCTGATCACAGCAGACCAGTAATTTTATTTTATTTAGCTGGAGTTTTTAGAATGTTTTTCATATCTCTTTCAAATTTGCATTATATGTTTTATATTTCATGCTAAATGAGGCTTTCATTGTTAGATTTTGCAAAAATACGATATCTGTAGGATATTGCTTATTGTTTCAGGCAAGAAGAAGTTAATACATCCGTAGACAGTGAACGTTTGGCTGAACTGAAAAGACGCAATAAGTCATTGCCACCGCATATGCGTTCAACCTATGCTACGGAATTAACATATGTTTCGAAACGCTTTCCTTCTGAAAGACTCGAAGATGAATTGAAAGATTCTAGAAATTTTACTTCATATTTGTGCAAGAATAGTGCTGATACTTCTAGCTTAGTATCACCAGGCAACTTATCAAGAACAAAGGTTGATAAATTCTTAATTGTATCACTTTATCATACATTTAAAATTAGATGATCGGCAAAAACTTTTCAGTTTCAGAAATTTTTATATTAAAATCATAGATTGATTGCATTTCAAAGATAACTGATTACTCGATAAGATTTATAAATTCATTCAATAACATACATAACTGATTTCTCCTTTTTTTTTTATTTTGGTAAACTTAAAAATTAATCATTACTTTCAGTATGTTTCACGATCGTTGCGGAATGTCAAAAAACATTTTAACAAAATGTGGCAAGAAGCGAACACATCGAGAACGAGTGTGACTAGCAAAGAACGGAACCCATTAAGATGGAAGAATTGATGATACCAAATACTTATTTGATTGCATTGGAAATCGGTTTACAGTTTTTCATTAAATTTATTTATCTTTTATTTACTGATGATAAAATGATAAAAGCTGAGAAACACAATTTCATTTAGCCTACTTTTTCATTATTATATTGATGTTTGAATTATTGACTTATTTGACCATTGTTTAATAATTTTTTACTTGTTTGAACAGCCACGTAATGATTTTCATAATATTATCAATCAAAGTCAAAATATCAAAAATGTGGGGAAGTTCTTTCGAAATTTATTGATTACAATTTATTATGTCGTTGCATTTATTATTCTTTTACATTTTGGTCGTTGTATTTATTGCCTGTCAATGTTGTACATTACATAAATGTTCATATAAATATCTTATGTTTAATAAAATCTATGAAAGCTTGCATTATAACGTATTAAGGATAGTCTGTTATTTCGATAGAGCATTAGCTGGTGTAAAAAAACTAGTTGCGGACAATGATGTCTTTCGAAATGTGTGATTTTTTTTTATTAGACCGAATTAATTTTTTGTCGTGAATAATATTTGATTGTTCTTAAAATATAGATAGATAATTGACTTGATCGGACAAGAATTGTCAAGGAATGTATATAATCATGAAAGAATTTTCAAATTTAATTATTGGAGATTTTTTTCTAACATTCTGCTTACTAACCATCCAAGATGAGCTAATTTTCACACTAAGAAATTAGCTCATAATCAACTTATATTTAGTTCTTTCTTTTATTCAAAATTAGTATTAATCAAGAAGCCATCAAAGATAAGAAGTAAATCTAATTTTATATATTGCTGGTAATATCATGTGTTCTTATCAACATCACTTATAAATATATCATTGTGTAATTATCATCATGTCGTTTATTTTCTTAACTTTTCATATAAATTGTTTTTTTTTGCCGAGAGAAGGAAATGTCGAGAAAAATTAAAATAATTTTTTATAATTTTATATAAGTGTATGTTGCAATATGATGTAATAAATTATTTATTTCATTTTCATTGTCCCATTTGATAATCAAACTTATGCATAACGTCTAAAATATAAAAATTTTCCAATCTGATCCAACCTAATAATTAAGTTCATCTGCAATGTCCAAAATATTATAAAGATTTTTCTAGTGATAATCAAGTTACATGCAACATTTAAAGTATGATAAGGATTTTCCTATCTGATAATTAAACTTATGCGTAATGTCTAAAATATCATAAGAATGTTTCCATCTGATAATTAAACTTATGCGTAATGTCTAAAATATCATAAGAATGTTTCCATCTGATAATTAAAAAGTTGATCTGTAATATCTAAAATATGATAAGCAGCTTTCCCAGAAAAGGAGTTTTTCTATTTTTTTTTTCTCTGCAGATCAACTAGATAATTACACTTTATCAAACGACTTCTGTAATTTATCATTTATCATCACCCTCATTAAGATTCTTAGTATGATATTACTTTCTAAATACCTGATTTATTTGAGTCGTTAAGATAACTGTGCCTTTCGTATTATCAAATAACATCTGTTGATACTGAATTCATTGTTCAAAAAAAAAAACTTTTGATTCAAATATTTGCCTATAATTAAATAAGAAAAGTCGATGTTATCATCCTTCAGTAAAGATAAACTTGTTTTACGATAAGAAGAAGATATGATATGATATGAATTCAAATTTTTTTTTTGCAAGAGAAGGTAAGCTGAAAAAAAAAGTAAGCTAAAATAATATGTACCTTTTGTGTAATTATCGAAATAGAAATTTCGTAAATTTAATTCCACTAAATTTAATTCCACTAACCTTTCTGCAATAAAATATTTACTGCTAAAAATACTTTAATAAGAAAAAATTGATTTAAACAAAAAAAAAGAAACAAAAATTCTGTTCAAATGAAATTCGTTTGAACAGAAGAAAATGAAAATAAAAATAACACTTTGAATATTAAATTTTTTTTTCTTTTCTGCAAAAATTTTATTCATTTTATTAGCAATAATTTGTAAAAAAATTTTTACATTTATTAGCAATATGATAAAAACGAAAATTAAAACAAACAAAAGAAAAATTAAAAATTTATAAACAAATTAATGATCAGGAAGCATAATTTAAAATGAGCTGCGAAAAAAAAGAAAAGAAAACTTTTCAATATTTAAAAAAAAACATTATGAGCAATAAGAAAGTTACAAAAATCAAATGGATTATTTTTATTTGAAATTTCTTTTTTTTTTCTTATATGATATTTTATCATTAATTCGAAATTTAAAAAAAAAAAAAATTAAAAGATATTTTTGTAAACAATAAATTGATAAGAATTGATTTAAAAAATCATTCCTGTTTATGTTTATGGAATCGAGAAAATTATACATTCATTGAATTTAATATTACAATTGATGAGATCAGATAATAGAATTATTCAGGCATTCTTTTCAGTAAACAATAAATGCTTAAAATATCAGTCGAATGGTTTTATTTCAATTTCCAATTCAATTCCAATTTTTTGTTATTATTCATTTCATTTATTATATTGAAAATTTTGCATAGTTCGAATATGAAATATATAAATTTTTCTATAAAATTCAACAAAATTTTTTCATTTTAATTTTTTCTGATATTTTGACTTTTTTTTCATTACTTTAAATCATTGATATTTGAAAAATTTGAATAAAAATTTCATTTTTATCCAAATTTTTTAAAATTATAAAAACAACAATTTATTTTAAATTAGATCAAAAATTGGCATTTCGAATTTTGATTTCATATTAGAAATTTAAATAACATTAAGAAGAATTATTTGCAAAAATATTCACAAAATTAATTGCTTCATTCCTAATATTATCATAAAAATATCATTATCATGATGCCCTGAATATTTCTATACATTCATGAAATACATCAATAATTATTATAGTTATACCATACTGCTACGTCCATCAATCAGTAGTCGTATTTCTTTCAAATTATGAGCGGTGATAACGATCGGTATATCACCATTAAAAATATCATTGGTAGTTGAAGCAATATTTTCATTATCATCATCAGCATCTTCAGATATCGTTTTTAACACAAATCCATCAGTTAGATTATTATCGATCATCGCTAATTGCTTATCAGTTCCATCTATTCTATCATTTTTCGCTTAATAATTAATGGCAATCTAAAAATATTTCATCAAATCTTATTTTATAGGTAGTAAAAAAAAACAAAAAAACAAAAATTCAAAATTTTAAAAATTAACAAAATTTTTTTTTGTTTATTATTATTGCTAATGATTTCTTTATTTGTCATTGATTTAGTTTAATATTGATAAATTTAATATCTTGTGATTTCTCATTTAAATATTCAGTAATTAAGTTTTAACAGACAATTCTTTGCTATCCCTAAAACTAAAAATATTAATTTAAAAAAGTAGACAAGTATATCTTTCGATTCATTGATTAAGCATATGTTAATCAATCAATCGATTAAAAAAAATCATATTTGTCAAGGAAGCATTTATGATTTTAATATTTTATGCTTAACTTATACACAAGTCCATTAAAATTTAAAATTACTTTCAAAATTTTTCAGGTGATAATTTCGAAATAAATAAATAAAAATTTGCATAAAATTAATAGTCATTTTTACTTTTTAAATAAAAATTTCACTCGTTGTCAATATTTTCAACTTACTTTTTGCATTCTTTATCTATACGATTAACAACATCGTTTTGCCAAAATCAAAATTTAATTATGGGAAGAAAAGTTTTACAATTAGTTTATGCAAATATTAAATTCCAAGCTTATCCTACAATTTTTTATGCGTCAATTTTTTGAGTAAACAAGTAAATATCTGCGAAAAAATCAACTCTTCTTTTTTTTTAATCAAAAGCATTTATTTTATTCTTTGCAAAACATTTGACTATTAGTTTCTGCATTTCATAAAAATAATTATTTTTCAAATGATTTTGATAATGAAACATTAGAAATTTGAATTTCAATTCATTAAAATTAGTAATTTAGAATTCGAATATTAATTTATCGAAAATATTTTAAAAGAGAAATTTTTTCAAAATTCATTAATGAACGAATTAAATTTAAATTTGTCCGAAATTTTTGAATTTAGGACATTGCAAGAATTGATTATAAAGATTTAATTGGAAAATGAAATTTAATAAAAAATGAAATGAAAAAAAAGAGATAGAAATTTATTTTATTAATTTTATTAATAAAATAAATCGAATGAAAAAAAGGGAAGAAAGGAAAAAGATAAAAAAAATGAATTATTCAATTTTAAACAACTTTAACGAACAGATGAATAGAATCGATGTAAATTTTATGCGGTAGAATTTATCCGATCATCGTTGATTTACGGCCATTTTCATTTAATTCAATCGTTAACACATCTGATGATACAGCATGCTGCAGCATTGTGGATACTTGTTGGCTTAAAACCAATTTTGTTGAGAGAATTTGATAAATTTAAAAATTTCCCTTTTTTTAAATTTGAAGTAGCTTGGTCGATTTTGTTAAAAAAAGTTTTAATAAATCGTAATTTTTTCGGGAAAAAGCTTTTATCATTGAAAAACTATCCTCAAATAGTGATATTGCATTGGAAAAATTATCATTGGAAATTTTGCTCTTAATTTTTTTAAAAATCGAAAGTTTTAAATGTTAGTAAAATGACCAAAGTGATAAGGACACAGCTGAAGTAATCTGATTAGAAAAAGTTTCAAATTGGTAAATATGCCAAGATGATAGTAATCAAAATGTCAAGTTATCATAGCGAATGAATAAAACTATGTTAATATTAATAATTGTCAAATTCAAAATGATAATCATGCAAAGAAATATCGAGAGTGGTGATAAAAGATACGAAATTGATAATAGTATGGAATGAAACAATCAATGAAATATAATATAAATAGCAAGCTAATGTAAAAAAATTATACTAACTTTAAAAATTTACTGAGAAAAATTGGTTAAAAGAATATAATTGAATTTATTTCTGAACGTTGAAAAGTTTGAAAATTGATTAATTTAAAATTAAAATCAATAAATTAAAAGATTAAAATGAAATTTCATAAGGTGAAACTGATTAGCTATCATGATTAGTTATCAAGCTATTAAAGATTTGTTAACAAAATAATCCATCATTAATTTATTGATAAAATTTTTATGCTAAATAAGCGACATGCAAGAATTATCATCAGTGATAAATGCAACTAATTGTTCAATATGTTGCGTAATTAAACAAGAAAAATATATAATTTATTAAGTTCAAAATTAAGTTTCTAATTAAATTATACTAAATAAGAAGTAAAAAATTAGGCAACCCTAAATTTGAAACTATAATTTAATCAGGTAATAAATTATTTGGAAAATTAATTGATTAATTAAGTTAACCTAAATTAACTTTCATTTTAATAGCTTCACCAATAAGTTTTGACACACAACTAATCGCAATTGTTTTTTCGTGGATTTAATAAAACTTCAGATAAAAATATTTAATTTTTCAAAGAATTTAGCAAAAATTGAAAGAAATTATTTTATCAATCAAATGTAATGAACAATTTAATTTTTTGCAAAAAATATGATTGTTAAAGGTTAAAGGTCAAGCAATTATTTAAGCAATTAAAAACACAAAAAAAAAACTATGATATATAAATTAATTAAAAAGATAGAACAAAAATTATTATATGCATGAAAATGTTAGTAAGATACCTTGAAAAATTGATTGAACATTTAACGGTTTACAATTATATGTTGAAAAATACCTTCGTTTTGCATATTGTGATATTGGATGCGTTGATTGACCTATACAAAAAAAGTTCATTTTTTTTTCAAATTATTTAATTATGTGTTTTTAATTATTTTTTATTTTAATTAAATTTAATTAATTTAATTATTTAATAATTATTATCAAAATGAAATATTTAAATTCTAATTAATTTAATTGTTTAATAATTATTATCAAAAAGAAATATTTAAATATTTGGCATTAAAAAATTTTAATAATCTGAAAATTTGGTTTTATTGAAGATTTTTTTTTTCAATTTTTTTTATGTCAATAATTTTTTCAAATAAAAAATTATTAGTACCATTATCATCACATACTGTTTTTCTATTACTTATGATTCATATACATATATATATATATTATGAGATGCAGATTATTTCAAGTTTTTATCACCTCGAGAAAATGGCTATTTAAGAAATATAATTTATATCACTGCAAATTTTGTTATATGATTACGATAAATTCCGATAAAAGATTAAAAATTCAAAATCATAACAAATTTAATAAAACTATTAGGGAAAAAAAAAAACAAAATTTACCGAAAATACGAGCGCGGCTTTTTTAATGGTCTGCATCGAATCATATGAAAACATATTAGGCGAATATTTGGATTAATTAAACAATAAAAATAGAAATTCAATGCAAATTTGGTAAATTCCATCACATTGATAATTGCTCTAATTATCTAAAAAAAAAAATAAAAAAAAAATTAAGCAAAAAAATGGCAAAATTATGCAAATTAAAAAAAAATTTATACAAAAAAGTATCAAAGTTTGAATAAAAATAGAAAGGTATAAATTTAATTATGACTAATTTATTAGTATTTTTATTGTGATAAAATGTTCTAATTTTCATGAGAATCATACTGATCATATGAAATTAATCATGATAAGATTGCAGTGTTTATTTGCATAAATGATTAATTTAAACTAATTCCTTAAAATTTATCATTCATTTCATTTTTGTTTATATATATGCTAAACTAAATGAATGAAACGCAATAAAATCAGTAGTGATATGAAAGAATATAATCTTTCATGTTTTTACACGAAACTTTATGATCAACATTATTATTGTGATACTAATACTACAAGATGATACGATAAAAAGTTGCATACTGTAAATTTCGTAAATATTTGTATTGTAGATTAATTTATGCAACTAAATATTAAAATTATATCATTAAATTCTATAAATTTCATTGATCCAATATTAAAGTATTATATACATTCATCTAACTATTTTGCTATAGTGAAATATTTGAATAATTAAATTAAAAATTAAAATGACTAACTTGAAATGGTACATTAAAAGATTGTTTATCAGAAACGAATATTGTAAGTGGAGCAGCTGGTATTGTACAAATAAAAAATATTATTATAATAGAAAATAATAATAAAATAATTTCTTTTCTTCCTAAAAAATTTTCCCTTTTACATTTCCGATATTTCAGTGTTTTCAATTAACAATTACAAAAAGTTTGCAAATTTGAAATTTAAATGAAACAACTATATTCTAATGGCAGTGACAATAAACAATTATTAAAATTATAAATTTAAAAAAATAAAGGAATTGAAATACAAAAAAAAAAATGTTGCTTTCCAAAAATTTTTAATAATAAAAATAGGTAAAATATTATGAATTTGCTTATCACACAATGCAAATGTAATCAAATATGATAAATGAAATCAAAAAATTTGCTACAATTTATTGCTAACTAATTTAAAAAAAGATATTAATATATCTAATTTTAATTTGAATTGAAATTAAAATAGATAAGTAATTTTGATAAATAAAGAACTGACTTGTTCACTTTTTGTTGAAATTTTTTGCTTATTAGATCAAGCGTTTGAAGCGTTTTCTTTTATTATTTCGATATGTGATTAAAATTCTTTAAATTAAAATAAGCAACCAAGACAAATGGTAATAAACGACTTATTGTTTCACGACACCACTCGTATACCTTATACCAGGTTCCAATTTTACGGTCGCATACAGCAAATCGACATGAAGCAATTTCAGGTGGCATCTATAAATTCAACATTTGTAATAATTCTATTTTCAGCTTATCATTTAAAAATTTATTTTAAAATATTTCATTTTTTAACAAATTCATATCAATATAGCAAAGGGAAAAGTTTAGAAATATATTTTAACGCTAGGGAAATACAAAAAGTTAAGGAAAATATATTTTAGGGAAAATATTTTTAGGGAAAATATATTTTTAGCAATTTCTTAATTTCTTTCATATCTTTTCATTCATTTTCCTTTTTGAGTATTTGATATAATATTTGGAAATAATTTAAAAAGATCGATGCAAACATAAGTCAAAATAAGGTAATTAAAGACTGCAAATTTAATTACAATTAAATTTCTCACAAACCTCATAAACAACCTTTTTAACAGCCCATGGAGCATAGATACAAAAATTCATCATATAAGATATGAAAACTAAAAATAAGCACATTTTTTGTCTCCTGAAAAAAGCGAAATTAATTACTAATTAATAAAGGACCAATATCTTAACTTAATATATTATCTTAGTTATATATAAGGATATTCGAAGAATTGCCAAATATTGCATAATAAATGAGGCCAGTAAATTCTCGTGTGGATATTTTCAAATTTATACAAATTGTTTAAATTTCATTTTAGATATTTTAAAAGATAATATCAGTAAATTTTTATGATTGATTTATAAAATATTCATTCATACTGTCAAAAACGATGGGAATATAAATTAGAATATATAAAAATTAATAATCCAATCGAAATTTGAATATTCTAATTTGATTTTCGCAAATAATTAGAATTAAATATTTTGAGCAGAAATAATTTTAAAATTATGATACTAAACAAATTATTATCAGTAACATATCTGAGATAACGATGATGAAAAGGATGACAAACAGCCATATATTGACTCATTGTTAAAAATACCACAATCCATACACTGGTACCCATAAATGCATTTACCTGAAGATATATCAAGAAATATGATTATCGAGATTACTCCAAGAAATTATAATAATTTCTGGAAATTAAATACTGGATGAGCAAGAATATATAATTAATTCAATAGAAAATAGAATATTTGAAAATTTTTACAAAATTCGAATTTTTAAATTTCACTAATAATATATGGAATGTTTAGCTTTTCTCTTATCAAATATTTTTTAATAAAATTAATTGTTGTGTGTTTTTTTAATAAGAATTAAGTAATAAAATAAGTTAATATCATGATTATATATATATGCTTGAATTTTCACTGTTAAATTCTATTGATAAATGATGATATTATGATAATATTTTATCGCAAAAATATTTTCACAAATGTCGTAATTCATGCATGTAATTCTTTTGTCCAAAAGAATTAATAAATTTATGGATAAATTGGTGTGATAAGAAAGAGAGAAAAAAAAAAAGTTAATATTGTAAAATTAGTAATAAATTAAAATAATAAAATTAAATTAATATATGAAATATGAATGAATGAGAATAAAACAAACTAATGGAAATCCAATATGAGCATAGTAAAGTGATGATGGATATGAACAAAGACGATAATCAAGAAGCCACAATATCATTGGTATCACTGATAAAAGGGTTGACTAAAATAAATGAAAAAGAATTATTTACCTAAATATTAGCATATAATCATAGAGAAATTAAGTTAATGAATTTTTTTTTTCAAATATATTTAATCAATCAAATAATTTATCACTGCTTAATAAATTCTATTAAATCGTTGGCAAGATGATTTTTAAAAATCACAATAACAATTAAGTTAGTATCTTAATAATCATTATGATTATTTAAGTTAGTATCTTAATAATTATTATGATTATGACTGGTTTAAGAAGTAGTTGACAGCAACAAGTTAATAGTACTTATTATTTTTAAATTTTTAGCCTAACAAAATTGTAAATTTCAATTCAAATATTTTTATGAAAAATTTTTCGATATTATTTATATCACGATAATTTAAATTTAAGATAATATTGAATTTTAAATTTATAATTTTCGAGGAATCTTGAACAAAAAAAAATGAAAATAATTCCAAGGATTATGTTTTGAAATTTTTAAAAGTTAATATAAATACCAGAAATACTTACCAGATCGGTAATAGCCAATAATATGAGGTAGGTATAAATGATCGATGATCGCTTAAATAATGATCGTGTCAACGTTGCTACTGTCATTATATCGCCTATAAATTAAAATTTTTATAATGTATGGCAAAATTATAAATCATTTAATTTGATACTTAAAAAACGAAATGGAATTAGATTATTTCATCAACATATTTAAGAGAGTAATTTGTTTTTTTTCATTCAAAATTTCATCAAATAAATGATAATAACAATATGATATAAATTGCAATGATAATTATGATAAAATTGCTTTCATCTAATTTGATCAATCGACATATTCAAAAAATATTTATAAATTTCAGATTGATTAGATTTGAAAATATATTTTAAATCTAAAATTTTCATCTTATTAATTTATTAAATTAATTTTTTCTCTTTTTCTTTGAAGCAAATATTCAAGCTTCATGTGATTTTTTCGAATTTTCCTGTAATAATTATTGATATTTATTTGATAATAATTTTATTGATTAAATTGTTAAAATAGCATTAATATACTTTTAAAAAAAAATTAAAAAAATTACACAATAGTAGCAATATTTTTATCATTTTTAGAACACACATAATTTGTTAGCAATTAATTTGAAATATGAAATTTTTCAATTACAGTATTTCCACTTTTTCCTACCAGACATTTTTATGAATATTTTATCCCTCTTCTATCGTATGATGTCTATATTTATCGCATTTCATTCCATTAACTTCGCAATTTTTTTTTGCAAATTTAATAAATGATGCAATTTCGTGTGATAGCAATTTTCTCGATTACTTGTTAAAATGATATCAAAAATAACATCAATGCATTTTAAAAAAGTTAAAAATATCACATAAAAATAAGAAATTTCCGATAATATTAGTGCTATTTTATGTTGAAATATAATACTTTGCTGATAATCAATTAATGATATTTGAAGGAAAATGATAAATGATAAATTACCAATAATGCCAAATGATATGATAACTGGTGCGATATAACCATAAGTGATACGATTTACAAGTGATACTCGAATAGCATCTGATGTACCATTAAGAATTAATTTTGCAAATAAACAGAAGTAAAAGCATCATCGAGATCAGCTTCTTCAGATATCAATATGGAACATAAACTTTCTGATGTCATATCACTTAATTGTTGATTATTTTAACAATTGTATCAGCAAATTTTGAAAGAATTAAATTACTTAAATAAATTCAAATAAAAAGAAGCACAGTTTTTGCATATAATATTTCAATAAAGGCATTCATTCATTGAATTATTCAAAATATATCAATTGGAAATAGTTTTCGTACAGCGCAGCAACTACAATTCTAGCAATACTAATAGCAGTAGCGATTGATAATAGATAAAGAAATAAAAATTTAATCAAATAAAAAATGTGTAGGATCGATGCAGTAATGAGAAAATTGATTAATGATTAAAATAATCGAATGAATAATAGCGAAACATTATCCTCAGAACCAAGTTTCAACGCTTTGCGTACCAAATATTCTGCAATTCTGTAAAATATTCATCCATTCCTGAGAGATAATTAAATAATTAAATTTAAACTTAAAATTTTTATAAACGAAAATAAGTAAAATTTATAATTTTTCCATTTCATTTACTAAAAATGTTTTAATAAAATAATTTAAAATAGCCTTAAGGATAAACTTCGACTAATTTTAGCTCATAAATTTTTAGTTAAATTTTCATTGCACAATTTTAAATTATCTGATATACAATATTTGCATAATATAATTACTTCGTTTCTCTTGTTTTTTTCTCTCTCTCCCTCTCTTCCTCTCTCTCCCTTTCTTCCTCTCTCTCTCTCTCTCTTGATTTTCCTATCTCAATTTTTTTCATGAAAAAAAAAAGTGGAAATGATATTAGGAAAAGATAAAATAAAAATAAACTTATGCCACTGATTTGATGATATACGAAGAAATGTTGATGCAATATTTATCGCCTGCTCATTCGTTAATACATCCCAAAAACCATCCGATGCAACAAGAATAAATTTTAAATTAATTTCATTCAGGTCAATCCGAACAATATCCGGTTGTGCTGTTAATACAGAAAGTCGTTTTAAGGCTTTATCACCAAATGCTCTAAAAAAATAAACTTATCTTATCTTTATAAATTATGCATTAATCACAAATGTAAACTTATCTTATCTTTATAATTATGCATTAATCACCAAATGCTCTAAAAAAATAAACTTATCTTATCTTTATAAATTATGCATTAATCACCAAATGCTCTAAAAAAATAAACTTATCCAACTTATCTTATCTTTACAAATTACGCATTATTTAGATATGCAACAAGTTAAATTAGCATTAAATTAATTAATATTAGTATTATTTATATCAAGATTTGCATTACTTTCTGATAGTTAATTTGTAAAATTTTGGTGAAATTTTATTCTTACAAAATTAAGAAATGTTTATGCATATTTAGATTATCATTAAATCGAATAAGATATTATTATTATTATCATATATTTAGATTATCATAAAATCGAATAAGATACTGTTATTATCATAAACTCTAATTAATACATTACAATGAAATTTTCCCATAATTTTATCATTATCATATCAATAGCTTGTAAAATTTTGATAAAATTTCCTTTACTAAAATTATAAGTGCATTTTTTACTATTTTATTCATTTCTGCTCATTTTATTATATGACTTATGGAGATGATAATTGATTTTGATAAAAAGTTAGCCGTTTGAATTACTCAAATTTTAATTGCTTCACTTGATTAACTAATCAATTTCATTATCGAAATGAAGATATGATCAAAGTTAATGATAAAAATTATTTAATCATTTTTTTTTCTCGTAATACTTAATTTCGTTTATTGCAATTGCTGGATTTGCAGAGAAAAAGAAAAGATAAGAAAAGGTAGAAATTTGTTATTATCATAAGCATTTTAGATTTTTGATCTTTTTATACAAATTATTAATAATTTATAAATGAAACAAAACAAATTAAAGCATTATCCTTTGAAGTGAAATATTTAATGCTTGAAAATAATATCATATTATTGGAAATGGAATTGCTTTTGGAAAATACAATTTAAATCAATAAATTTAAAACAAGACGAATAGGTAGTATTATTTGAATAAAAACTTTTTTTTTCCAATTTAAATTGATAAATTTTAGAGAAAGAAGAGATAAGTGATGATAAGTGATATCAAATTATAAATTTAATTTTTTTGATTGTATGAAAAATGAAAAAATTGCAGCAACTATCGTATAAAACTTTTAAATTGTAGATAGTATTTTAAGTACACGTGATAAAAAATGCAATGAAAATGAAAACAGGTTTTTTTTTGTTATTTTCATTTGTTTATTTTGTTCGTTGATCAAATCAACAAAATAGTAATTTAAATTAATCATTGCCAATTAGCAGAAATTAAAAAACAAAAAACAAAATTTAAAAATCATCCATTTCCTAATTTTCATTCGTTTTGCTTTGACAATAAAAAATATGCCAAATTTATTTATTTTTTTTAAAACAAAAAAAGGCTATGATTCTTTCTAAAATGAACAAAAAATTTGTACAATATTGCAATTCGTAAATACAAGCTAATATTTTCCTTTTAAGACTGAATGATGAAAAAAAAAAAATCAAAATACTTCAAAAAATTCAGAATACTTCAAAAAAAAAAAATTCAGATATTGGTGTGAGAATTTTAATCAATTTAAAACAATTTTTTTCAAAAAAATTTTAAAAAAAAAATTTTAATCTTTCGAAATATTTTTATGCTAGAAATTTTGAAAATCTAAAACTTTAATTTCTTGAAATATAAATGGCAAAAAATTGAGAAAAATATAAAATAAAAAAAATGATATAAATGATGAAATTACTGTGACAGTTGAAAGATAAAATATTTGTGAAAATGTTTTATAAAAAAAAATTTTTTTGATACTATCACATTGTTTTCAAATATCATAATTTAAAAAAAAACTTAATAGTAAAATAATATCATATTAGATTAGATTACTTTATTTAATGATAAATAATTAGCTCTTGGATTATTAAATTGGCATCTAAAAAAAAAAATTTTAAATATTATCAGCAAATATCTCATTTGAATTTGTTTCATAACTACTGATGATAATCATTGATTTGATATTTTTGCATGGTCAAAAAAAAAAATTTTAGCTTTAGGTTAATTTAAAAAAATTATAAATTCTAACAACTTTTTTTTTTCAGTAAAATCTTAGAACTTTTGAAGCTACTAATTTGAAGCTACTATTAATTGTTGCTATTAAATTGTATAAATGCAAAATTGTTTTTCTTTTGCTTGTTGTTCTCGACTTTGTTGAAACGTCATTTTCAGGTGATTTTCAATGACATGCAATTTGACTAGTCTCGAGATCAGTTTGACTAGTTTTGAATTCTTCAGACTTTGTATGACGATTAAATGTCAATACAGGAAAAAGTGTGTATATAGAATGAATGTTTCCAATTCTAATTTTATTTGAAAAATTTATAACTTTTTTTTGCCATTTTCAAACTTAACTTTTTTTCATTTTCTTGCTTCGCAGAATTTTAATTAAAAGAGTAAAAGAAAAATGTTTTATGCTTGCGAAATTTCTTTAAATTTTACAATACAAAAAAAAGAAGAAAATGAAACAAAGAAAGAACAATAAGTTTGCAAATAATAGAATGAAATAGAAAAAAAAAACATTTTATCAATGATATTATATCAATGATTTTATCAATGATATTTGATATTTCGTTTTTCTTTCTTTTTTTTTCACAGTTTCATTGATTGGAAATTATTTCTAAATTTAAATAAATTTGCTAGCAAAAAAAAAAAAAAAAACAGAAAAGGAAGTGAAAAATATATAAAAGAAATTTGAAAGATTTTCACATTTCCTTTTTTCTTACAAATATTATTTATTGAAATTTAAAGGTGAAATTTGACTCAAATAATGTACTAATATTCATTTATTACTTCAGCTTTTTTTTTTGTTTACTTCAAGGGAAATTGGTAAAATTTCAATAACGCAAAATGTACTGGGTCCCATGGAATTAATACATAATTTTAAATGGTTTATTTCTCTTTTTACCAAAATCCATTTTCCGACCAGATAATTTATCAGACAATTTGCACTGAATGATAAGAGAAAGCAAGGGAAACAAATTATCATTTTTTCCACAAAAAAAAAAAAGCAAAAAACTAACTAATCTTTTGTTATGCTGCATACTCTTCACTTTTCTTCTTTTTATCAGCAAAATAAAAAAAACAAAATAGAAAATAAAAATAAGTAAAATTGAAGTATTAAGTAAAATTTGTAAAAAAAGCTTTCTCCAAAATTTTTCTTATCACTAAATTTATTTTCTTTATCAGATAAAAAAGATAGTGAAAAATACATGCGAAATAAGAAATTTTCCAATGAAAATATTTTTTATCATTAAATGAAAAAAAAAAAATTGTTTTTGCAAAAATATTTTTACGAATTATAAAAAATTAAAAGTAAATTCGATCATTCATTTTTTTTTTCCTTTTCAGAATATTTTCTTATATTTCTCGGGTAAATGTTTGCATTTGTAATGAAATGTATCGAAATTTAAAAAAAGGGGCCAAAACAAGTTTTGGCCCACTTTTTTTCTCTCATTCTCGTCATATCAGGTTTGTTTGCTTCTTTCTCCCACTTATTTCAGGTTTATCAGAATGATTTCTAAACTTTTCTTTTTTCTCACTTTTATTTTGAATTAATTCAATTGGAGTTTTTTTTTTTTAATTAGAGCAAATATATTTCTTCGGTAATTGAAAATGCAAACATTCATTTTGTAAATAAATAAAACATACACACATCGTATGTATGTATATATACATTTTTTTCGCCTTCAAAATCTGCCAAAAACAGATGTATTCAATAAATGGAAAAGCACTTGGCTTATTTTAGGTTATTAAATAAGCCTTAGATTTAATAAGGATGGAATTAAAGAATGAAATTTGACGAAAGAATTAGGATAAAAAAAAGGAAATTTTTCTGCGAAAACACTGAAGTTTGAGGAGGAGAGATGAAAATATTTATCAATTTATCGATTAATTGATTGATTTTTTAATAATGAAATATTCCGATAGTATAAAAAAAAATGTTTGCATCAAGTAAAATGAAAAGTTTTGAAAAAAATATTGAATTTCAATGAAATATTGAATTTCAATAGAATGAAATTTCGTATTTAAATATACGATAAATGATAATAATGATAAATTTGCAGTTTAATAATTAACACTGAATAATTGTTAATTTAATCATATTTTAATTATTTTAATTATCAAATTTCTTATAAATCAATTAGGGTTAAATATTTTTGAAAAAAAAATTCCACTCAAAAGTAATTTTAAATTTTTATTAAATTTTTTTTGAACAATCGGAAAACTTTTTTGTTACAAATTCTAATAATAACAGCTATACATACATAAGTACATATATGCAAGACATATGTGAATTTCAAGCTTGCAAACTAATTTATCATCGAGAAATATATATTAATTGAAGTTTAGAGAGAAATATAATTTTGAAATTTACATCGTATATTATTTTATTCTACGTATATTACAATCGAATATAAAAGCAGCAAATGTAATCGATTAATCGAAATAATGAAGTAATTAAAAATAAACACTGAAATCGTTAATTAATACAAAATATGAAAGGTATACTTGGATATATCTTAAATTTTATTTTGCCTAAGATTACTATTTTAGATGATTTGTGATAGAGATAAAAAATTTTTTAATTAATAAGCATATTTAGTAATTTTTTTTTAAAATAAAATCTTATATCCTGAATCTAATTTTTGACTAAAATTAGAATCTGATATTGGATTTATTTTTCGAAATTCCCGCAAATGTTATCTTCAAGTTATTTCTAATTATTCTAATGAGGATGAGGAAAAATTAAGATTATCATATGTCTGTTAAAAGTTTGTTTATTTAACAATTATAAGTTAATTTTTTTTCTAAATCCTACAATGGACAAACCTTGAAACAGAAAGAATTCCTTGCAATCGATCTACGCCATTAAATTCGATAAAACCTCCGGCATTTTCGATACGTTTTCGTTCATTTTCCTGAAAAAAATTATTTAAATTTGATAAAATTCTACACCTACTTGCAACTTATACTTAAAAATACGCCTATCATTTGTTTTCTGTTTTTTTTTTTTGCTTTTCTCTTACCTAAGGTAGTATTTAAAAAAAAGAATTAACTTATAATTGTTAATGTTAGCTATGCTTTTTAAAAATGAAATTTTAAATAAATTATAATAATACTACAAAGAAATCATTTCATTTTTTTTTTCTGTACAATATACAATATCAGAATAGTAAAAAATTTCATCGTTTTTAAATTGATCTTATCATATTTTGAAACAAAAAAAAATCATTGTATTTAAAAAAAATTCATATCAAAAATAATTAGTAATTACTAAAGCAATTAAACATGAAAAAATCATTTAAAAATTTACATCAAAAATAATTAGTAATTACATTAAAGCAATTAATTAATGCATTAGTTAACTGAAAAAAAATTTTTTTTTATTTTTTATATAATTGTAGTGAAAAAAAATAATTCATTCATTTTGTTCAATTAATTATTTAATAGCTGATAATTTTAATCAGTTAATTATGAAATATTTTTTAAATCTCTTCTTATTATATAATTATTTTATGGAAAATGTTCTATCATTTTCCTAAATCAATATTTTACAACGATCGTTAAAATTTAATAGTAGTTTAAGTTTCAATTTTCTTATAATCTTTAAAACAAAACTAATTATGAAATTGTTAAAATTCTTCCAATTCATGGTAATATTACTCATATATTTATTAGGAATTTGTTATCTATTATGATTATAGTAAAACTTATCATCTGCCAGGACTGGGCTATGATAAGTAAATTTTCAAATATAATTTAATTGTTAATATTCGATCTATGATTTACTAAATTACTATACTAGTTTTACTCCAATTGACAAACTAATAAGTAAATATGAGAATTGTTGACATTCTAGTTGATCAATTATTATTTCTAAAATAAAATATTTAAACAGAAAAATAAATACATTGATATATGTTTTCTATTTGAATAGAAAAACATATTGATATATCGTTTTTATTATTTCTCAACTATTCCTTTATTTTTCTTTTAAATTTTATTATACTCAAATACGAAATCTTTTGATCATTTTAAGTCACAGATAATTTTTTTGATAAAAGTTTTCTTTTTTTCGAATTGCAAATATTATAAGTTAACAAATAGAAAAGTATTAATTTAAAAAAAAAAAGAAATCGAAAATAATAATTTGATTAAAATTAAAAAAATAATTTAATATCCATTTGATAAAACAAAAATTTTTACGCACTTCATATTATCATGAAATTAAACCGAAAGAAGAAGCACTGAGAAATTTTAAATTCTAAAATAAAATTAATTAATTATGAGAAATTATGGAAACTGACAAAAATCATTTTTTTTTCGAAATTGAATTTGAATTGGAAATAATAATTAAACAAATAGAGAAGTAATAAATGAAAAGAAAGTTTTTACTCTGTCTATTTGCCTATTAAAAAAGTGTAAAAATTACACATAAAATTTTCAAATTATTATCTTTTAATTTCGTTATCACCTCTTTATTATCAATGAATGAACTACAAACTTGCAAATAAAAGAAAATTTTTTTCAAAACAAAACAAAAATTTGCTATATGTATTTTAAAATGATTTAATGATTCATTGAATAAATTTTATTGCATTATATTAATTTAAAATTGAAATTCAATTTCATATCTATCTGTGTGATAAATTAAAAAGATCATTTGATTTGACAAAATTGATGAAGTAACAGATTAAGCGGAAGAGGAAGGATTGAAAAGAAGGATGAATTTTGAAGATAAAAGATGGACTGGTGATAATTTTTTGCATAATTTTTAATTCTTTTATCATTTGATAAAATAAAAGAAAAAAGGAAAATATCAAAAAGTTAAATTTCAATTTAATATTGTACTAGCAAAATATAATTTGAATAATAGAAATACTTATCACTTTTTTTTCCCTTTTCTCTTCCTATATCATCAAAGATAGAGTTTAAAATAATTTTATTTTACAATATTTGGTAAAGTTTTTTAAATTTAATTTTTGAAATTCTCATACTAAAATGAATATAATCGATCAATTTCCTATTACATAATATTCATCAATTTCTTATCAATAGTAATAATAGGAGACGGGAAATTTTTATCAATTCAAATAAATTCCAAAATTAGCTATCACCAAACAATTACTAAACATATACTACGAAAATTTTCCTCTAAATAATTTAAAGCTTCTAAATAAGTTTCAAATGGAACGATTCATTATAAACAAATTGTCCTTTTCGAGAAACCATTTATCTCAACGCCTACGTATTCATTTCACGTCGCTATACTTGCGTCATATCTGTTTATAAAATTATTCTATCATATATAAATATTCAACAAAAATTATTTCATTTATGTCATACCAAAAAAAAATTATATTTAAATTGAAATTATATTTAAATTTGAACTTGAATTATATGTTGAATTTGAATTACACATATATAATATTAATGGTTAATAGTTAATATTGGAAAAAAAATTATATTTAAATTTGAACTTGAATTATATGTTGAATTTGAATTACATATATATAATATTAACGGTTAATAGCTAATATAGAAAAAAAATTATATTTAAATTTGAACTTGAATTATATGTTGAATTTGAATTACATATATATAATATTAACGGTTAATAGCTAATATAGAAAAAAAATTATATTTAAATTTGAACTTGAATTATATGTTGAATTTGAATTACATATATATAATATTAATGGTTAATAGCTAATATGGAAAAAAAATTATATTTAAATTTGAACTTGAATTATATGTTGAATTTGAATTACACATATATATAATATTAACGGTTAATAGCTAATATAGAAAAAAATTATATTTAAATTTGAACTTGAATTATATGTTGAATTTGAATTACATATATATAATATTAATGGTTAATAGCTAATATGGAAAAAAAATTATATTTAAATTTGAACTTGAATTATATGTTGAATTTGAATTACATATATAATATTAACGGTTAATAGCTAATATAGAAAAAAAATTATATTTAAATTTGAACTTGAATTATATGTTGAATTTGAATTACACATATATAATATTAATGGTTAATAGTTAATATTGGAAAAAAAATTATATTTAAATTTGAACTTGAATTATATGTTGAATTTGAATTACATATATATAATATTAACGGTTAATAGCTAATATAGAAAAAAAAATTATATTTAAATTTGAACTTGAATTATATGTTGAATTTGAATTACATATATATAATATTAACGGTTAATAGCTAATATAGAAAAAAAATTATATTTAAATTTGAACTTGAATTATATGTTGAATTTGAATTACATATATATAATATTAATGGTTAATAGCTAATATGGAAAAAAAATTATATTTAAATTTGAACTTGAATTATATGTTGAATTTGAATTACATATATATAATATTAATGGTTAATAGCTAATATGGAAAAAAAATTATATTTAAATTTGAACTTGAATTATATGTTGAATTTGAATTACATATATATATATATTAATGGTTAATAGCTAATATGGAAAAAAAATTATATTTAAATTTGAACTTGAATTATATGTTGAATTTGAATTACATATATATATATTAATGGTTAATAGCTAATATGGAAAAAAAATATATTTAAATTTGAACTTGAATATATGTTGAATTTGAATTACATATATATAATATTAACGGTTAATAGCTAATATGGAAAATACTATAAATTGCATAAGTAAATTGGAAAAAAAAATTAAATTTTAAATCACAAATTTTATTTTTTACAGTTTAATTTAGTTCTTTTATTTCTCTGTTCGTTTTCATCCATGAAATTAGTATTTTTATTTTTTTGTAAAATTATATAAGTTAAAAATGAAATATTTTACAAAAATAAAATAAAGAATTGAGATCAAATTCAATGCATACTTTGAGAATGTCAGAATTTCTAAAAAAAAAATTCAAAAAAGAAACAAATTTTATGTTTATCTTTTTAATCAGTTGATAAGACCAATATAATTCATGCTGATAAAGAAAAACAAAAAAAATACAGAGCGAAAAAGAAAAAGAGAAGTTTAGAAAAAGTTTATGAATAAATATATTTATTTTCTTTACCATAGAAAAAAATGCAAAATTTGCTGAAATTTTGTGGCTATTTTATTCAATAGGCTATTAAAAATGAAGCATATGATAGGCACAATCATTTATCATTACTACAATCATGATAATAGTCAACGTTTCGAAGTTTAAAGAATAATAATAAACGCAATCATCATCAATCATAATCATATCATTTATCGTCAAAAATAAAACTCTATTCTTTGCATTTATTTACATTTTTTTATTATCAAAATTTATTGAGAAATTCAATTTTTTTTGCTTAAATAAATATATAAAAGATATAAATTATCATTTCATATGATTCATTTGTATTTATTTTATCATTAATTCAGTATTGCATTTCCTTTTTCTTCTCTCTCTCTCTCTCTTCCTCTCTTCCTCTCTCCTTCTTTTCTTTACTATATTTATCAATGAAATTTCACATTATGCGCTAAATTTTAATAACTATTAGAGAGAAAAAAAAAATAAGAAAAAAAAGGGAAAATTGAATTTGTTGATGAAATTGTCAGAATTTTATAGCGATAAAAACACTTTAGCTTAATTTTATTTACGCAGTTTTAGATTTCATTTTTCTATTTTATTTTCATCGTTTCTTTTTTCCATCTTATTTTGATTTAAGTATTAATTACTAAGCAATATGATGGGAAAAAATATTATAAATGATTAAGAATAATGATAAGAAAGTTTGTATAATTTATAGATGCAATTAAGCTTTTTTCTTTTTTTTTTTCTTTTCTTTAATAACACTTCATTCCTTCGAATATTTCTTAGTCTAAAAAAAGAAAGGAAAAAATTAATTTCACAATTTTTATCATCAAATTTTTCAATTGCCAAAAATACTTGCAAAAATACTTCAATACAACTTCATTTAAGTATTTCAACAATATTTTTTTCATAACAAAAAAAAAAAATCTAAAATCTAAAATAAGCTATGAATCCTAATAGATTCATTAAGAGCATTTATTTTTATTTTATTTTAAATAAAGGAAAAAGAAATTGTAAATTGAAATAGAAGAAAAAAATCATGCAATCATTTTACTTATAATGTAAGCTTCGTAAATTTTATCGGAAGATTTATTTCTTAGCGAAAAAAAAAAAAAAACAAAGCGAAGTAAAAGAACTTTTTAACAATTTTGTTGACTTGTTTTTTTTTTGAGTTTGAAATTTTTAATATTTTGGAGAAAAAATGAAATTGAAATTTTGTTTTTTTTTTTTTAAATATTCAAAGGAAATATACAAGTTTTGTTTGGAAAAAAAAATTTTTTGTTTTTGAAATATAAATAAAATATATATTGGATTTTTCGAATTTTTTTTTTTGAATTTTACGATTTTTTTTTTGTTGAATTTTTAAATGAATTATTAATTTGAATAATTTATACAACATATATTAAAAATGAGTAATTGATAGAAACAAATGAAAGAATAATTTACATAAAAGAAAAATGATAATAGAGTAATTTGAAAGAAATGAAAAAAAGAAATGAGAAGAAAGTAGTATTTTAGGATTTATAAAAAAATGAATTAAACAGAACGATTGGCATCATGAAATTAAGCATTCTATGTAATAGAAATCAAAATTAACTTTAATTTAATAACTCATAAAATTTTGATAACAGATAAATTATCACAATACAAAAGTATAGAATAAATAAATTTTATAAATGTCCGAAAAATATTATTTATCATTATCGATAACGTATATTTATCTCAATAACAGATAAAAAAAAGGAGAAAAAGTTTGAGAAAATTTGTAATAAATTTGTTATAAATTTTATTAAAAAAAGAAGAAGGAAAAAAAAAGGAATGATTTTGTAATTATTGATAAAAATCCATTAGCAAATTTTATCATATCCAATGTAACGCATAATGTTAGAAATATTTGAACGGACGAATGATACAAGCCTTATCTTCGAAATATCGAAAAGAGCCAAGAAAATACTGGACATTAATCATCAAATGAATGAGATAAGTCAAAGCCAAGAAATTTAAGTGGAAATTTGATCAAGTTCTTTTGCATCACAAATTGCACAATCATTTCTTGCAATTCTATTATTTTGTTTTTTCTCTTTCTTCTATTATCTCTCAATTCCTCCCCGCTTTTTCCAATTTTCCTATTTTCTATTACATTATCAATGGAGATGATAATTATCATTTAGCTTTTAGTATTAAAAGAAATCAATACGTAATTTAATCAATAATTATTGATAAAGCAATCGATAATTGTTATACTTTTTAATTGCATAGTATTATATGCAACATTAGCCAAGAAAAGTTATTTATTACTTTAGATATTTCAGACTTTTTTTCTTATTTTAAATCATTCTTATCAATATCTAAAATTATGGATCATAAATTAATTATACAACAATATCAAATTATATTTTGATTTATTTTAGTTTGATTTCTTATCCGTTTTTTTTTTTCGCTTACTGAAAGTTTACTTACTTATCTTATAATGATAACAAATTATCGATTGTGGAGAAAATCATTAATCAATAATCTGATATTATCATTTTAATATGAAATAGAAAAGAACTAATGGATGAGAAGAAAGGCAAGGAGGATTGAAATATTTTAGAAAAAAAGAAAATAATAATGAATTTCGCGTAATATATTTTATTTCATTAATGATTAATAAACATGAAATTCTTATCATTTAAAAGAACTGAAAACAAAGGTACTAATGGAATTGTAATATTTTACATTTCAGTGAATTAATTATTCATCATTGATTGGAAAAGAATTCTAAGGCAGATCGCAACTAATATTCATAATCAATAATAGAAGTTTATTATTTAATTCCAGTATTTAATTATTCATTTAATTAATATTAATTTCATTTAATTATGCCAATTAAATTGATTTCATATACTCAAAATGTCTATCACTTTTTTCTTTTTTCGTTATAAATATTTTAACAAAAAAAGAAAAAAACAATTTTTTATTTCAACTAAAAAGTTTGCACAGAGAAATCAAATTTAATGAACAAAAAAAAAAAACAGTAGTAGTAGACAGACAAATATACTGTAATGGTAAATAGACAAATATACTGTAATATTAGATAGACAAATATACTGTAATGTACTAGTGATATACTGAATAAAATTGTATGGTAATAGTAGCTTATTGTATACAAAAATATTTTTGATTATTAGAAATTACTGTTGTTGAATAATATAAATCATTTAATTTTAGTAAATTTAGCAAAAAAAAACTAAATAATTGCTTTAGATACAACAAATTCAGTCCAAATGAAACTTATAAAATGGATGAGAACTGGGCTCCTAGGCTAATATTGCCAGTTTTCCATACGTTACCTTGATTGGTTGCGCATGGTGGCTAGCAAGTTTACCTTGAAAAAATTAGAGTGCTCAATGCGGGCTAATGCCTGAATACTCGTGCATGGAATAATGAAATAGGATCTCGGTTCTAAAAAATTTTTTATCATTTCCATTCATTCTTTCTATTTTGCATTATCGATAAGTGCTTTTAAACTTATCTTTGAAAAAAAATATGATAATTTCTAATGTATTAGAATGAATAAATATCGAAAATATGAAATTAAATTAATAAATCATATTAATTCAGTCAATATTTTCGCCATTATATTTTTATTTATTTAAAATTTAAAATACTAATATATTTTTTTGTTTAAACTAACAGAAAAAGAAATTTTGTTAAATTTAAAAATTTTATTATAAAATCAGTAAAATATATATATATATATATTATTTATTAAATATTGCTCAATGTATTGATAATAATAATCTTTGGATGAATGGAAAATTTATTTAAAAGATATATATAAAATATTTTGTTGTATAAAAACAAATTTCTTTATTGTCTAACAAAAGTTTTATCTAATACATCTGATAAAAAATTATTAATTAATTTCATTTATCATAAATTTGTATCATTTCGAAATTCAAAATCGATTATGATTTCAGATTATTAAATACTTAAATTTATAATTTTCTATATGAAATTTAATCAATACACATATATTTTCGTTGGTAATAATATTATATTGAACTTTTAAAAAATTAAACTTTTTGATAATTTTGAAATGTAAATGTAATTTATGGGAGTAAAAAGCTTCGAAATAAATTTCTAACTTTAAAAAAAAGTTTTTTTTAACAACTTATCACAAAATATACGGAAATATATTTAATAAATTTTTTATTTGATAATATCAAATTTCAAAAATTCCGAACATTAGAAAAATTTTTAATTTGATTAAAAAAAAATCATTGAATCCAGCAAGGAGTTGTTAAATCGAAATGAAATGTATTAAATCGAATATGAAATCGAATTAATTAATCCGATGATTAGAAAATTTTTGAAAATTTATCACATTTTTTATCGGTAATATATGATTATTATTAATTATTATTGTTATTATCATTATTGTTATCGCTATTGCTATTATTATTGTTGTTATTCTTTATCATTATCATCATTGAGAAATTAAATTAAAATAATGCCATCAATGTATTTTGTTTATTTTACGACTTCATAACTTCTTAATGTTATTGTTGTTTTTTTTCAAAAATTATGAATATTATTTTAAAATATCATCACGTGATTACGATTTTATCACAATAATTATATCACGCAATTTGCTTAACTAATCAAGTATTACTTTACTTTGAATTAAATATATGAAAAAAAAATTTTCTATATTTTGCTGATAAATTAGATGCATACAATTTGTTCACTTATTTAAGCATAGATTTTTTTTTCTTTGATAAAACTTTTTATTTCACATATTTATTGTCATGCCGTCATGTAAGGATGAAATTATTAATGCAGTGGTATGATATGATACTGATATGTAATCAAGTAAATAGCTAAAGACTGCTCTATGGATCTATGCGAATTATAAGCCTAGCAATTAAATGAAAAAGTTTGGCATTGGTCTAATGGATGAAGACTAATGATATCGTTTTTTTTTTTCTTTTCAAAATAGCTATCACATTAATTATCCAAGCATTCTAAAAAAGATATTGAAAAATAAAATTAAAGCTTAATGTTATCAATTCGTTTATCAATCAATTAATGCCCCGTTAATTGATGAATATCATCCAAGACTGATAATCGATTAAAAATCAATAAAATAACAATATAAAGAGTAACAAAGAAAAAAAAATTTTAAATAAAAATAACATACTAAAAGAGGAAGTAAAAGGAAGCATGAAATGCTGGAATAAAATAAAACAAATTAACAAATTATCAAAAAACAGTAAAATATCAAAAGAATTTCATCACTGATTAATTCTCTATTCAATGATAAAGTAATCGATTATATGTTTTGCAAAATTTTATAAATGATTATTTTCGAAATATTATTTGCTTATTTTTTTTATTTTTTTAAAAAAGAAAATAGTGAAATTTTAAGTGCTATATTTTTATTTCAAATTATCTCGTACAACAATTTAATTTTGTAAAAAAATATATGAAATAAACTATATGTTTTTTTTTTTTACTTTATAAAATTTCAATTTCTTTTTTTCAGAATAAATAAAAGTTATGTGTAAAATAATTTTTAGTACTATATGTATTTGATTATTTTATATTTTGTAAACATAAATCATAATAAAATGACAATGATAAAGTGATAAACTAATTTTCTTTTTTTTTTTAAATAAAATTTCAAATAAATTTCTTTTTTTTTTCTTGTTTATTATTTTTAGAAAGAATTTAGTGAATTCTTTTTTGATGAAATTTATTGGACTTTTTAGCTTCTATCAATTATGCTTATGCTTTTCCGTATTTTAAATATCTCTCAATACAGTAACGCATGTATGCACATGATATCATACATGATAAGCTGGAAATTTTAATTAAAATCAGATTCCATTAAAGGGAAAGAAAGAACATTATGTAGTACATAATGTTGATAGAATTTATTAGCAAATATCATATCTAAATTGTTAATTATTTTGATATAAAAGCAAAAAGAAAAATCATAAAAATTGTTACATTTTAAAATGATCATCCTCTCGATTATCAATCCAATGTGGCATATAATTTTAATATGATATTGGAAATGATCTTAATCAATGTGGCATATAATTTTGATATGATATTGGAAATGATCTGAATTAAATGCGGTATATGATATGATCTAGACTGGATATGAATATGATTTGAAATAAAAATTCATTTTATATTTAATTCATTCATACTTGCTTTGATAATTTTTTTCAATTGTTGTTTATATTTTAAAATAATCATCCTCTCGATTATCAATACAATATGTCCTATAGTTTTAATGTGATATTGGAAATGATCTGAATCAAATGCTGGATATTGAATATGATATTGGAAATGATCTGAATCAAATGCTGGATATTGAATATGATTGAAATAAAAATTTTACATTTTTACTCAAATGAATCTTTTATTCAAAGAAAATGTTAATAATGAAGAATTGATGAATATATATATATATTTTTTTAAATATCCTATTTAAATGCGAATTCAATCAATTTTATTATTCAATAGACAATCAACAACAATTAAAAAAATTTCGAAAGCAAATTATGAATGAAAATTTTTGCTAATAAAAATATTAATTTAATATAGGTGAAAAACTTTTTTTTTTCTCTTTTTTCTTTGCTTTCATTTTTCACATTCATTTTTTGAAATATGAAAATGAAATGGAAGAATGAGGGATTTCTTTTTTATTTTTTTTTTTCCTTTTCATTTTATAATTTTGAAATAATTCATAAAAATAAATTCCCAAATGAAAAATTGCAGCATTTTTTTAAACGCTTAATTCATACATCTTAAAAGCATCATTTTTTATTTAATTAAATTTTAATTACTTATTTAAAGTAAAATTCAAATGAGCAAATTTTATCAATTCAGTTTTTCAAATGATAGGGAAAAAAAAGCTAGAGAGAACAATGGATAAGATTAATTACTTAAAAAAAAGAATATATGCATTATCAAAAAAGAAAAAAAGAAAATAATACTAAATTTCTAATAATACTAAATTTTATATATTTCGTTTTTATTTTGGAAAGAATTATTAATTTTAGAATACAAATTTGTATATTATTTTCAGTAATATTATTTCATAAAATTAGAAAAAAAATTTTTTTTTTTTTTTTTTACTACAAATCTAAAATTGATTAGAATAAAAGAGAGAAAATTTAATTATATACTAAATTAGAATTCCATCAGATTGTTACATTTCAATAATGAACAAATTACATTAGTTAGCAAGCTAAAATTAATGCGTCATTTAATTTAAAAAAAATTGTGAAAAAAAAGAAAGAAAAAGGCGACAATGTTTGATGCTAACAATGATGACAATGATAAGAATGACGATAACGATGACAATGATAAAGAAGAAATATGTCTAATGAAGATGCATGTAGCGACAATGTTTGATGCTAACAGTGATGAAAATGATAAGAATGACGATAACGACGACAATGATAAAGAAGAAATATGTCTAATGAAGATGCATGTAGCGATAATGTTTGATGCTAACAATGATGACAATGATAACAACGACGATAACGATGACAATGATAAAGAAGAAATATGTCTAATGAAGATGCATGTACTTTTTTTTTATTTTTAAAAGAAATTTCAAAAAAAAAAAAAGAAATAGGAAAGCACAGAGTAATATCATTTGCTTATACATATACATATATATAAATCAATATACTAATGTGAAGAAGAAAATGATGAAAAAGTCCGAAATGACTGATGAATGTCGTAAATTTCTCTCTAATAAATTCGTAATTTTTTTATTTCCACAACGAACTAATAAAAATGAATTTAAAAAAAAAAAAAAGAAAAAGTTAAAGGAAAAAATTCTTTTGCTTTAAATATTTGAAATTTTTTTTTTCAAATTTTATTCCTAAAAATTGATTATTGATAAATTCGACGAAATTTCGATGTAAATCATTGAAAAGTATCAAAATATATATATATATATTATGCATAATTTTTTTTCTATTGTTAAAATTTAAAAAATTATGATATTTCGTTTTTTTTTTTCAAAGTATTTTATTTTGTGATTAAAAGATTTGTTGGGTTTTCAAAATGAATGGAAATTGAAATGAAAATTGAAAATGAATAGAAAATTGAAAATTAATAGATTAGTTAAATAATAAATGTTGAAAAGTTTTATTTTAGTGAATCATGTTTTATCGTAGTGATTCATAATATCTGATAATTGCAAGAATATTTAAATAATTCGACGAATTTATGCTGTGATTAAAGAATATATATATTTTTATTTAATAATATAAAAATAAAACAATATCAATGATATTATCAATATCATATATCATTACTAGCAAAATTAGCAAAATAATTTTCTACAATTTAATTTGTTGTATAAATAATTTAGATGTCTTCAAACTTTTTTTTTTTTTTTTTGAAGAATTCCTATAATTTTTGAAATAATTAACAAATTGGGAACAAATGAATAAATTAGATGAATAGGTGAAGAATAAATTTTCTTTAAATTTATAAAACATCTGAAGCAAAATGTTCAATCATTTAAAAGTTTTAAATATTAAAATTTTCCATATCACAAATTATCATAGTATTTTCTATTTTACAACTTAATCATGCTATTACTTTAAATGATATTTTAATGAAATTTAATTTCAAATATATTTGTGAAAATTTTCAGAATAATTAAAATTAGGCACTTAAAGAATTCATAAATGGAAGCTTTTAAATTTGTGGGCTAAAAAAAAGAATACATAAATTCCAAACTTTTGAGCTAAAAAAAAATAAATAAACAAATAAACAAACGAACATTAGATGGTTTGTGATCAGCTGAAAGTGGTATAGCATGACCAGTGATATCACATGCAACCGCTCGAGAATCACCAACATTTATCACAGTTAAGAAACGGTTACGCTCCAGCATTACTGAAATTAGCGTAGAACCTGAAATTAATTCATCAACTTTAACTTGATGAATGTAGCAAAGCAAGCGGTTAATATCATAGATTATTATTACAATTTATATCATGATTTCTTGAAATAAAACTAAAATCTTTTAATTTAAAAATGAATTTTTTTTTTTTTTTGAGAGGATTAGTTATTAATATTGAAATATAACTTCACATATCGTTCAATATATAAAATCAACAATTTAGCAAAAAAAAAAGAGAATTATTATCATGTAATTTTTTAAATGCTCATTCTCGAGAATATCTAAAAAAGATTTTCAGAGAATATCTGAAAGAAACAAAAGATAGTATTTGCTATTTAAGATTAATTTCTAAATGAATATTAGCTAGAAATATGAAATAATTGAAAATTTATTGTTGATATTTGTTTATAGAAAAATAACGCATTTTATTTATTCCATTTTCAACTTTTTTTTTTTGTTGAAATGCAAGAATATTTCAAAAATTAAAATTTAATTTATTCATAAATAAAAATAAAATAAAAGTTTCATCTTGAATAAATAAACTTTTATCATTTATCTATGAACGAAGACAAATTATGAGATAATAATCTATAAGATTTGCTATGAAATTAGTAATCAGAAGTTGTTCAATACCAATCCACTTATTGGCCTATTCCTAATTTTCCATTTGCCCAAATTTATTAGTTTATATTTCATTTTAAAAAAAAAAAAAATGGGCAGAAATGATTTTTAAATTTCTAATAATCTTATCGAGAACACCGAGAAATGCTATTGTTAAGATATATTTAAAATATATTATATGAAAATCAAAAACACTGTGAAAATAATAATGTAAATGCATTTTTGAAGGAACAAATTAAAATTACAAAATTTCTTTTTTAATTTCTTTTAATTGTTAATATTGAAACATAAAATAATGTTATGCATTTGGAAGAAAGTAAACGAGTCTCGAAGTTAAGAAAAGAAAGAAATGTCTTGATTTTATTTGTAATCAAATCATATCATAATTTATGTAGGTTTTAGAATAGCCATCAAATTATCGAAATGCTCTTTTCTCGATTTTGATAATGCCATGCTCTATTTTAAAGATTTAATTGAAATAATTCAAAGTTATGATAATGATAATAAAATATACCTGTTAATGAATTTAACGATGGATTTAACTTCAAGATTTTATTGTCGATATTATGCACTTCGGTTACTATTGCCTAAATATCCGATCGTTTAATATTATTAATTTTTAATTTTATTTTGAAATGGAAAAGAAATTACGACGTCAATCATTTCTTCGTTTTATAGAAGAATTTAATTTATCAAATTTACCTGAAAATACCGATTTAAATCTCACATTTTAGCATATTTGCAACTTCTGATCATCCATTATTGATGCCAGATAATTGTTTATTATTTTATTTATAAATAGTTTTGTTTGTTGTTTATTTCACATAGTAAAATATATTTTTAGCAAAATTTTCGACATTCTTGAAATTTCATTTTATGAATCATTTATGTCTGTTAATTTAAATTAAAAAAAATTTATGTCTGTTAATTTAAATTTAAAAAAAAATTTAGGTCTGTTAATTTAAATTTAAAAAAAAATTTATGTCTGTTAATTTAAATTTAAAAAAAAATTTAGGTCTGTTAATTTAATTTAAGAAGAAGAAATTAAATTTAAAAAAGTGGCGAAAAGAAGTTCGTTAAAATGGTTAAATATTTTTGAGTTAATTCAAATTAATGATTTTGCTTTCAAAATCAGAAAATAAACAATTTTTGCGGAATGAAAACATAATGAAAAAGTAACTGTTAATTGATTTTTGATAAAAAATTAGTTTCTTTTTTTGAAATATTTCTTATCAATTTCATCTAATCATTTCTGCATCTAATATTTATTTAACTATGCTCTTATCACACATATATTATACATAAGAATCAGTGAAATTATCGCTACTTCGAATGATCGCTAGCGTTTTTGAAAATTCTTAAAACAATTCACTGAAAAAGTAATTCAATGAAAATTCAAATTTGTTTTAAGAAATTTTAAAAAGATCAAATGATCTCAAATTAGTAGTATTTGAGCATCTATTAGTAATAAAGTGATATGAGTAATGAATAATTTTATCTTTCACTCTTATCTCTAAGAATGATTTGTATCCAAGTGATACAATTTATTAACTTATGTTGATTTTATCATTTTATTAAAACTGTAATGTGTAAGTTGCAAATTATAATTATTTTGAAATAATGCTGAAAATAAAAATTAACTGATAAAATATATGATAAAAATTTTCGAATAAAACATACCTCAATGATATAATCATTAGAATGTCCTGTCAAACTCGGATAATATTCAGAATATCTGCGTAGTAATCGTTGGCGTATTGCTTCCGAGAAATGTTCTTCCAGATACTGTGATACGAACTAAAATATTTATCATCTAATCTATTCAAACAAAGCAAGATTGCAGGGGCACATTTAAATAAGTGTAATAAAATCTGAAAATATGTTGAGTAAGCTTCATCTTAAAAATATTGTAATATGCCATCAGTTCTGACCCTTGACCACTGGCTACTTATAGAACCATTGAATATTTTTGCATCAGTTATCATATGCAAATTTTCATAGTTATTCTACAGTAAGTATAACTGTTAAAAAATCGAAATATGTATGTGAATGAATTTGTAGTATAAAATTTTTTTATTTCGATGTATGTATGAACAATGTAATATATCTATAAAATATATTCGTTAAAAATTAATTTAAATTTTATAAATTAATTAATTTAAATTACAAATCTGCAAAAATCAAATATATTTTATTTTATTAAATTGCTGAATTGGAAATTTTAATTTGTATTGAAATATTAATTTGCATAATTGCAAAAGATTTAATTAAGGCAGAATGAACTAAACTTAAAATATAAGTTAAAATTTAAGTGATTTAGCAAATCACATTGTTGATAAAATGATTTAGCAAGCTGTATCGCTGATAAAATGATTAAGCAAGTTGTATCATTGATAAAATGATTAAGCAAGCTGTATCGTTGATAACTTTGTATCACTGTATATCTACTATTTAAGTACTGTATTCTCATAATTTCTTATAATTCTCAACTCGTACATAAACCCGGATGACCTTCTCTCCGTATTTATTCTTTTCTTTAGATTAATCAATCTCTAGTTATGGTTGCTTCGGTGTTTCTGTTCATTCATAAGCATTTCAGTATATGTGCAAAATTTTGAATACAGTAAGATATCCCTTCATGCAATTGAAATTTCCGCAAGATTCTGAGGTTGTACGATATTAAAGGAATTGTACGATACAGTAATTTGCATACAAATTCCACAAGAGGAATTACGTATATGTTGTAATATAAAATGCAAATTACCGGTCCACCATGTCCATCGAAAATGCTGAACATAACAAGATTATGATATGGATCATTCAGATAATGCATACGATCTTCCATATACGGTCGATTACCTCGGCTTGCATAAAATGTCCATTTTTGATGCTTCCAATGCCAATTTCCACCAGCTAAATTGTATTTTTCTTTTTCTAATTTTTTTTTGCTTTCGATTATAATATAATTTACTACAGTAACATATTCTAACTTTTATGATGTAAAAATATATTGAATTCTCATAACCTTAATCCTAAACGGTTGTATCTTTAAATTACAACGAACAGGTAATTTCTTGTCATCTTTCAGTCTGATGGTAAAATAAGCTTGTATTTTTATTGCAACGAACAGGTAATTTCTTGTTATCTTTCAGTCTGATGGTAAAATAAGCTTGTATTTTTATTGCAACGAACAGGTAATTTCTTGTCATCTTTCAGTCTGATGGTAAAATAAGCTTGTATTTTTATTGCAACGAACAGGTAATTTCTTGTTATCTTTCAGTCTGATGGTAAAATAAGCTTGTATTTTTATTGCAACGAACAGGTAATTTCTTGTCATCTTTCAGTCTGATGGTAAAATAAGCTTGTATTTTTATTGCAACGAACAGGTAATTTCTTGTCATCTTTCAGTCTGATGGTAAAATAAGCTTGTATTTTTATTGCAACGAACAGGTAATTTCTTGTCATCTTTCAGTCTGATGGTAAAATAAGCTTGTATTTTTATTGCAACGAACAGGTAATTTCTTGTCATCTTTCAGTCTGATGGTAAAATAAGCCTTTATCAACAGCCTGTATTTCTATTACAACCTATGTGTAGAATGTGTGATTTAACTTCTGGATATTCAGCTAAAAAATCTTTAAAATATTCAATGCGTTGAACATTGGTTGTTCTAAGGTTAAAGTTCGCAGCAATATTACATCATCAGTAGTTCGTGTTAATTTGTTAAGTATCGCCAATTTTTAACGAATCATTTCAACATTGATTAAACACTTCGATATTCGGATCACTAACTTTGACACAAACTCTAACTCCTGTTAAAAACTTTGGCTACAACTATTGAGGCCAGGATAGCAACTCCTGTTCCGCATACTAGTTTACAAAAATTAAAAACGCTAAAATTAATTAACTACAAAAGCTAAATTACTGCCTTATTAACAGGATAGTAGAAAAGATGAAACATACTGTAATAACTTAATTCCATGTCCTATTAATTGATCCGATTATTTAATATGCATGAAAACTATAATCCATTATCAAATATCAAGCATTCCTGTTAATTTGAGCTATCCTGGTCTTGGCATGAAAAAAGCACTGATATTTCTCCAAGAGGGGCAGTAAACTTTGGTGTAAGGTTGCTCAATAAATTAGTGGTTGTCAAAGTTTTTTTTTTTAACAATTTGAGCAGAATTTTTTTTATTTTTCATTAATTTTTTCAATAAATTAAGCTAATTTTAGATTTAACTTACGATATTTTGGTATATCTGTAAGACCAAATTTAACTAATTTTGGTGGATAATATTTATTTCGATTAATTAATGTGAGATATTCCAAATTTTTGCCACGTATCAATGCATGACAATAGCCAATCATCCATTTTGTATACAATAAAATTATGCCAGTTATTGCTGAAATAAATTCGATTAAAATTCAA
Source organism: Dirofilaria repens (assembly GCA_008729115.1). Taxonomy (NCBI): domain Eukaryota; kingdom Metazoa; phylum Nematoda; class Chromadorea; order Rhabditida; family Onchocercidae; genus Dirofilaria; species Dirofilaria repens. The sequence continues at coordinate 312,329 of SNRZ01000064.1, forward strand.
CTTTTTTTTTAATTTTAAATTACTTATTTCTTGAATTACACTTTTGAATTACACTTAAGTAGCGCATGCTTTCTGTTGATGCTATTCGAAAGCTTATGCAAAGAGAAAATTCGAATAAAATTCAGAAATGATTGATAACTGATTTTTTGATGAAAACAGAAAGATTAAATGGTGATAAATTTTAAAAAAAGAAATGAATATTGTAGTTATATTGCAAATAGAATTCCTCGCTTACATATTACAAATTATCATATATTTTGATTTACTATCAATTAAAATCATCATTTGCTTCCCATATCATTCAAAAGATTATGAGAATAATTGAATAAATTTTGTTAAAAAAAAAAGCGACGGATAATTTATACTATTATTAATTGCTTTTAAATATTTTATATCTAATAAATTGTATTTTAGATGAAATTTTTCGAAAAGATTATTTAATTTTCTATATCACTATGCAGTGATTATAAAGATTATCAGTTGATTGTACGAAAAATATTGGCTCTTTTTTTTTCCAGACAATGAATAGAAATTGATCAATTTCGGTTGATCTTCAAAATGAATTATTTGGATCATTTGGTTAATTGATGTTTCATTAAAGTACTTCTCTTATACTTATATTTCATTTCATTTGTTTTACTATAACTAATTATTAATTTCATATATCTATTTGGATAAAGTCATGCATAAAATTATATCTGAAATATTATTTATACAATGCATTAGCTAATCTGGAAAGGTGTAAAAATCATACCGAAGAAAATGATAATTTCAAAACGATACATAAACAACCAGAAGAAATGCGATACAGAGAAAGTAGATATCATTGAAGGTATCACTTTTTTTTTTTCGTTTATGATAATATCATAACAATTATCTATAACGAAAGAATAAATTCATTTGATCTAAAAAACAAATAATAAATAAGAATCATTTTTATAATGCAAAAATCATTTATAATATTTAAATCTAACAAAATTGAATTTTCATTTTCAAAAATTTGAAAGTATAAAAAATTACTTTGTTCATAATATGTCATATGCATATAAATAGGTATTTATAATATCAATTTATTTTATCAATTAAGGCAAAAATATAAAGCAGAAAAAATTTTTTTAAACAATTTAAAATAAACTAAAAAAATGAGAAAAGAAAAGTGAAGGAAATGGTTTTGTAAAGGGAAATAGCTCTGATAAAATTTTTAATATGAAATATCAAAAATAATCATTTTTTTAGCTTTATTTCATTCATAATCATGATTGATATAAATAATAAAATTTTTAATATGAAATATCAAAAATAATCAATATCTCTAATAGAGTATTTTATTAGTGAAATTTTTTAGCTTTATTTCATTCATAATATTTTTTTTTTTTATTAGATATCTGATTTATATAAATAATAAAATTTTTAATATGAAATATCAAAAATAATCATTTTTTTATAAATTTATTTCATTCATAATCATGATTTATACAAGTAGTAAAATTTTAATATAGCTTTATTTCATTCATTATTATGATTTATATAAATAATAAAATTTTTAGTATGAAATACTTAAAACAAGCATTTTTTTATAGCTTTATTTCATCCATAATCATGATTTATATAAATAATCATTCTTCTATAGCTTTATTTCATCCATAATCATGATTTATATAAAAAACAATCATTCTTCTATAGCTTTATTTCATCCATAATCATGATTTATATAAAAAACAATCATTCTTCTATAGCTTTTTCATCCATAATCATGATTTATATAAATAATAATCATTCTTCTATAGCTTTATTTCATCCATAATCGTGATTTATAAAGTAATAATGATAATAATTTATTTCAGCAATTAAAACATGAATATACAACGAGTAATAAATTGTTAAAAATTTCACTAATAAAATACTCTATTAGAGATATTTTAAAATACTTCACTAAAGCTAATTACTAAAGTGCTTTCTCTCGATGCCATTGTGAAATGTTGTAATATATATATATATATCTAACATAGCAAATATAATGATTGCTAAGTTTATTTTCCACTGACAGTTGTTGTTCATAGTTTTTAATTTTTATCATTGAATTATTGAATAACGCTTAGTAGCTTCCATGAAGCAATGATTCATGATAATTATTAATTGATAACTAGTAACAGCAATTGTTGTTATCATTTTCAAAATGTTTCAAGATTAACTAATATCAAAACTTCTATTGTTAATTATTAAGCATTAGCATTAAATAGCATATTAATATGCATGAAATATCTGATACGAAATATCAGTTCAGCCGATCAATCTTTTATCATAATATTTTTGCAACTGAAAATTCCTCAATTTTTATCTTAATTTATCGTTAACCAGAATTAACATTATCATATTTGCATAATTGATAATCAGTTAATTATTATACATTAACATTAAATAGCATATAAATATAGTATTGAATATATTTTGCTGCATGAACATCTGATACGGAATAAATTGTTCGATCAATTCAGCCAATCAATCTTTTATCATAATTCTCATATCATAAAAGGAATTAGAATATTTTTACAACTGAAAAATTTCTTTATTTTTATCTTAATTTATAGTTAACAGAATTAAGATTATCATATTTGCATAATTGCTAATCAAATTAGTCACTTTGATTTCTCATTGTGATAATGTCAATCTATGATATTGTCTCCATTTCTAAAAATAAATTGCAATTTAAAAATATTTATTTCGAAGATTATAACTATTAACTGTTAAGATGAAATGGTGATAATTCATTAAGTGACTCACAGAAACGATTTGGTTTTTTTTATCAATTATTATTTATTTTTTTATCAGTTATCAGCAATCTGATCAATACCAGAATAATATAAATTACGGAGTTTTTTTTTTCTTAAAAAGTTCTCATTAAGTTAGTAACAAGCAACATTGAGATTTTTCATGCATAATATTTTAAAGGTAAAAATATAAAAATTAATTTGCGTAAAAGTTTCGGAATGGAAAGAAAAGAACTAAAGAAAAAAAGAAATAAAGTTTCAATGAAAGTTTAGGAAATGGAAAGAAAAGAATTAAAGAAAAAAAGGATTAAAGAAAAAAGATTTAAAGTTTCTAGAACATAAGCATTAACAAATTTAATTAATATTTGTCGGATAAACGTATATTTTAATTTTGTTCTGATTTTTGAAAAAAAATAAATCTCAATTACTCCAACTCTATCATTTTCTAAACAAGAAATATTTTTCTAAGAATTTTTCTAGAAAAAGAACATTTCATTTTAAAATAAATGATAAGAAAAGATAAGTCAGATAGGTATGGTGATAAATAATTTATCTAAATATTTTTTCGCGTTATATTTTTAATTCGAAAAAAAAAGAAAAAATTAGCTAAAATATTAAATTGAGCTTTAATCACAAGAAGGAATTTTGCTGAAATGTAAAGAAATTTTAAAAGAGAAAAAAAAAATGATAGAATAATTTTTCTGTTTTAGTAAAGAAAGCGGAATAATATAAGTGGATTTTGATTGTCAAAAACTAATTGAAAATTGATAAGCAGAAGACACTTCCATAATATTTTCAGCTAATCATATCATTATGATAATTTTTGAATTACATCATTATCATTCTTCCTTTCTCCAACAGTATCAATTTAATTGTCTGATATGTTTAATGACAAAAATTATCATGAAAGCTTTATCATATGATAGTGAAGAATTAAAAGCTTGGATAGAGATTTGTAATATAGCGAAGGTTTATTGTGATAACGATCAGATTTTATCAACTACGATAATCAACTGCGAGTAGTCACAACTACTACGATATACAAATTTAGTAGAAATAGATAAATACTTTTATAAACAAAGAAATTATCGTTGAAATTCGAAATTGGAAAAAATTACTCGTCGAATAGTCGAGAATAAGAAGAAATAAGAAGTAACAAGTGATGATGGAGTAAATAAGAAAAAGTAATCAATCATCCTTGCAAAAAAATGACCTCTTTTTAGTGTGAAGATATTCATAATTTTATCAACAATGCCCTATGACCTGGAGGATGACATGTCCAGATCTGATTAATTACAATACTTAAAGAATGATTGGTCAGGATGTGATTGATTATAATGTGCTAAGCAATCAATATTTTCGAATAATTATGACATTGACCGACCTTTAAAGGAATGAATTAATATCATGGGACATGAAAATAATGTTATGTTGTAAAATCCCTTAATCTCATATCGAGATATTTGATAATATAAATATTTTATTTCCAATATATTTTATATTTTAAAATATTTCGATTATTCCAACAGTATGATAATGAAAAACGACGATTATCAATTATCAAAGTTTTTATGTGTGAAAAAGCATGAAAATTATTCATTTCTTAATTTATCAAAATATTTCATTTTGTAAAATCTTTGCAAAATATTTTTCATTCTCATATAAATTATATTTTATAATTTAATTACTTTTAATGCATTTTCATTTTTATTAGCATAAGAATGCAAAATTTTTTTTTCGGAAATAATTAATTACAAATTATTTTTTATAATTTACATCAATCACTTTATTACATTCACAAGAATATATGAGATGAAACTTTCTCTTTATTCTGATTTTATTTACATTTTATCACAATTAATTAATGAGTGTTATCATAATTAATTAATGAATGTTATCATAATTAATTAATGAATGTTGTCATAATTAATTAATTAATGTTATCACAATTAATTAATGAATGTTATCATAATTAATTAATGAATGTTATCACAATTAATTAATGAATGTTATCATAATTAATTAATGATGTTATCATAATTAATTAATGAATGTTATATAATTAATTAATGAATGTTATCACAATTAATTAATGAATGTTATCATAATTAATTAATGAATGTTATCATAATTGTTTAGTGATGTTATCATAATTAATTAATGAATGTTGTCATAATTAATTGGTGAATGTCCCTCTTTGCTGCGTGGGTGTACGTGAGTGAATATACGTGGATGAATAAGCGTGGAGATGATGATTGTATGAATGAATATGTAATGAGCAGACATGCACATATTTTGTATATATTATTATCACAATTAATTAATGAATATCCTTCTTTGTTACGTGGGTTTACGTGGGTGAATATACGTGAGTACGTGGTTAAATGCTGAATAATATATGAGTTATTTGAATGGTGTTAATAATAAAATGATTTAAGCAAGTGATAATATTAAAACTGAAATTAAGTAAAACTTATAAATCTCAAACACATATGTGACAATGTTTTAAAGTTTATTTTCTCGAAGCATTCATCCATTTTCAATATTTGATTTTTAGTTTACAAATTCAAATATAATTAATTCATTTAGCATTCTCATTTTACTACAAAGCAATTTTTCCTTAACGTAGCATATTAGTATAAGAAGAATTTTTTTCTGCCAAATTCTTAGGAAAAATTGGAAAATAAAGAATATTTCTTAAAATGGAATGATATTAATCAATAATCAATAACTTAAATAGATCAATTAGATAATGAGTTATGTATTCGATTCATTCGTTAATAATTATTAATTTAGCTATTAAAAAATTCAGTTTAGACATTTCGGTTACAATAAAATAATTTTAAAAAAAAGTGAGATATTTTATTACATCAAATAGTATGGGAACGATTCATTAGATATTTCTTAAAACGGAGTGATTAATCAGTAATCAATAACTTAAATAAATCAATTAGATAATGAGTTATGTATTCGATTCATTCATTAATAATTATTAATTTAGCTACTAAAAAATTCAATTTAGACATTTCGATTACAATAAAATAATTTAAAAAAAAATGAGATATTTTATTACACCAAATAGTATAGGAATTGTTTGAAAATATCTCAAGAATATTTAATACTGGATGAGAAAAAAAAACAAATTTAAATTCATTCATCGTATTATCAAATTTCATGATTTATTGATTAATTATTCGTATTTTTTTTTTTTGGTTTTATCAGACTTTAAAAATTGCCCATATATTTTCATTTTTCGATATTTGGTTTTATTATAATCACTTATATAAATATTGTAAATGATTATAATAAAGTATTACTATTATTAATTACAATATTAGTATTGCTATTATTAATTACAACAAGAAAAAGCAATATCAAAATTGATTAATTAAATATTCTTGATTAATTAAAATGCGGAAATATTGATTTATTGCTTGTTTCTTTTTTTAAAGCATAATTAGTTTAATAAAAATGATTGCAAGAAGAATGTAATTCTCATTATCACACTGATAACACATTTATAATTAATTACAATTAATTACAAAAATGGCATAATTATTTATATTCACAACGAATAAATTGTAAATAAAAAGATTATACGTATATTATTGCATCAGTGATAAAAATTTTTGCAATATCTCTTTCATTCCATTGATTTGATAAAAAGAATTTTTTTTTTTTTTTGTTTTTCTCAATACTAACTTTGTTTGGTAAATAATTTTTCAGTGATAATACATACTTATCAGTTTTTTTGTATTTTTTTTTTTAATTTTTTGCATTCAATTTGTTTTCAGCTCATTTTTCAATCAATAAATTATTATTTTGATAAAAATTGATTATTTGATAAAAATTGATTTATGATAGATGACGAAGTTAAAACGTTCCTATGAATAAAAGAAGCACGAAATACCTATTTGAAAATTATAAATATTATTTATCAATAAAAAAATTATAACGGATGAATTATAATGATTAGAGTAATATCGGAAATTAAAATCCGAAAATGTATTCATTCAGGATAATGATTGGAGTAGAGTCGGAAATTAAAATCCGGAAAAATATTCATTTAGGATCTTCTATTGGCAGATTTCATATATGATATCATTTATTTCCTTTCGTTCACTTCATTTTGATATATTTAATTATCTTTTTTCATAAATGCTCCAAACATTTCCACCGGTACCGGAAATACAATTGTTGAATTATGTTCCGCCCTGTAAAATATTTCTTTTAAAAAAATCACTTTTTATCATTATTTTATTTATCAATGATAATTTACCTACATCGCTATAGATATCATCTATTGTTATCTTATCATTTATCACTATTTTTGCCTATATTTTGTAATATTTTGTATAAAATTTATTCCATCAATTACAAATGCAATAAGTTCTTAGTAATTCTTATGGAAATTTAAAATAACTAAATTAGTTAAATCATTAACAACAAAAGGTATATTCTTACCTATGTAAATGATTAAACAATTTTAATTGCTATTATCATATTTTATCATATTTTCAGCACTTTTTTCATTGATATCAATTTTTGCGCTAATTTGAAAACTATGAATTTTTTTTAGAAAAAAAAAAAAAAATTCATACGCGATACTATTCAATGCCTGAAGATGTCGCAATTGTAAAGCTACCGGATTAGATTGAATTACATCGGCGGCTTCTTTAAGTGCTCGAGATGCCTTCAATTTTAGATGAATAATTATTATAAAGCTAATTAAAGAAGTTAGATGAATAATTAATGTAAAAATTAATTTTAGAAAGTTTAGATGAATAATTATTATAGAAATTAATTTAATATAAAAATTAATTTAAAAAAGTTTGGATGAATAATTGATATAAAAGCTAGAAATAATAATTATTATGAAAAATTATTATGAAATTTAATTTCAAAAGTTGCATGAATAATTATTATAAAAATTAATTTAAAAAAACACATTTAAATTAATAAACGATTTAGTGAAATTAAATTATAATTTCATATTGTATTAAGATTTTATTTTCGGTTGTAAATAAATTTATTAATGAATGAATGATATGTTTTTTGCTTTATATATTTTATTAAATATTCAATTTTTTAATTTCGTTTATTTTTATGATATTACTATTAATTAGAATTTATATACTACAATGATTAGATATTTTGATAAAAATGCATTTTGTTAAAATGATATATTACAAGAATGAAATGATAATGATATTTTTTTTGAACTACCAAAAATATTTATCGATATTTGAATAATATTTTTAACTTTCTTATACAGGTATATATCATTATCATTTCGATATATATAAAATGATTAAGGAAATGATAAGGAGTGATTTGACTGATTTCTCTTTTTTTTTTAGTAATTTCATATAAACTTACTTTTTGTTCACCTTCTGCTGCAACTACTTTAGCACGAGCTTCGCGTGCAGCTTCTGCTTCTGCTGCCATCGCACGTGTCAGCTGTTGAGGTAATCTGATATCTTTTACTTCTACTCGTTCTACCTGTAATTTTTATCATCATTTAAATCATTAATTATCATCTTATCACTTAATAAATTATTAAAAAAGTCTCTCCAAAATTTCCAGTAATTATCTTCTTATCTATTAACATGATATGTTTATCTTTAAAAATATAAATATATTCAAAAATAAAAGATTATATTTAAACCTTAACACCCCAATGTTCTGTTCCTTCATCCAAAATAGTTTCAAAGTTGTGCAATGGCTTCTCGTTCCGTTAACATTTCTGTTAATGTTTTCATGCCTTAAAATATTGGATCATTTTTTTCCCATAATTTATATATCATGATAATGATATTAAAGTTCAACTCAGGTGCTATTCTATTATAAACTTTATATACCATGATAATGATATTATAACCTTTATATACCTGATATTGATATTAAAGTTCAACTCAGGTGCTATTGTATTATGATATTTATATATCGCGGTACTGATATTAAAGTTCAACTCAGGTGCTATTATATTATGATATTTATATATCGCGGTACTGATATTAAAGTTCAACTCAGGTGCTATTCTATTATAAACTTTATATACCATGATAATGATATTAAAGTTCAACTCAGGTGCTATTATATTATGATATTTATATATCGCGGTACTGATATTAAAGTTCAACTCAGGTGCTATTATATTATGCTATTTATATATCGCGGTACTGATATTAAAGTTCAACTCAGGTGCTATTATATTATGATATTTATATATCGCGGTACTGATATTAAAGTTCAACTCAGGTGCTATTCTATTATAAACTTTATATACCATGATAATGATATTATAACCTTTATATACCTGATATTGATATTAAAGTTCAACTCAGGTGCTATTATATTATGATATATATATCGCGGTACTGATATTAAAGTTCAACTCAGAATGCTATTATATTATGATATTTATATATCGCGGTACTGATATTAAAGTTCAACTCAGAATGCTATTATCCTACTATGATTATAATATAATTTAATCTAGTACAAAATAATTTCAATGATGAAAAAGTTGAAAAATGATAGATAAGACATTGATTTATTGATTTATGATAATAGAAAATTTTACAATTTAAAAAGACACATTTCGCTTAATTCATTTAATCGAAATAATAACATCATATTTGCATTTTTTTTTCAGCAAATATAATCAAATTTTTTAATTTCCTTAAAAATACAACTTTACGCAAAAACTATGAAATAATTTTTTTTTTTTTTTTTGCAGAAATTAGTTATTAAAAATTAAACAAAATCTTAGATATATTTAAAAATATCCTTTTTTCTTATGTTTTTTATTCAAAAATTATTATAATTGGCTATTTTATTATTTAGGCATTTTAAGATTTACAAAGCGTTTTTTTTTAATTGAAAAAGTTATCATAAAAAGTCAATTTTTTTAAAAAAAGTTAATTATTCTCCTTTTTTTTTTGTAACTTGCAATATGTTTATGCTTAAGCTATAGCATTACCTGTTTTATCAGATAAGTATCCGTTCACTAATATATTTATATAAAAAGTTCAGTTATATGCTTAATGGTGTATTCTAAATATGTACTTCGTGATAGCTTTTCATAGTAGTGCTTCATATGCTGTTAATTGATAAAAAAAATTATCAATGATTTGAATAAACCAAATAACTATCATGAGTACTTCATGATAGCTTTTCATAGTAGTGCTTCATATGCTGTTAATTGATAAAAAAAATTATCAATGATTTGAATATACCAAATAATTACCAGGAGTACTTCATGATAGCTTTTCATAGTAGTGCTTCATATGCTGTTAATTGATAAAAAAAATTATCAATGATTTGAATATACCAAATAATTACCAAGAGTACTTCATGATAGCTTTTCATAGTAGTGCTTCATATGCTGTTAATTGATAAAAAAATTATCAATGATTTGAATAAACCAAATAATTACCAAGAGCATTACGCAAAGTTGTTTGAGCGAGTAATTTTGTTGAATATATGGCATCATCAACGTTGTTCACAGAAGCAATCGGATCTGAAGTACGAAAATAGACGACAGCATCAACAGATACCGTTACCGAATCCTTTGAAAGAATCTCTTGCGGAGGCACTGCATATGATACTACCCTAAAAATTAAAAAAAAAAATAATTTCAATTAATTTCACAAAACTTTTCTCATATTTTTTTAATAATAAAATATTTTCATATAATATTTATAAAATTGCTCTGCGGCATTTAGGCTAAAATTTTGAAATAATGATAATAATAATGATAAATTATCATTGTTATTATCATTATTATTATTAAAGTTTTGTTTCATTTCATCATACATTAGAATAATAATGATAATTTAAAATAAATTATCATTTTATTATTAAATTTTTGTTTCATTTTATTATCCATTAGAATACTAAAATCGATATCATTTAAAAGAAAACGAATTATTATCAATTTCTTTTCATTTCGTAGATGATAAAAAAAAAAGGAAAAGAAACGAACATGTATTTTAAAACTTTAAAATTATCAACAATTGATAAGAAAAAGAAAGAGAAAAAAGGAAGAAAGAAAAATTGGAGAAATATAATATATCATTTTTATTCTATTTATCAGTACATAATGCAAAAGAATCTTTTCAATAAAAATTCATCAACAAATGCTTACTTATTCATTCAATTGTAAAAAAAAATGTACTGAATAAAAGAAATATTAAAAATATATATACCGTATAACTATTATTGGAAAATAATTATTTGCTTTATCTTTATTTACAATTTACCGTATAACTATTGCAAAGTAATCATTTATCAGAAGAAATGTTAATCAAACTAGACATGACCAATGAAATTTGTATATTGCAAAGTAATCACTTATCAGAAGAAATGTTAATCAAACTAGATATAACCAATGAAATTTGTATATTGAAAAGTAATCACTTATCAGAAGAAATGTTAATCAAACTAGATATAACCAATGAAATTTGTATATTGAAAAGTAATCACTTATCAGAAGAAATGTTAATCAAACTAGACATGACCAATGAAATTTGTATATGCTTCGTTTCAATAATATTTAAAAGCAAAATTAATTTTGAATTAGCCAAAAAAAAAGAAATGAGAAATAATTTAATATTAGTTATTTGCATAACAGAAGGGACTAATTATTTAGCTAATTTATTTACGTATAAAAATAATTATTTCGATAATTTTATGAAAGATTTAAATATTCGACTAAATTTATGATATCTTGAAATTTAGCTATTATAGTGATAGATAATATACATTTGTATTGATAATTTATGATTGTTAATATTATTATTATTAAATGATTTGTTTGAAATAATACAATTAAATTTTTTGCATTCGTTATAAAATTATTTTTAATTTTATAACGAATGCAAAAAAAATATTAAATTTCGTAATTTATTTTCATAAAAAATTGCGAAATATTTCCATCACATAATAAAGTATTCGATCAAAATATTTCGCAAATTTTCATTTAAAATATTTTCATTTTTTTCTTTTTTTCAAGAGATTTTGCATTTGTTTTATTTTACGAAAAATTGAATAAATTATGAGAAAATTGCTAATAAGTGATCGGTTTTCATATTTGTTTTGAATTAATTTCCATTTTCAAATGTAAATAAATGCTTCATTTCATAGCTAAAATTTAATTCGAAATTTTATTTTTTCTTTCGTTCATTTTTTGTTTTCCCATTTTCAAATATTAATTGGATGAAAAATGCTTTATAAAAAAAAAATGGCTCAATGATTAAGTAATTTAATATTTTACTAATTAGAATTTTTTTTCAGTTAATATAACGAATAGCTAAATATGTCAAGGATGTGATTATTAGTTGATAAACAAAGCTTAAATGGTAAATATGCAATTTAATTTTCGTATTGTCGTATATAACTATGATAAAATTCTAAGTTTAAATATCAAAAATTTACGCCGTTAATTTGTTTCGTTTCGACTAGAATATAATTTAACAGTTTAGTTGATATAAATGATGATTAGTTTTATTTGGCTTAAATGATGATAAATAAAAATTTATAAATTCTTACTTACTTAAATGGATAATCACAAATCATTTGTTGGAAATTAGGGGATGAAGAAAAAAGATGGGAAGATTAAAAAAAAATGTAATTATTTATCATTTGCTAAATTTTAAATTATGAAATGGAATAAATCAGTTATCATTAACAATATCATTTATATCTAGTATGTAGAGATAAATGATTTGTGATTATTTTTAGACTAAAAATAGAAAATAATATTTGAAAGGAAAAAAAAATTGAAAAGATGAGAAGGGAATTGAATTTCTCGTCTCGTCTCTTACTTTCGTCATCTCAAAAAATTTGTATTTTTCAATTTCGTTACAATTTTTATTTTCATTTAGCAAAATACTAATATAATTTTTTTTTATTGAGAAAAAAGTTTATCTTTTCGAGAATTCTTCGTATAATCTTTTAAAATTATCTAAATTTTGCAAGAAATTATTAGCTTTGAATAATATTGGTTTTCCATTGAAATTTTAACATAACTACAAAATTTTAACTTTTTCATACCTGTTAATTAACCTGTTAATTAATAAAGTAAAAAAAACCAATGTTATTTCATTAAAATTTTAAATAAATAAAATTGCTAAATATTAATCTGCAAAGATTAAGCGATTGAAATCATTAATCGTCATTTAATGATTTAAATATAGTTATTATATATTCATATTTTTTTTTAATTCAACATTTTGCATTTGTAATAATTATTGCGAATGATAAGAAATGATAAGAAATAATGTTAAAATTTAAATTTCTTTTATATTTATTTCCAAAAAATCTATTCATAATTTAGAGAATCTTTTTTTTTTTTGAGAAATACAAACAATGATTAGAAATAATATTCGAACTGATAATAACAAAATAATACAAAATATCTTTCAAAGCTACAACAAATAACAAAAGAAAAAAAATGATAAATGAAATAAGCATTTTTGGAATGGATAAAAGAGATAAGCAAAAGACTAAATAATAAGTGATAATAGTTAAAAAATAAGAATTAAAAAAGGAAGTCTGAAATTCGAATATAAAAAATAAATCTAATTAAAACCACAACTACGATTAGCTATTACAGTATTAATGCTTCCTTGTTATTTTTATTGGTATATGGTAGCGATATACTGTAGTAGATATTATCATTTATAAAATATATGAAAAAATCGTAGCTATGATTAGATGCTACAGTATTAATGCTTCCTTGTTATTTTTAATACTAATATTGATATATGGTAGTGGTATACTGTAATAGATATTATCATATATAATACGTATATGAAAAATGAAAGAAAACGAATAACCTAAGATCAATTTTCCTGTATGTATCGATGCATGGTATCACAAATATCATGCCCGGTCCACGAGCGCCACCAAAAACCAACCGACCAATTCGAAATATTACTACTCTTTCGTATTCTTTAATGACCTATATGATAGAATAATATTCATTTCATATATCGAATTATACATTTATAATTTTTAAATTACCTTTAATATTTTACCTGTTATTTACCTGGCGTATTGATCTAATTTGTGCTAGTCGAGAAATTTTAAGTGAGATTATTCTTTTAATATCAAATTTTTTAAATAAATATTTCGTCCATTAACGATTAATCGAAATATTAATAAATTTGAAAAGAAATTTATAAATGAAAATTTAGATACTTACTTTTAAGCAAACACACATAGAAAATGGAAATGTAATTATGATTAAAATCCATGAAAGCACTAATAGTGCGTAACCAAATATGGTACCAATCGTTTCATAATCTGGTGGTACATCCTGAAATTAAAATTAGTATTATAGAAAATATAAATTAATTATTATACTAATTATTATAATGAACATACCGTGTTGATAATAATAATAATGATAATGATAACAGGTGATAATAATAATAATGATAACAACAATAATAACAATAATAATGATGATACACACTGAATAATAGTAGTAGTGCTGTAGGAATCAAAAAATCATTTCATTAAAGCCTAATGAAAGCCTAATGAATATTGTTTGAAAAGCCTAACAAATATTACTAATATATTGTAACTTTAAGCATTTTAAAAAATTTAACAAAATTTTAATCGAATTAAGTGAAAAATTTTCAATTTGATCGTTTTATGATCTAAGTGATTGATATATGTTACGTCATTTGCGACATATGTTACGTCATTTGGGACATGTGTTACGTCATTTGCGAGATATGTTACGTCACTACCAGAAAATGTATTTCGTTGAATAAAACGTTTAGAACAAAAAAAAAAAAAAAAATTAAAAATAAGTTGTTTGAAAATTTTTAATTTACCTGATTGGATGAAGGTGTAACCCATTGTGGGTCCGTCCGGGCATTTTTTGAAGACATTGGCCCGTTGGAACCCAATTCCGTTTTAACGTACAATTTTGATCCGTCCTAAAATTTGATCGTTTGGAATTTTTCAATTTTAACAATTACTATAATGAACATATCGTATTGACAATAACAATAATAATAATAACAATAATAATAATAACAATAATAATAATGATAATAATAATAATAATAATGATAATAATAATAGAGGAGGAATAAATTACGAAAAGTTCGAATTAAAAATAGATAGATAATTAGCGGTTGCTAAATTTGAAATAATTATACGGTAGTGAAATGAGCATAGCATCGAAAACTAAAAGAATATATTAGATGTTATTTTATCCTATATTCATAAAACTATTTTATTATATCCATATTTCGATAGATTAATTTGACATAAAAGCTATAAAAAAAAAATCAGATGCTCAAAGTGATTAAAAGTGATTAACTCCTCGTTATCATTCAATGTTAATTCTTTATTAAGCTAAAATTTATCATTGAATTGAACCGAATATATTCTTAAATTTGATTTGATTTTTTTTTTTTTTTTGTAAACCAACTTATTTCATAATTAATCTATAGAATGTATATAAATTTATTACTACAGTAACATTTATTAAATTATAAACTGATAATTTTTAGAAATTACAAAAAATTTTACAAATTAATTAATCTCAACATTTTTAGCTCCTCAAGCCTCAAATCAAATGATAAGTATTGATAGTTATACATATGATAAATTTTTAAATTATATTATCATACAAAGGAATCATTTGTATAATCAGTTCAGTCTTTTTTCATACTTTTATCTTTACTATTTCAAAAATTTAAAAACATTTTGCAATAGATCAAATCAAAGTGGACGAATTAAATTGCTAAACGAAAAACAAGAAAATATAAAGAAAAATAAAACAAATTAATGCAAATTATAATAAAAGGCTATTTCGAATGTTTCAATTATTCACGTGAAATTTTCACGTGAAATATACGTAAATAATTTCATTTCTCGAATATATTTTATGTAGGAAAAATAAGGCAAAGTTAGATTTAAAAATAAATTTAAGTTTTTTTTCAAAAAAGTAAAACGAACAAAAATTTAAATTTCATATTAAAATCACACATGTCAAACATAATTTGCAAGCTAAATTAATAATTAAATTTTATCTGGCTAGAATAGATTAAAATTAAATTGGCATATATGATAAAATTAATGATATTATCAGTCAATAAATCTGTTACATTGATACAATTTTTGATGATATAAATGTAAAGATATATATTTTTTTCTGATAATATTAATAAAATGTTTAAGCTTCTTTTCAAGAAATAATCAAAATAACTAAATCTAATGAACGATCATTTATTTTTGAAAAATAATCAAACAATATTTGAAATGATTAATCGAAATAAGTAATTGATAAATGCTAATCGAAGTAAAAAAAAAATCAAAGAAGGATATCAAGAATGAAAAAATAGAAAAGTTTTTGATAAAAACTTTCAAAGAACATTCGCATAAAGTTATTGAAATTTAGACCTGTGATAAAAGGATAATATTAATAAGAGGATAATATTGTATATTTATATATTATCATTATTGTTATCTATTAATCCTGGCTTTTTTTTCCTTGGCTATTGCTGATACTAAAGACATTTAATAAAAAAGCCAAGATTAAGAATGATAATAATATAGAAATATCAAAGAAATATATATATAATATGTATATATGTAACACAGGTAGATAAAAAGAACTCTCATCTTATTAAATCTATCAGATTATCTATCTATCATTCATAGATAATTATAATACATATAAATATAAATATTATCCTCTTATTAACAGATATGCTTTGATAATTTATCACTTTGCCAAATACTGCAAAGATTCTTTCATATGATAAGATGGTAATTTAAAAATATATATATATATATATTGATTTAAAATCTTAAAAGATGAAAAAGTGAAAAGAGAGATGTATGCCTACAAAATTTTAATTCTTCTAAGAAAATTCAAAGAGAAAAAGATAAGAAAGTGCAAAAAGAGAAAGAAATGTGGTTGATGTAAATAAGCAACCAGAAAATGTCAATTCAATTTCAAATAAATAAAAGTTAAAATTTAATTTTGAAAAATTTCAATTAGAATTAATAGCATAGCAATTCGTATAGCCAAGTTTATCAATGATTTAAAATTTAGTTAAAATTATCACTCTATCAATCTTTTTTAATTCCAAATAAATCTTTGTTAAATAATGATAAGCTGAAGCTGGAAAAGGATATTTGAAATTTTGTTTAGTGAATAAATAAATAGAAGAAAAGTGAGGGAAATTTGAGAAGACATTAGTTGACATAAGCAGCACAATTGACATTTCTCGGGGACTATATAATGTGATATGGAAAAAGTTGAAGAAGCAAGTGGAGGAGGAGGAGGAGGAAGAGGTAAAATATGTCAGACAGAGAGAGAGGGAGTAGATATTTGCTATTTTCATCAATCTGTCGTAGCCTTTTAAGGCCTTACTTCGAGATCGATTCGATGAAATTTGATTAAAGGAATGAAGATAGACATCATTTATGCTTATGATGAAAATGAAAATTGAAATTTAACTCTACAACTGGCTATTTGCTATTAATCAGCAAAATTTACTTTTGGCTTTTAAATAAATAACAAATATTTCTAAAATATTTTAGCATTTGTTGAAATTTTAATTTTAAAATTCAAAATTATTACTAAGAAAAATTAATATAAACAGACATATATATATATATGTGTGTGTGCAAAGGGAGGGAGGGAGTAAAAGAGATAGAGAGAGAGAGAGAGAGAAAGAAAGAGATTTACAATTTGATGAAAATATATGCATCTATTAAAATAAACATTACTGATAATTTGATAGGATATAAATAATAAAAATAATTTTTAAAGTTGCAAATTTTTTTCTAATTAAAATTAAAAAAATATAGATATATGTTAATGTTTTTTTTTTTTTTGGGACATATATTAGAATTAAAATTTACGAAAAAAATATTTATTAAAAAAAAGAATTTTTTCAAAAAAAAATCTATTAAAAATTTAAATAAATAAATATATATATATTTATTCGAATTAGTAGAAATGATTTATTAATATATTTTTTTAGTAGTATTTAATATATGCATAATATGTATTTGTTAGCATAAAAAAATTTTATATTTATTTATTGACTAATTGCTAAAATTTGTGAAAATTATATGAAAAATGATCGATTATAGTTGTTTTTCATGAACACATTCTTCATAAAATTTAATTATTTTTGTTTCTAATTGTTTAATTCCTTATCTCTTATCAAACTATCAATCGTTTTCAATTGTTTACTAATTGATCTGCTATGTTACACAATTATCATTTAACTAAATTTTACAAATTAAAACATAAGAATCATGTCATTCATTTATTCGATGAAAATATTTGCATATATTAATGAATAAATTATTTTTAATAATTTAATGGAATATAAATAGTAGAAACATATTTCAAATGTTGATAATTAACAAAATTATTATATGTCTAAAATTGAAATATATTATTTCATAATATTCATAAATGATATTTTTACGCGTATAATATAAATTGTCATATCAAATTTTATATGCATATAATAATATGATTTTATACAAATATCAAAACTATTCGAATTTGTTGTGATAGTTATAAATTTACGTTATAACTATCAAAAAGTATTCATTTGTCTAATAATGAATAAGAATAATAGATAAATGAAAAAATCTGCGAATTTATGCAAATAAAAATAATTTTGAAAATTCCAAAATTTTTTTTTTTGAATTACACAAAGAAATTAATCAAAAATTTTAAATGAAATGAAAGCAAAATTTTTTTTATATAAAACAGAATAAAAGCAATTTTTCATCGAATTATAAAATTTTTTTGATATAAAAAATGTTGCAAATTTACATTTCTAATTGATGCCATTGAAATTATACTTTAATTTTATGAAAAATTTTCATTTATTTTCTTTCATTCATTCGCTACTGTGGGCATTCATTTTTACATACATCTAAATTTTATTCTAATTATTGTTACAGTATTCAAAAGCGGAATTTTTTTTTCCTACGATTTCTCATTTCGAATTTTTCATATCTTTTCATCAATTCATTTTTTCACATATCTGAATTTTATTTTAATTACTGCTACAGTATCCAAGAGCAGAATTTTTTTTTCCTACAATTTCTCATTTCGAATTTTTTATATCTTTTCATCAATTTACTAAATAAGTATTTTTGCCAAGAAAGTATTATAACAATTTAGCAATTGAAAATGTAATTTTTAATGAGCAAAAATTTTTTTTAATTTAATAACTTACAAGTTTATTTGCTTTTTTCTTGATAATTAAAAGTTCAATTTAAAAAATTTCAAACATTTTATTTTATTGATAAGTCATTTTGGACATATGCATAAAAAATAAATGCCTTATTCGATAAGTTTTTAAAATTCATCAACAGCCTGGAAATAATGGCAAGTAAATATCGTCGCAAAAATAAAATGTCTCGTTTTGAAAATTGCCCAAAAATCGATACCTTTTTAGCAATTTAATTTCTTTTAATATAAATTTATTTGAAATTTTGTTTGCTATTTTATTCGGCTAAAATAGTAGGTATTTCCAAAAGTAAGAAATAAAATAAAAGTTTTTTTTTTCTTTTTCGTTTTCATACTAAATATATATGAAATGAAATTAAATTTAAAGAAAAATAAATTTATATTAAAATATGATAGAGAAATAATTATCACACAGAGCTATTTATGTTTTAATTTTTTTTTTATTTCCAAATTATTTCGATGAAAAGAAATTGCTTAAATTTATTTTTCAAAAGCAAGTAACGTTGCATGCATGCATGCAACATTGCTTGCATAATAATAGCGCATTCTTAAAAATAATATAAAAGTTGAAAAAAAATTTTTTTAATGTATTAATTAATTAAAAAAAAATGATTTGTGACAAAAAATTTCCATAACAAATTGATTACTTTTTTGAAAAAATCGAAAAAAAAATCAATTTGCAAATTTTTTTTAGTTATCATTAAGTTTCTTTATTTATTTATCATTGATAACTTTTATTTATCACCATTGCTAAATTTTTTTTTAAATAAATTGACAACTTGGAAAAAAAAGGGAATTATTATAAATGAAATAATATACTGATAAGGTAAAAAAAATGTATAATTGGAAATGAAAAAAATATTTAACTGATCTTTTGATAATTTTACAATTTCATTTTCATTTTCATTCGGAAGCATTTGTGTTAACAGTTGAAAAAAAATCATTTAATGCTGATATGATATATGATTTGATTATGTATTTGATAAGCAGAAATTGATGCACAAAGCGGGAAAAACAAATTTAAAAAATATTTGAAAGTTATAAGTCTATAATACTTCGGGAAAGAAATCAGTAATTAAGTTTGGGAATTCTATAGTGAATTAGATTGTGATAAACTGATTGAACTTCTTAATCGCTGTTTTCATTGATTATTATTTTTGCTAATTTACTACCTTTATTGATTAGTGTATAAAATTGATTTCTAATTATCTGAAATTTAAATAATGTAAAAGAAAGAGAAATTTATAGCTATATGATAAAAATATCAAATCATAAATGATAGCAATTAAAACAGTGAGATTAAATAAGAAGAAATAAATTTTGCTCAATTTATTCTCGTAATTTTCGAAACGAAAAAAAAAGTTTGATTAATGATAATGGATGTTAAAAAATTTGCAAAGTATTTGATTTCCAACAAAAAGAAAGATATGTTAAAGAAAAAAAGAAATGGAAATTTTAAAATTAAACATTAAAAAATAAAAGTCAATCTTTCTAAAACTAAATTGAAAACTTGAAGTATGGCTAAATTAAAGAAGGAAACTGCGCTGAATGAAAGTAAAATTAAAATTAGCCTAGTTCAGAGGAGCAAAAAAAAAGGAAAAATGGCTAACCATTTGAATCAAATTCATTTTTATTTCATTTCTCTTTTTTTTCCATTCTTTTTTCATTGCAAATTTGAAAATGTTATTATTACATAGAACTTCTTTGATGAAAAATTATTTTTTTAAATTTTCCTTCTAAAATTAACTCAATTTTTTGCACTTTTTTTTTGAAATTTTTTCTATCTTTTTTTTTGAAGAAAAAAAAACTTTTCCAAACTTTTCCTTTAACAAATCTATTTTAATAAAACAATTCCGGAAGAGAAGAGATGAATAAACTTTTGTTATCTTTTTCTCTTTTCCTTTCTAGCTTCATCCATAGAGTTTATTTTTATTCAATTAGCTTTTCTTAAATTACCGATTTTAAATTTATTTATTTTTAGCAGTAAGATGATAGTTGTGATTATTATTGTTCAGAAGAAATTCTATTCTCGTCAATTATTTTGATCGACTAAACTGAAATATCATTCTTTGATTTCAATTTCAATATCATTTAATTTCCATTAAGAAAACCTTATCTTCCAATTTTTTTTTGTTTTATCTTTGAGCTTTATTAAATATTTTTAATTTTCTAACTTTGCAAATAGACCAATTAAGCTTAAAATGTTTAAAGACCATCGAATACAAATTTAAAAAAGCAAGATTTCATTTTAGGTTATTTAATTACATAATTTTTAAAGGAGGCTTCATTCATATTTGGTAATTGTTATCCTAATATTTCAAATGTCAGATTTAGTTGAAAGAAGTTGAAAAACCTTTCTATTCTTATACTAAATTCATAAAATATGATTAAATTTAATTTATCAAATTTCAAAATTCAAAAAAAAAATTAAATGATTAACTAACTATAAGTGACAAATGACATATATATCAATACGATTAACTAATATATGTAATAAATGAATTATAAAAAATCATGATAATGATAATGATTGCAAGGAGCAAAAAAAAACAAATGATTCTACATAGTTTCTACAAAGTGATATAAAATTTAGCACATTTAATGATAATAAATATTTCGCCTAAAAATAATTTGCATTTATTAAATTTATTCACTTCTTTTATGTTCTATTCTATTCTTTATCATCTCTTTATCACTTGTCCAATTTTGAAAAAAAATTACTTTAATAATTAATACTTCAAAAAATTAAATCTCATATTAAATCTTTAGATCATTCCAGCTCTATGCTATCTAATTTCAAATTTCGAACTAATTTCACAGTTTTAAATTAAAATGCAAAGTAAACAATTCTTTTATGTAAATCAATAATTAAATGTGAAAATATGCAAATGATAATTGTTATAAAATAATCAATCAAAGAATAATCATACAATGTTTCCATACAACTTTTCTATTTAATTATTCCAAATTTTATCATTCATTTTTGGTAAAACAAAAAATTTAGAAAAGCAAGAAAAGAAAGTTAGTTAAATTTAGAAAAGCAAGAAAAGAAAGTTAGTTGTTAAATTATTCAATAAAATCCTCATTTTTCTTTCCCTTCAACACTTATCAAATCACAACTCTTTCTATTCTTTTTAAAAGTAAAAATCTTAAAATATTTATAAAAATTTGCGAACATTTTCGTAAAAGCAATAGCTAAGAAGTAGAAAAGAGAAAAAAAATTGAAATTTTATTTTGTAAACAAATGAAAAGAATGAATAGATCGAGAAATGCAAAGAATGATGAAAAAGAGGAAAAGAAAGAAAAGGTAAAAAAAAGAAAAATTTTGTTGTAAAATCCATTATGTTCGAGAATAATAAATCAGATAATAATGATTATTATATGTTCTTTCTTATGCTTGAACAACCAACGCTCAATGATTTTCGCTTTATTGATAAATTTGATAAGTGTTAAACAAATCTTGAAGATTTAAAAGAAAGATAGATAGACATATAGTCGTAAGAGGCGAAAAAAAGTGATAAAAATAAAATAAAAAATATAGTTGTATATGTTGAATATTGATTGCTAATTAAATTAATTGTTCCAAACCAAAGTTATTTTTGATTAGTTCAATTTCATTGTTATATTTATATTGGCTATAAATGAACAAATAAATATAGGGATGAAATTAGTCAGGCTAATTTATCATTTAAAATAACATGTGTAATTAAATTGATAATATGATAAAATGTAATGAAGTTATCGATGATAATAAAATAATATATTGGTTTTAAATTTATTTGTTAAATTTTTTTCTGTTATCTTTTATCAATTCCATTTCAATATGATTTTTAAATTGGCACTGACATAATTTTGAAATTTGAAACTGTTACAATTAAATTAAAATAGCATATTTTGAAAGTAAAAGAAATGAAATATTATCAGCTATAATGTTCGATGAGATGAAAAATAAAAATGAGTTCAATAAAATATTCTTTGATTTTAAAATTTTGCTTGTTTAAATTGTTCATTTATTCAAATTAATTAAATAATTAATTAATTAAATATAGGCAATTAATATAGGCATATTTCCCATTCGCAATGAAATTTATTACTTTATTTTGCATTTTTTTAATTGAAAATTGAAAATCAAATTTAAAGTTTCAATATAATAATTTGTGAAAAATAGATACGTCAAGATTTTTGAATACTGGAAAATGTTGGATACTTAATGTATAAATTTGCTAAATATAAAATATCAATCAGTTTAAAAAGCATAAGTTAAATTTAATGGAAAAAAAATTTGGAGGAATATCCCCTGCATTAATATGATAAAAATGATAATCTAATTATGAACAAATTATAATTGTGATAATCTCATACGAATAACTTATAATTATGCCACTGATAATCTAATATGAACAAAATAATTATAATTATGATGAAATAGAGGGATGATGATAATAGCTGTTGTTATAAGATTTAACAAATCATAAATGATAAATATCATATCGAAATGCTAAGAAGTGATGAGATATTTCAAAAATATTTTTGCTAATTATAATCAAAAAAAAGAAATCATAAAATACTTATCAAAAAAAGCTGTATAATTCAAAAACCAACATTCAAAATGTATGAATCAAAGATAAACTTTTTTGAAATTATTTAATGTTAATTGATTAATGAATGCCCTATTTCATTAATTTATTTTTCCCATTTGATTTCAATAATTTTAGCTTATGCAAAATTCAAAAAATTAAATAAATATAATTCCTACTCTCTCCATTTCTCTCTTTTATCTTTCTCTTTTTTCATACATTATTGATGTTATGTCAATAATAAGTTTAGTTCATAGAAAAATTAAAAAATACTTTTATATTTTAATATATATTAAAAGAAGTTCAAACAAATACTAAAATTTTCCTACTCTTCCATTTCTATCGATCTTTCATTCAAATATAAATAAAAATTTTTCACAAAAAAAAATCCATTAAAAATAAATTTCTAATTATTAATGAGCTAAATCATTGATAATTAATATCATTATAGTATTAGCAAATATCAACTATAAATGATGTATATGGAAAGAAAAAAATAAAATAATGTGGGAAAAAAAAGAAAAGAAATTTTCTAGCAAACGAAAAAAATAAATTGATGAAAAAATTTTCATCTTAACAATAACTTAATTCCTGAATTAAAATGCTTTTTATTCAAAAATAATCAAACTATTTCCTAATCAATATATGATATGATATGGTTGATAAGAAACAGATGAAATGAAGAATGAAATTGAGCGAATTGATTTAAATTTTCTTCATCTAGTATTATTTTTATCTGTCTAGTTTATCATTATAGTATTAAGAAAATAGACGGCGCAATTCTTTATGCTTTCTCAAGTTGAAATCAATGAAATGAGCTTTCAATTGGTTTGGTTTAAAGAAAAGAACCCACAAATATTTTATATATTATACACATACACATACATACACATACATACATACACACACATAAGCATACACATACATACATACATACATACATACATACATACATACATACATACATACATACATACATACATACATACATACATACATACATACATACATACACATACATATATCCAATATGAAATATGTTATTCATCTTGAATAAAGCGAGAGTTCAATATGTTTTTTTGTGTTTTGTTCTCTTTTTCATTTCATTTTTTTTAAATTTTTGAATTAATCGATAAGTTCGAGGGATAGGAATTAATCGATAAGATCGAGAGAGATGTTTTTGTTCTCTTTTTTCATTTCATTTTTTTTTAAATTTTTGAATTAACAAGAGATAGGATGAGGGAAAGTAAAGAATTTGAGATAGATGAGAGAAGTAAAAAAATGAGATAAGTCAAAATATACGATATATAATAATCATTCATTCATTGGAATATAAATAATCATTTTAGAACGACAATAGAACGATTGCTTAAGAATGAAATTTGTTTCTCATAGGCTTTCTTTGTTACATAGGCTATAGGATTAGACTGGCAAGAATTATAGTACTAAGCAATTAATCATTTTAAATATTGCCTCGAGAATAGTATGAAGGAAAAAGGAGAAAATTTAAGCATAGAATTCTTATGAAATATACTAAAAAATATCAATAGTAGTAATTTTTGAAAAGAAAAAAAATGAGGTAGATGTTTACGCAAAGAATAGTTAATTTTCGATGTATGAAAAAATAAAATTCTTCTCTCTGATTTCAATTGCTAATTAAACTATTAGATTTGATAAAAAGAAAAAAAGGAAAAAAAATGAAACTAAGTTCTTTCAAATATTCTGAAATACAAAAAAGAAATCAATGAGAATTAAATTTGCATAAAGCTGATAAGAAAGAGGTCTAATTAATGATTATTTAAGTTTTTAACCAAGTCATACAACTAAATTATGAAAATTGGATGGAACAAAGAAATGTTAATTTAAGCTAAACTTTCCCAGTAGTTGTGTATATTTCATAAATGGGAATTTTTCCCATTTATGTGAGCATAAATAAACTATAAAATAAGATCAAAGAAACTGTCGTTATTCAATTAATAATGTTCATGAACTATTCCTATGTTTTTTTTTTAAAAAAAAAGAAAAAAAATTTCATAAATTATCATTCATTTAATGACATTTGTAGGATTTTCAGCTTTCACTTCATATTTCAGTAACTTTTGATAGAATTTCACGTCATTTAAGAAATCCTAGATTTCTACTTAACATTACAGTGATTATCCTTTTTTCCTATCATTTTTTATCTTTCATTGTCAATATATTCTGCTAACAAATATAAAGTATCAGCAAAGAAAACCAATGGCTTCAAAGATTCTTTGTTTTCTCATCTTTCGATTCGCTTAAGATGCTAAAATCTATGCTAACTGTTCGGAATGTTGTACCGATTGAAGCTGATGTACATGTTCGAATATTGTCCATCTCCCGAATATTGTCCATCTTTTATTCTTTGTTCTGATAACTAAACCTTTTGTGTAATTGATGTGTGAAGTAAGCTCACCATAAAGACGAAGGATTATCGATTCCTGAAGGATCATCGATACGAGAAGAATTATCGATAATATCGAAAAGATCATCGATACAAGAAAGAATCCCTTTCAGTTAATAGTGAATGTTCCAAATAGTATTTCAGGCGGTATTTTAAATAGTATTTCAGGCAGCACTTACGCAATTAATTAACGAATGATCATTTAATTCACTCGTCAATCAGTACCTTCCAGTTTAATCCAACTTTTAATAACTTTATCAAATCCATCTTTACTACTACCAAATGAGCAACTTTAAACGTAAAATTATCTGATTTTATTTCATTTTATAATATAGACGAAGAAATAAACTCTGCGTTTAAACATCAAATAAAAACTTTTCTCACTAAAAGAAAAAGTTATCCTGACTGATAAGTTAGACAGGATAACACTACTTCATGACTTTGCTAGCTCCATGAATGAAATAATATTTGGCCTAAAAAAGTTTTAAGAATGCAAAAAAAAAAAAAATGATGATATCGTGCGTAAAGAAGCACTGTCCCTGCTCAGGGAATTCTGAATGCTTGTCGTTGCTCAGGGAGAGTTCTGAATACTTGCCGTCGCTCAAAGAGAATTCTGAATGCTTGTCATTGCTCAGGGAGAATTCTGAATGCTTTAACCAACTAGGAACTCTAATAAAAATTGCGAAAAAGCTATAGCACATCTAATAGGGCTACTAAAAGAATATTTCAGGCAATTCTTATATATTAGAGAACTTTCGGACGTTTGTTTTACCATAAACACTGATTTAGCGCTAAGTGAAATATTGAAATTATATGATATACACAAAAACTGTTCTCCTCTATTAGGAAGTCTAGATTTGACCTATATGAAAAAGGAGGATTATATAAAGGTCATATAATAAATGCTAATATTGATGGCTGCAATTTCTCTTGACCGAAACAATATTTTTTCTATCCATAATCTAGTTATCACCTTAGATAAGTCTTCAGATTTCAAAAATGCTATAACATCCTATTTAAAACTATTAAATATGACGACGGCAAATACAATTGAAAAAATATCCACACTCAATATAGAGGCAAGGACAAAATTTACAAAGCTTTATAGAGATACTTAACAACTCCACAAATTCTTATATCACTTTCACTGTGTGATTGGTAAAAGTGTTAAAAATAGGAGCAGATATTATTGATAAGCAGAATTCAAAAAATGCAAACTATCATAATGGAGCATATTTGCAAAGTAAAAGTAAATACTTTACAAAGTTTATCTAGTTATTGATATTCTGAATAGAGTATAGCGCAGTTTGGTAGCACACTTGGTTTATTATTTTTTTTTTATTTTATTTCTTAGTAATAATTAAACAAAATTAACCAAATATCATATTCATTTTTGCTTCTACCTCATAGATTAGCTATAACGGTACTCGAAATCAACAAGTATCGATCGTATTCGTTTTATTAGAGACTAAATCATCATCAGATAGATCTGTCCATTTTTCCCATGTATGTAGCTGAATAAAAAATGAAAAAATTTAAAAGTTTTTATTTTTGGCTAACTGATGATGGTATTAAAAATGAAAGAATTGTTGCAATCTCTCTAATACTGATTTGCCTGCAATCTAATGCCACCTAAATAGTACTTTATTGAGATGATAATAAAAAATACGAAATGATCTATCCAAAATATTGCATCAGATGGGTATCACGGAAATATTTATTTCAATGAAAATATTATGCAGACACATTAATCTTGCTACATAGCATTATATATCTAAAAGATTGAATATAAACTATATAATGAATTATGATTAGATAAATAAAAATTTCTCAGAAAAAAACTAAATAAACAAAAATAATTCATTTTATAGCAGATGAAAAAATTTCTTTAGATATGAAAAAATATAATTAAAAAGGAGCAACTCTATTTAATTCACGTTAGAATAGGAATGATATAAATTAAACGGAAATAAAAGTAAGCAAAAATAAATTTCAAATGCTATTATGAAAATTTTCAATCTTTGTTTGACACAGACGAAGAAATGTAGAGAAAGATTTTTACTGGTTAATGAAAGATTTATTCTTCGTAAACGTCATAAAATAGAGAAATATTCAAAAATATCTTGGAAGAGTTGATATTTTTATTTTCGAAAATATAAATTGATCATTAGATTTTCCTTTTTCCTTTCAATTGAACAACTCTGAATCTTCCTTCAAAGTTTATTTGAGCAATGCATTGATGGTTCGATCATTTCGTTTTAACACTAATTGGTCCATTCTCATTAACTATATCCAATTATTCATTTCTCTAGAATTAATTCTAATCATTATTTTGTTACCAAAAAATCACTTCAATAAAAGCAATGCCTAATTGTAATTTATTGAATTAAAAACTAAGATTTCGATAAGTTTTTAATAACTTATCAAAGAAAACAATCAAGTCCAGGAAATTTTTCGAAAATAAAAACTCGAAACTAACTAAAATTAAACTATTTTTTAACGATTTCTTCCCAAACATTTCTTTTTACGCAATCTTTTAACTAATTGGAAATAGCAGTTATTCTTCGTTTCTATCAAATATGAACACTCATCGAGGTGATTTCAACATTAAGAAAACAATCCGATATGGTTATTGAAATTTTTTCTTCTCAATTTACTATTAATTTATGCATACATATATATTCAATTTTCACTAAATGATTTTTGAATTACTTTGTTACCGTATTCATCTCTATTGTCTTAATTTTCAATAACTTTTTCATTTTCCACATATTGCCGGTTCATCCATGAATATAATTTCATTCAAATATAATACACGATTTTTCGTCTACCATAAACTCGATCTTCTATTTCTTTTAAACTATTCGATATTCTTTATGTCTTCCGAGCGTAACCATGTAATTGGATTTCAGTATTTTGATAATTTTTCATAAATTCAATCCTATTGGTAACCTTCTTCTTGTGGAAAGATTTGAATTTAACTAGTAATGGATTGTTTATGCGATTAACATAAATTAAAAGACAAATGAAATAGAGGAAGAAAACTTAGAAGGCAGTAGATATTCCATTATTATACTCAGAATATTTGATAATCGTAATTGAATTTTCATATTTTAAAATCGAAAGAAAGGTTTATGTATAAGTTTCAGATTATTAAAGTTTTCTTCAGCCATATTTTTTGCTAATGTTATATAAATATTTGACAATTGTTCAACTTGTCATTAAGAATGCGCAATAAAATTATTAAATTTAGCAGCTTTATTGGAATTATAAGAAATTTTACATATTTCATTCTTTTAATCCAAGCTAATAACTGCCAAGATTGAATCAATTCATCTATTGCTAAAACTTCAATTATTCAAATATTTTATCAAAAGTAGTACAACTGAAGTGAAAATTTCAACAATTGACGTTTATTTGAGAGAAATAATTTTGGTCAAAGTAAAATATTCAAATATTTTCCTTTTTTATGTTGAAGCTTGCATTCTTATTTATTTCAATTTATCTTTATTTATCTAGAATCATCATCATCATCAATGATCATATGAATCAAAATTAAAACTTGGCACAATCAATATCCGTTAATATCAAATTAAATCATTATTAGATGGGAAATGAAGCCATTGAAGCTATGTGACACATATTTCCTTTATTTCGTGCCATAAAAATATATCCATCTCTTCCCCAACTTGTTCCCCAACTGAAAATTAAAAGAACAAATTTTAATTTCAATTATCATTAGCATTAAAACTTATGCTAATAAATGTGATCTTCATTTAATTCAAAGAAAAGATTTTAGACAAAATAATTATAACAAAATATTTCATTTTTCTTTCTTTTTTTTGCTAGTCTAAACAGTAAAATAATTAAATAGATAAATGAATTAAGATGAACCTATTTTTAACAATCCAATAATCTCCATATCTGTTATCTGTCCCATAACCGACAACTACTACTGCATGATCAAGTTGACCACAATTAGGATGAGAGAAAACACCTGCAATATCAAATGTGAAATTGCGAATGAATGATATGATTATGCAAGTTGAAGATCATTATAATAGCTCGATCGAAACGTGCAAGTATCTTATGTTTTAAACGTCGATTCTTTTAAAAATAGAAACGAAAAAAAATTTTATTTTTAATAATCGATTGATAATGATTACAGTTATCATAAATAACTGCTTATTTGTTAATAACTAACTTATAAATTATATTTTTCATTATAAATTTACCGGATTTATAAAATCTAAAAGCACGCTTTGATGCGCTAATTCCAACAACAACAGGTCCATATTTTGCTACCGCACTTTTAAGTGCTAATTCATCACCCTGCGGTATATAAGCATATCCCTTATCATTAACAAGAGCTATCCTTTTGTGCCATTTACAATTTTGCACAGTTGCAGCATATGGATATTGTCGTTCTTGAGCAATTCCATAGTATGCTGCATATTCGAATGCCTAAATTTATCAATTTAATTCAAATACTTTTTTTGATATTAATTAATTTATAACTTTTTTTATCATTCCTTTTTAAATTTAATTTATATTTTTATATTCTATCGTAGTGTATTATGAAATGATGAAGAAGATATTGTAATCCATTAAATGTGCAAAGAAACTATTGATTTCTTATATTTCTTGTACGATAAAATAGTGAGTGATAAAATAATTTCATTTGATAAATTAAACATTAGTTTAAAGTTTTGCTTTAAGTTTTTTTTTTTTTTTATAAAAAACGCTTATCATGATTATAGCATAAATAAATGCATAAAATGAGAGTATTACTTCTAAATCTTTTTTTGTAAATTTTATAAATCATTGAATTCAACAACGATTATATTTATTCTTAAATCTTTTAAAAAAAAAGTGGAATTAAGAAACTTAAAAAAAAGAAGCAGAATTAAGAAACTTGAAATTAATAAAGTTTTTAAGCAAATTTAAAAAAAAAATGTAAGATAATAACTCGATTCATGTAACCACCATTACAACCGAAATTACCGCGGTTATTTGTACAATCAACAATATTTTGCGGAGATAAATCGACAAGTCTTCCACTCGTTTTTTTATAATAAGATTCTAATGCAGCAGCTGCAGCAAATGCATAACAACTACCACATTCTCCCTGCAAAATATTTATCATAACATATTATTATTATTGTTGATTTTAAATTAGCCATAAATAATTTTATAATAGATATAGTTCAAATGCAAATTAAAATTTATATTTCGATATGATAAACTTCGATATGATAATCACAATGCAGTAATGTCAATCAAATTGATTGTATATCAATTAAAATACTTCTAATCATTTTGTCTGATAAGCCATAATTTGTTGGATAGTGACCGATGAAATCAATGGATGATTTGTAATTTGTGCATATAATCTCCAGACTTTCAATCTTGAAAAGTCACTGTATAAAGTTAAGTTAGGTGAATTAGATCGTATCACTGTCGGGAATAATTTAACATAAAGTTAGACGCAAGAAATAGCGTGTAAATCATACTTGATTTTTGACTGATGTGACGCTGCCATATCTTCGCCAATCAATTGATTCTGGTAATTGTTCATTTGGATCATACCGATAAATTTGACCAAGAGTCTGACGTGTCCGTCTTCTTTCGTAAGTTTCATTAGCGACACGAAGTCCATGCA
The DNA here is from genome assembly GCA_008729115.1 of Dirofilaria repens. Taxonomy (NCBI): domain Eukaryota; kingdom Metazoa; phylum Nematoda; class Chromadorea; order Rhabditida; family Onchocercidae; genus Dirofilaria; species Dirofilaria repens. The sequence continues at coordinate 344,022 of SNRZ01000064.1, forward strand.
TCATTTTGAATTCTTCATCGGTCTGGAATCGAACTAAGGCAAAGTAATTTCCGTAGAAGTGAAAGCCATTGTGAACTTACTGTTTAAGGAGATTTTGTTTACTGAAAATAATTTACTGAAAATAAATCTTACATTTTTAATATATTATATATAAATACCACTTTAGAATATTTTTGCTAACTTCGCTTACCAAATCAGCAAAATCATTCAAGGCAGTTGTATAAGTAATCAGGCCTTCTTTATATTTTCTATTTGTTTCTTCAGTCATTAATTCATTGCCTTCAAATATTGCCATTCTTAAATTATTCTCTTTTTCATCGTAATGCTTACCTGTAAATAGCAAAAATTATTTGACAAAGAAGTGAAATGAAAGGATTGAAATAAAATTATTTTCTAAAATACAAAAATATGAAAAAAAGTTATACCGAGAGCAGTTACGTAATCCTTCCATTCAGCTTCTAATTTCGCCATCGCTTGTTGCTCGCCATTGTCTTCCATTTTTTTGAGGAAAGATTGAACAATGGTTGATTTCTGGCTGAAACTTACAGTATATTTCAGATAGAATCTATTTGTATAAATTTTTATTAGCCCAAAATTAGCTCTGTGAGAAATAAGTTTCTATTTGTAAATTTTATAAAACACAATATAGAAATAATTTAAATTTAAATGAAGATGCTGTGAATCAGTAAATAATAATGATTAAATATAAATGGATTTAACATATTAATTTTTTATTCTAATTTTTCGCATTTGAAAAATTTTTTCACTTATTTTTAAACCACCCAATCGCATGAAATATAAATATATTATAATGGTTGCACTAATTATTGTAATTCCAACTACTAAGTTTACTGTCTGTCTAAGTTTATTGTATAATAATAAAAATATTATAAAAAGCTTTTCTTTACACAGATTCAGAGGAAAAAGAGGTTAAAGGGCAGAACAGCGATATCATTCATATTTTTATGATATTGAGGAAAAAGAATTTCATGAATTAGAGTATCTGCCCTTGTGAATTAATTAAATCAATGAAATATTCAACTCAACATTTTTGTGATTTGTATAATCTGAAATTTTATATGGATAGATGATTATCTGAATGCTTTGATTCGCCGTGAAGCCCGAAAAAAAGAAAATCATAACCAAAAACTACTGAAATGTGCAGTTTCTAAGTTATCATATACATTTGGTGATGTCAACTGATACAAATCTCAATGAAACAGTGTCGTACTCACCTTCCTTTCCTGAAAATAGATAATTTTTAAATTTAACATTTTGTTAAAATTATGCATAATGAATTTAGCCAAATCCATCTATTTAACTGATAATTTTTTCCCAATTATTTGAAATATAAGATAAAACAAAAACGAAAAAGAAACCATCGCCATATTCTTCCAATGCATTCTTGAAATCAGATGTAAGTCTAGTCATATTTCCTTCTTTGTAATCCTTATCAAATGTTTCTATAATTTCTTGCAACTGTTGTATTTCGCTGAAAAATGCTTTGCATATATTTAAGCATTGATTTTTATTTTTTTGTGCTATAAATGAACTGATTATAAACTATCGGATCTTTTGGTAATTTTGATGTTATCATGAATGCACGCAGTATTAACTGTATTATATTCATAAATCTGCTTGCGAATTAATGAAATTGCAACATTTGTGTTAGCTCATATCTTATCACTTTTCTGTGCACAAAAATTGCATACAGTAACAATATTATTAGTCAAATCACAAATCACTCAGTAAAAATAAGATGAGAAATTTCTCTGATATCTGCGTTATTTTCGTCAGCACTTCTTACCAAGACAAAATTTCTTCAATAGATTCAGGCAACTACAGTATCCGAGGGAGGAATCTGTTCAATTTCACAGGAAATTGTGATATGAGGATAAAAGAAACTAACTCGTTGACGGCGATAGCAAAATTCACCAAAAAGGTGGATACTATAAATAAAGCAATGATCCGCAGCATGACGGTGCTTGTGATTGCCGAATATTGCAGGATCCTGATTCATTCTCCTTAAATGTAGAAGAAAGTTTGTTAGTACAGCTTGATCGCTTATTGAAAACAATGCCCGCCACTGACCAAATATAGTGCCATTTTGATATTTGAAAATGATTTTCTTCGAAGAAATGAATTTCCGAAAAAAAAATATACGAATCCGTAGGATAGCTGCGAAAACAAATTCTATTACGAATAATAATAAACGACCGTAATGTTCCAATTTAGGCGGCTATTATAAAAAGATGAATCATTTACGTCGTTGAGATAAGTATTTATGTTGAGCAGCTTTAAAAATAATGAATTGATAAAAGACCGAGCAAATCAGTTTTTTTTAGCTTATTGAATCTGCTTGGATAGTTCAGTTTATGATAGGAGAGTTCTCCTTTCTTACGATAATAATTTTAAAATTGGACAAGTGATTTTCATACTTAAGAGCATTGTGTTCTTATTCTTTTCTTTCACTGCTTCTAAATATGAGACTTTCAAGAGGGTAACTAAACCAATTTTGATTTATTTTTCCCTTTCTTTTTTTAGTAAAAGTTACATCAATTATAATCGAGACTAGATGTTAAATATTTTGAAACGAACATAGACTTCAGATATGAAAGCAATTATCATTTCTTGAAGTTTCTTTGTTTCCAGAAATGTAAAATATCTCATTGGAAAGAAAATACCACATAAATCTAATTTATTTCATCGCAATGAATAGAATGAATTTAGATAATAAGAGGACGACTGACTCAAAATTTCTTCTAAAACTGCTGATAACAATTTTCTTGTACTTAATTTCTTCCATTTTCTTTTTGAAGATCATTGGGCATGTTTTATTTTTTATCCGTTTTTGCTGGTCTGATTTCTACTGACGATGATTATCCATTAAAACAATTTAAAGAAAACATAACCAAATTCAATGGATCATATCAAATTAGTTCACCATGGAAGGGATGAAAAAGGAATCTAAAAAGTTATTAAAGATTATTTTAACCACCTCAAAATGCTAGGAAGAAAAATGGGGCCAGATCTCACTTTAATAATACAATGAAACAATCCAGGAATAGGAACAGTTGGAATCTTTACTAATTGAGAAAGTTTATCTAACAGTAGATCAAGAAGGCATATATATTCATTGGCTATTTCATCGTAAATTTATCACATAAAACTCTAGGACATTATTTCATTTGATATAATGTACATACTCATTTAAAAGACGGAAAAAGTTTTCATAATCAATGCCGTGGAATTATAACATTAAAATACTCCATCGTTTTTTCAAATGTTAAAACATCTAATATATCATTAAGTGACTGAGATTATTCATACTGTAATAGATTCATTCACATATGACAATTGAGAAATGTTTAGATCGCAGTGCTTCATTACAAAAATTATAAGAAATGCAATTAGAAGTATTTCACATAATCAAACATTAAATATTCAAGCAAATATTCGAATTGATTGGTATTTATGATTCGTGAATTCATGAATTGTCTTCAGGTATTTATTTATCTAATAAGATTAGCGGTCCTCTTTTTTCTTGCAACAAAGCTATGGTATTTCTAAATAGGAAATACCATAGATTCATCTATCTCGTTTAAATCAAATGTATGTTATAGAAGTGTCTCATTAGCATTAATACAATCAGTACAAGGCATCATGCTGCATGTTTTAAGGATATTTGAAAGATTTCCAATTTTTTTGCTTCCAATTTTCTATCAAAATCGCCGATAATCAACTACAAATACAATGCTACGTGAATTAGACTAAACTATTGCTGCTTTATTGATGATATTCCTTACCGTAATTTTCACTCATAAATTTCGATCAATCTATTAAAAAGCTTCGTTGTGAGTGAAATCTCACATTTAGGATATTTGTATTGAGTTAAATGATAATTCAATTCTGCCTCTAATTTTAAATACATATTAAGCGTCTTTGCATATAAACTACAACGGGAGCAAACACATTAAACTGATTTCTTCTCCTAATCTCCTACAATTCAATTATTTCAAAAATTATAAGATAGCTGCTTCAAACTATAAATTGCGTATCATCATTCTGTTTGCCTTAAGCGAGAAAGAAGAACTTTTGATACATTTGGATTCTGAACTGACTAAAAACAGCGCCAACATCAGCAGTTTCATTTGGAATGCGAAAAAACTCTAGTCATCAAGGATTTAAATTCAACTGACAACTTATAGTGCCTATTCAATTATCATAAACAGAAAAACAAATAAAGTAAGTTATAGTGGAGATATTTCTTATTTTTCTCGCGCAAAGCGATACATAGAGTTGCAAATTCTTTATTTCCACTTAAGCTCCAAAACGTTGCCAAAGAAAAAGTAAATAAAAAATTCAAAGATACTAATCTCAAAATTGGATAATTAATCCACTAAAATAATAAATCTTTCTAACACGATAACAAACTCAACGATTAAGATTTTGTATAACAAATTAATTCCAGCAATAATATGACCCAATATGACCCTTGATATTGTTCATCAACTGTCCTAAAAATGAAACTGAGATAAGCAACATAATTACATAAATTAGATAACTGAATCAGTGCATTGTAAAAAGCAGAAGAAACCTTCTTCTAAATCTATCATATCTTGTCAGTACTTTCATAGTTCGAAATAATTACTGATCTTTCATTACTTATTAATAGTGAATTGTTTGCTATTCTCATATTCATTTATATCGTCCACCATTTTTCCTGTCAAACTTAAAACTCTGAATTTAATGATCCAATTTTTGTGGTGAAAGCATATTTAACGACAAATTAGACGTCTTCTTAGAATTTCCGTTGCTTGGCTTTAGATAAGTGATGATGATCACTTGACTAGAATAAGAAAACAACATGACTACCAAAAATTTCATGGCAATTAAACAGTGCATTAAATCTGTGTGGCAAAGAAATTTCATATTAATATCTGTTATCATCCACAGTCTGATACAATGATATTTTAATTTTGATTTTACTTCAATTTATTATCTTATTACACTAATCGAATGCCTATATCGTCTCGACAATTCCCAATAATAATTTTTTGAAAATTCCTTTTCGTTACGATATGATAATTCAAATCAATTCAATCAAGGAGAAATTTTTCTGCTACCAAATTCAAATAATCAAAAAGGAGATTTTTTAATCTGCCACCAACACAACCGACAAAAAAAACAAACCTAATCAAATCAAATTAGAAAGTTAATCATGCAATCCGTGATTCTCTTTACGTACAGCATAAGCTGAAAATCAAACTATACTGGGCAAAGTCATACAAAGCCTTAAAAGATATTAGTATAATTTAGCAATTTATTACTCAATATAACACTTTTGTCTTGATATATTTCCGTAATCAGTTATACATCCACTTCATTTCTATTATTATCAGTGAGATACCTCACTCCGGATTTATAATACATGATATGTAAATCGCCTAGTAGCATGAAAGATATAGAAGGGTTTAGTTTGCAAGTAAAAAATCGAAATCTATCAGTGACATTCCGGATAATTGATAATAATAAATTCATCAACTTCTAGATTAATTTCTGCTCACTTCTAGGTTAATTTCTGCCTGGTGTATTTTAATAACAGCAATTACATGAAGACTAAATCCTGAATTTCTACTAACAAAAGAATGATTGGACAGTTTCAGAAATATTTGACCGATGATATATATAGGATCGAAAAGCTAGAAATAGATCAATTGACTGCATGAATAATACAACTGTCAGAATGAGGATCAAGTTAAAGTTACATTTCAAACATAAGTTTCAAGTAACAGCAATGTCGAGAACAACACATGTGTGATGGAAAATGTCGCCAACACTGCAGAATTTCTCGAGAAATTTCAAAATAAATTTTTCGCTTTACTTTTGTCCAGATTACTGCCAAAAATCAATCTTATAAGATATTTTTGAAGATTAATAACAATTTCATTTTTTTTTCAAATTTATTTTTCATCACTCCTACCGTATTTGTTGAATGTGTGAAATTTTTGCAATAATAGTACAATAATTACTGTTTTTGAAAAATGTTGAAGAAAAAATCAGTTTGAAAATTTAGAAAAAACTTTCTGATTGTAAAATCGTTGAAAAACAAAATGAACATATTTATTGTTTGGATACAAACAACTGTATTATTAACCACAATGAAAATTTGAATTTTGCGATACTTTTTCTTGGGAATAAAAAATATGAAATATTTTCTGCTCAAATTCTAATTTCTATTCCAGGATCACTTATATTACGCGAAATTTGGCCTCTTAAATCAGCCGATAATATTCTTTGTGTAGTAAACAATAGTTGACAATGTGTCGTATTTGAAAATTTCATTTTTTTGTATCGCTTTTTTCATTTATGCATTGTTCCATGGAAGTTTTTATTCATTTAATATCGACAAAATATCTAACTATGTTTTAGGAGAAATTAGAAATGTTTAAAATATTTGGTGAATTAAGCATCAACTTTTGAAGAGAACTAATCTCTTGCAATCAGTTATCAAATGATTTCACACATTCTACTTCTATTAAAAATCTGCAATTTTCATCTTCATTTTTCTGACATTTCGACAAGATAACGAGCTTTTTCAACTCTTGCTGCGCTATCTGTTTCATCTCTACAGAATCTGTAAATTTACATCAGAAAGATGGATGTGTCTGAGAATTTTTTATAAATTCTAAAAGTTAGAAAACTGATATAGGGTTCCGAAAAACAAAAAACTATAAAAATACAAACTTTAATGCTATTTCAAGAGTATTCAATGGTCTATTTTAATGCGACAATTGACAGAAATCACAGATATCTTCATGCTATTACTGCTGTACAGATTTTAAAAGAATGAACTAATATTGCCCAAATTTTTCTTTGATTGGATTTGATAATGACGTGTATAACTATATAACTCTTTACAGAAATTATCCATGGAAACTTCCGAAAATGATGCCATCACTCGTCGTTAAAAGTGCGAAGAAATTCCTTTGATAAATGTACATAAATTCATAAAATAAGTTGCTAAAGATGCACTAAAATGTAAATCAAGAGACTATAAATCATATTAGTTATGATTTTTATGTGCTTCAAATACAAATGATGATCTGATGACCTCAGGACTGACCTCGAAATGGAACGAAGGATTCTAATCAACAACATCATTTTGGCTAGATAATATACTTTACGAGGTTATTTGGATAACAAACCAGGCATCTTTGAGTAGCTCCTTTCACCTGAGTCATGTTATCACTATTAGAATTGTCTTATTGTATCATTAATCTTGTAATTGTTTGACAAGTTATAAAAGGCTTAACTACCAAATTTGAAATTCATTCTAAGTGCGAGAAATGATGGCATTTGTAAATAAATACCTTTCACTTTTGGTACACTTTACATGGTTCTTCACAGGGTGGATAAAATCTCTGTGAGAACTGAGAAAAAAATCACCCAATTCAAGTTTTGTCAGGATCGGAAAGAAACCGTCAATATATGCCAAATAAAAGCTATTAATTATGACGAGCAGTAACATTGAATGAAAAGTTAAGTTTTGTTATAGTTATGCTTAAATTACCTAATAAAAAAAAATGACGAAAAATTCTGATAAAACAACAGTGCTTATAGAACATTCTTCAAGATAATATATATTCATTAAAAAAAAAATTAGATTTTTCAAGTACTCCACAGAAAATCTAAACGGAATGAAAATTTTGAAAAAAATATAAAAGTTCCGAGAGGAACATATGATACATGTCGATAATGACTTCGACAAATTGATGGTGAATCAATTAGGAATTTTCCAAAATTTTTCACGAAGAAAGAGAGTCTTGCAATATGCATTTTACAAGACGCAATTTCATTAGCGATTAGAAAATCGTAACAGTTGTGACATACTGCCGTATTTGTTTAAGTCCCCTTGATTTTTGCAAATTTTTGGAAATCTCAAGTAAACTAATTAAATTATACACAAATTGAAGCATCGCAAAGCGAATGAACAAAAAAAAATTTCATATGACTTCTTCATATCGGAACTTTTTTTAAGATGTTCAATGAAATAACTATATCAAATTCTGAAGTGATACAATTATCAAAGCATATAATCTAGACGTATCGAATTAAATACAGAAATGTTTCTTAGCGAAAAACTCTAAATATGGATTTAAATATCTGAAACGAAACTGTATTGTTCCCAAAGATACAAATATGACCGATATGTATCTTTGATAAAAAGCTTTTTTTTATGAATGAAGAAAAAATGTAATTGATAACTTTTTTTATAGTGAAGTTGTTTACAAATCCCAAAACATTGTATAAATAAGCAATCTGTAGTGGAAAATTTTATTCTTTCTTGTTGAGTTGCAACAGGATACACAGAGTTACAAATTCTTTATTTCCACTTAAGTTATCGCAAAAGATAAAGTCCCAAGACACTAACATCAAACCTGGATAATTAAACCATTAATATGAGAAGTTACTCTAACACGACGACAAAAACTAAGAGATTTAAATTTCAATAAAATGAATTAATAACGGTAACAATATGAAGAAAAAAAAAAACCCAATATTAATTGCTTACCCAATATTAATCAAAAAAAATCAATATTAACTTAATTACTCAATTGCTTACTTATGGTTATTATCCTTTAATATTATTCCCCAACTAAATTCACCGAGCACTTATATTGACAATGATTTGAATGGTCAGCCATCCTCTTCTTTTGTAGGTGGAGGATTAATTCTGGTACAGTTGACTGATTATAAGATTATAAGAAATAGAGTATTTGATAGCTTGTGAGAAATGAATGTCATAAACAAAGGATGACACGTCTAGCTTATATCTTACAGTAAATATGCACGTACAATATATCCTATTCATGTGAAACCCCATACAAATGAATCATTGAATTCTCTGCTTTTCTAGTTCTCTTGGAGGTTTCAGTGACAATCACAAACTCCTTTCATCAAGGAATCTTTTTGCAGTTTATTCGCGACACAATCAACTTTTTTTGTAATGAAGTTATTTGCTAATTCTAAAACATTGTATAAGCAAGCAATCTAATGGGAAGATATTTTAATCATTGCAGATGAGCTCTATTATCAATTGGAAATATTCACATGTCAATTAGATCACAAGTACTTTACTGCTGAAAATAAGATTGGCAATAGAAAACAGAGATAATAATTAAATAAGTAATTCATTACCGGAGACATTCGTTTAGGCTAAATGATGAGTCATGAGAAATGTAAAAAAAAAATCATTGAGGTCACAATATTTCATGGCCTTATCTAAGGCTCATAAACACGATTACTAATATGAATCGGTTTACAACATTTTGACTTACAAATTAATAAATCTATTCATCTATAAATCTTTATATTTTCTTTTATCGTGGTACTTGTTTGTGTTCATTCGCGTACATAGGAGAACAAAAACCAGAAAGTAACATACATTCCATTATTATACTCAAAATATTTGATGATCATAATTGAATTTCCATGTTTTAAAATCGAAAGAATCTAAATATAAGTTTCAGATTTTTGCCAACACAGCTAGTTATTCATATTTATCTTAAGTCACAATAATTATTTATTAGTATTATAACTATTTACTAATCATTCAACTTATCATTAAAAATATGATGCGTAACAAAATTCCTAAATTTAGCAATTTTATTTGAGTTGTAAGAAATTTCAAGTGTTTCATTCTTTTAATCTATATTATCCTTGTCGAGTTTGAGCCATTCCGGAATTTTATTCGTTAAAAAAATTTCAATATTTGAATATTTTGGTAAGAGTGATACAGCAAGGCCGGAAATCTTAACGATTTATTTGATAGAATTTTGGTCAATATAGAAATTAGGTGCAGTAGTTTGCTTTTACATTTTGCTTTTATATTTCATATGTTTGTATTTCTATTTATCCCAATATATTTTTATTTAGGCTAAATCATGGTATATGCATCAAAATTAAAACTTGGCCAACAAATATTTTTTGATATCAAATTTAATTATTATAAGATGGGAAACGAAGCATCAGTAGCGATTTGGCACATGTTATTTCGATTTCGCGCCATATAAGCATATCCTTTGTCTCCCCAAGTAGTTCCCCAGCTGAAAATCGAAAATCAAAATTACTTTTAACTTTAATAGACTAGTATTAATTTAAAGTAATAAGCCGATGTTCATTTAATCCAAAACTATAGAATAATTGCATGAGATAGGAAAACGGACGAATAATTTAGCAAGCAAATTAAAGGAAACCTGTTTTTAATTATCCAGTAATCTCCGTTAACCCGGTCTGTCCCATAACCAACAACCAGCACCGCGTGATCACCTCTACCGCAATTATCATGAGCGAAAACACCTGCAATATTAAAAGTTGCTAAATGCAAGTGATAGATATAATAATGCAAATTGTAAAGCTGTCATAAATGGTAATTTTAAAATAATTATAATAGTTTTCATGCAGTACATCATATTTCTGGATTTTGAATTCTCTATAAAAATAGTCATGGCAATATCAATAATTTTATCCTGATAATATAATGATAATGAACTATAATTATCATAAATGACTATTGTTCATTTTTCATCCAACAATATTTTCAAATTACGGTTTTCTTTTTAATTTACCAGATTTGTAGAATCTAAAAGCTCGCTTTGATCCACTAATTCCGACGACAACAGGTCCATAGTTTGCTACGGCATGTTGAAGTCCTTTTTCGTCACCGGCCTCTATGTAGGCGTAGCCATCATCTCTGACAACACCAATTTGTTGACGCCATTTGCATCTTTGTACCTCACCGATATACGGATAATCCCTTTCCGTTGCAATTCCATATTGCATTGCATATTCGAATACCTAAAATTTTCGAATAACCAATGCCAACGAAATCATTCATTTCTATCACTCCTTCTCGTATTCAAATCGAGTATTAATACTCTGCCGTAGTATAATCAGCAGAAAAATATACTGTAGTTATTGAGTTTGTAAAGAATTATCGTTTTCTTATATTTCTTAGATTAAAATAATGAGTGTTTGATAAGTAAATGTTAATTTAAAGTTCGATTTTAACTCTAATTTAAAAACGTCTATTATGATCAGAGAATTATAAATGCACAAATTGAAAATGTTGTTTCTCATACTTATTCATTGCAAATTTACAAATGTTTGGTGATGATTGGTATCAGTAATTATATAATTCATCTTGAATCTTTTAAAACAAACTTAGTTTCCACAGAAAGAAAGAATATTATGGAATTTAAAATTTGTGATATTTTTGAATAAAAAAAAATACACTGTTCATGTAACCACTGTCGCAGCCGTTGTTACCGTATTGCATTGTACAGTCGACGATATTTTGCGGAGATAAATCGAAAAGTCTTCCATTCGTCCTTATTTTATAAAAAGCTTCTAATGCAGCGGTTGTAGCAAATGCATAGCAACTGCCACATTCTCCCTGCAAAATATCTATCATTACATATTATTATCAGAGATTTAATTGATAATATTAACTGTTAATAAATTGATCACTAAATTCAGTGTGAATATGAGTAAATCATCATTCAATGTAAGCAATCATGATGCGATGATATCATCAAATTTTATGCATATCAATTAAAATGCTCTCAATCATTAGAGTAATGATGTACATTTATTAAAACATTATTTATTGAATAATTTTAGCAAGTTTTTTAATATTGAACTTTTTACAGTTGAGGTCAGTTCGGACAGACGAAATTAATTGATAACATAACTTATGCGTCTAATCTTCAAGTTTCTGATTACTCAAGAGATCTGAGTAAAGCTGCATTAGACTTTTGAATTGTATTAGATTGTGTAGCTATCAGAAATAATTTAGTATAAAAAAAGTGTAAGAAATTTGATGTAAGTTAAATTTCATGTACTTGATTTTTGATGGGCGTGATGACACCTTTATTTCTCCAATCAACTTCCCGCGGCAACCGATCTCTTGGGTTATACTTATAAGGCCGACCCGCACCTCGGCGAGTCCTTCTTTCATTAGTTCTGTTGCTGGCACGATATCCATTCATCAGATTGAATTCTTCATCGGTCTGGAATTGAACTAAGGCAGAATAATTTTCGGCTAAAAATAAATTTCCGTAAAAGTGATAGCCATTGTGAACTTACTGTTTAAGGAGATTTTGTTTACTGAAAATAATTTACTGAAAATAAATCTTACATTATTTTAATATATTATATATAAATATCACTTTAGAATATTTTTGCTAACTTCGCTTACCAAATCAGCAAAATCATTCAAGGCAGTTGTATAAGTAATCAGGCCTTCTTTATATTTTCTATTTGTTTCTTCAGTCATTAATTCATTGCCTTCAAATATTGCCATTCTTAAATTATTCTCTTTTTCATCGTAATGCTTACCTGTAAATAGCAAAAATTATTTGACAAAGAAGTGAAATGAAAGGATTGAAATAAAATTATTTTCTAAAATACAAAAATATGAAAAAAAGTTATACCGAGAGCAGTTACGTAATCCTTCCATTCAGCTTCTAATTTCGCCATCGCTTGTTGCTCGCCATTGTCTTCCATTTTTTTGAGGAAAGATTGAACAATGGTTGATTTCTGGCTGAAACTTACAGTATATTTCAGATAGAATCTATTTGTATAAATTTTTATTAGCCCAAAATTAGCTCTGTGAGAAATAAGTTTCTATTTGTAAATTTTATAAAACACAATATAGAAATAATTTAAATTTAAATGAAGATGCTGTGAATCAGTAAATAATAATGATTAAATATAAATGGATTTAACATATTAATTTTTTATTCTAATTTTTCGCATTTGAAAAATTTTTTCACTTATTTTTAAACCACCCAATCGCATGAAATATAAATATATTATAATGGTTGCACTAATTATTGTAATTCCAACTACTAAGTTTACTGTCTGTCTAAGTTTATTGTATAATAATAAAAATATTATAAAAAGCTTTTCTTTACACAGATTCAGAGGAAAAAGAGGTTAAAGGGCAGAACAGCGATATCATTCATATTTTTATGATATTGAGGAAAAAGAATTTCATGAATTAGAGTATCTGCCCTTGTGAATTAATTAAATCAATGAAATATTCAACTCAACATTTTTGTGATTTGTATAATCTGAAATTTTATATGGATAGATGATTATCTGAATGCTTTGATTCGCCGTGAAGCCCGAAAAAAAGAAAATCATAACCAAAAACTACTGAAATGTGCAGTTTCTAAGTTATATATACATTTGGTTGATGTCAACTGATACAAATCTCAATGAAACAGTGTCGTACTCACCTTCCTTTTCCTGAAAATAGATAATTTTTAAATTTAACATTTTGTTAAAATTATGCATAATGAATTTAGCCAAATCCATCTATTTAACTGATAATTTTTTCCCAATTATTTGAAATATAAGATAAAACAAAAACGAAAAAGAAACCATCGCCATATTCTTCCAATGCATTCTTGAAATCAGATGTAAGTCTAGTCATATTTCCTTCTTTGTAATCCTTATCAAATGTTTCTATAATTTCTTGCAACTGTTGTATTTCGCTGAAAAATGCTTTGCATATATTTAAGCATTGATTTTTATTTTTTTGTGCTATAAATGAACTGATTATAAACTATCGGATCTTTTGGTAATTTTGATGTTATCATGAATGCACGCAGTATTAACTGTATTATATTCATAAATCTGCTTGCGAATTAATGAAATTGCAACATTTGTGTTAGCTCATATCTTATCACTTTTCTGTTGCACAAAAATTGCATACAGTAACAATATTATTAGTCAAATCACAAATCACTCAGTAAAAATAAGATGAGAAATTTCTCTGATATCTGCGTTATTTTCGTCAGCACTTCTTACCAAGACAAAATTTCTTCAATAGATTCAGGCAACTACAGTATCCGAGGGAGGAATCTGTTCAATTTCACAGGAAATTGTGATATGAGGATAAAAGAAACTAACTCGTTGACGGCGATAGCAAAATTCACCAAAAAGGTGGATACTATAAATAAAGCAATGATCCGCAGCATGACGGTGCTTGTGATTGCCGAATATTGCAGGATCCTGATTCATTCTCCTTAAATGTAGAAGAAAGTTTGTTAGTACAGCTTGATCGCTTATTGAAAACAATGTCATTGTTGACGTTGACGATATTCGGCAAATGAATTTCTTCGGAGAAATGAATTTGCAGAAAAATGGATGCACTGCATCAGAATTTCTACGAAAATAAACGCAGTTATAAATAATAATATGTGCCCAGCAGTATTCGAAATGTAAGCAGCTGTGTACGGTAAGAATCTCTAATCTATTGAATTAAGGAGAATTTGTATTGGTAGCCTTAAAAAAAAATGAAATGATGAGAGAACGAGGAATTCAGTTTTATCAGCTTATCAAATTTACTTGAATGGTTCAGTTATTGGAAGTTGAATTCTTTTTTTTTATGATTGGAGATTCTTCTGGCAAGTTCTTCTTATGATAGATTATTTTAAAATTGAGCAAATGGCTTCCATATTTGAAATTATCGTGTTTTAAATATTTTATTTTACTATCTCTAATTACTAGATTTTCAAGAGAGTAACAAGAACAGTTTTGACTTATTTTTCCTGTTTTTTTTTTTTTTTTTTTTTTTTTTTTTGATGAAGGTTATATCAATTTCACATGCTGTTAAATATTTTCAAACATAGATTCCAAGTATGAAAACATTCCCATTTTCGAAGTTTGTTTATCTCCAAATGTCATTGGAAAGAAGATATCATATAAATCTATTTTGTTGCAATGGATCAGAGAGAGAAGATGATTGATACAAAATTTTACTCCCTGTATATGATAATAAGAAAGTTCTTGATGATATTAACTTATCATTAAGGAAGAATTTAGTTACTGTATTTGGTCTAATGGTAGAAATAAAACGTCCTTAATAAAGATAGTTCCTGGCACAATTAAAAATAGGTCATCAATGAAAAAAAGATATTATACTATTTATCGCAATTGATCGAAGAGAGATAACAAACGATTGATACAAAATCTTGCTCACTGCATTGATAATGTCATAGTTGCTGATAATACGAAAATTAGTTATATGCCACAAAATTTTAGCAATTTGATTTCTTCTAAAAGATGATTATAATAATTTATTCTCCTATATCTTTTTTATCTTTCACTTTGAAGCATTATTGGATGAATATTTACCGATTTAATTTTTACTAATGATGATCATAAATTAAAACAAGTGAAAGGAAGCATAATCAAATTCAACAGATCATTATCAATTTCGCAGATGATAGAATTATCGTGATTGCCTCAAAACATCAAACAGAAAATTGCATTGCGATCAGATTTCACTTCAATAATATAATCAGATACTCGAGGAATCAGTTAAAATTCATACTAATCAGAGAAGTTTGTTCAAAAGTTAATAAATGTTTCAAATTTAGAGTTGCGACTGAAATTATTAGTTTAATTCAATATAACTATTATTAATGCGAGATTTCAATCGCGGCAAAACATTTTAATGAATTGGTCGGGGATTTGTAAATGGAAATTAAGATACTGACAATCAAGATAGGATAGATTTAGAAGAAGGTTTCTTCTGCTTTTTACAATGGACTGATTCGGCTATCTAATTTAGGTGATTATGCTGCTCATCTCAGTTTCATTTTTAGGATAATTGAATGAATAATATCAAAGGTCATATTGGGTCATATTATTGCTGGAATTAATTTGTTATACAAAATCTTAATCGTTGAGTTTGTTATCGTGTTAGAAAGATTTATTATTTTAGTGGATTAATTATCCAATTTTGAGATTAGTATCTTTGAATTTTTTTATTTACTTTTTCTTTGGCAACGTTTTGGAGCTTAAGTGGAAATAAAGAATTTGCAACTCTATGTATCGCTTTGCGCGAGAAAAATAAGAAATATCTCCACTATAACTTACTTTATTTGTTTTTCTGTTTATGATAATTGAATAGGCACTATAAGTTGTCAGTTGAATTTAAATCCTTGATGACTAGAGTTTTTTCGCATTCCAAATGAAACTGCTGATGTTGGCGCTGTTTTTAGTCAGTTCAGAATCCAAATGTATCAAAAGTTCTTCTTTCTCGCTTAAGGCAAACAGAATGATGATACACAATTTATAGTTTGAAGCAGCTATCTTATAATTTTTGAAATAATTGAATTGTAGGAGATTAGGAGAAGAAATCAGTTTAATGTGTTTGCTCCCGTTGTAGTTTATATGCAAAGACGCTTAATATGTATTTAAAATTAGAGGCAGAATTGAATTATCATTTAACTCAATACAAATATCCTAAATGTGAGATTTCACTCACAACGAAGCTTTTTAATAGATTGATCGAAATTTATGAGTGAAAATTACGGTAAGGAATATCATCAATAAAGCAGCAATAGTTTAGTCTAATTCACGTAGCATTGTATTTGTAGTTGATTATCGGCGATTTTGATAGAAAATTGGAAGCAAAAAAAATTGGAAATCTTTCAAATATCCTTAAAACATGCAGCATGATGCCTTGTACTGATTGTATTAATGCTAATGAGACACTTCTATAACATACATTTGATTTAAACGAGATAGATGAATCTATGGTATTTCCTATTTAGAAATACCATAGCTTTGTTGCAAGAAAAAAGAGGACCGCTAATCTTATTAGATAAATAAATACCTGAAGACAATTCATGAATTCACGAATCATAAATACCAATCAATTCGAATATTTGCTTGAATATTTAATGTTTGATTATGTGAAATACTTCTAATTGCATTTCTTATAATTTTTTGTAATGAAGCACTGCGATCTAAACATTTCTCAATTGTCATATGTGAATGAATCTATTACAGTATGAATAATCTCAGTCACTTAATGAATATTAGATGTTTTAACATTGAAAAACGATGGAGTATTTTAATGTTATAATTCCACGGCATTGATGATTATGAAAACTTTTTCCGTCTTTTAAATGAGTATGTACATTATATCAAATGAAATAATGTCCTAGAGTTTTATGTGATAAATTTACGATGAAATAGCCAATGAATATATATGCCTTCTTGATCTACTGTTAGATAAACTTTCTCAATTAGTAAAGATTCCAACTGTTCCTATTCCTGGATTGTTTCATTGTATTATTAAAGTGAGATTGGCCCCATTTTTCTTCCTAGCATTTTGAGGTGGTTAAAATAATCTTTAATAACTTTTTAGATTCCTTTTTCATCCCTTCCATGGTGAACTAATTTGATATGATCCATTGAATTTGGTTATGTTTTCTTTAAATTGTTTTAATGGATAATCATCGTCAGTAGAAATCAGACCAGCAAAAACGGATAAAAAATAAAACATGCCCAATGATCTTCAAAAAGAAAATGGAAGAAATTAAGTACAAGAAAAATTGTTATCAGCAGCTTTAAAGTAATAAAAAAAAAATTCTAATTTTATTGAATTTTGCATAAATTGTCTTTTCAGTACCTAAATTCATTTGATTCATTATGATGAAATAGCTATGAATCTTTTATCGCGCACGAAACAATCTTAACTATTATCAATAATTGATCAAATTCGGAAGCTTATAAATTTTTTTCTTCTTTTTAGGAATAATTCCAAACGGTTTCAATCGTTGCTTTAAATTTTCAACTGGTAATTGTGGCTTTTTACGAATTGATTTGATTTTAAAATCCATTTCGTATACCTCATTTTGCAATAACGTACCTAAAACCAAACGATTCCAATGAACCTTATGAATTCAATTGTTAAAATACGATTGAGATTATTAATGATTTTTAAATTCTGCTAAACTTTCAAGACTGCTAGTTTTTTGAAACATAGATATAGGCATACTATAATAAACATACCGGGTTCTTGTTTAACAGTAATATCATCACTCGTCATGACTGCATTATCATCCAACAAATCAAGTTTCTCGTTTACTAGCACAACTCCTTTTAGCAAATTTGCTGAAATTTTATATTTCCAAGAAGATATTTGGAAAAAAGTATGAAGAAAAAAGAAAAAAAAATCTATAAGAATTAAATTTACATAGAGTTGATAAGAAAGGTCCAATTAATGACTATGTAATGTTCTTTAACAAATTCATACAATTGAATTATGAGGATTGGATGGAACAGAGAAATTTTAGTTTAAGCTAAACTCTCCCAGTAGTTGTCTATATTTCATTTGTAAATAAGTGGGACTTTTTCCTACTTATGTGAACGTTAAATAAACTATCAAATAAGATCAAAGAAAAGCTGTATTTGATTAGTCATACTGGACTGCTAACGATGAAAATCTTTAATAAATGTGATCATTCTACCTCCTCAATTAATGTTCGTCGAATTAATGTTTAAAAAAAAAAAACTTTATTGCTCATGATTTACAGTGCTCTATGCTGCAAGTGAGATTTGTAAAATTTTCAATAATTTCTGATCGAATTTCATATCATTTAAGAAATCCATTCTTATTCACATGCTAGATATTTCCCGTTAACATTACAGTGATTATCCTTTTATCTTATCATCTTTTCTCGCATCGCCAAAACATCTTGTTTGTAAATATAGAATATATATGTAAAGAAAAAAAAAACATCACCAAAGAAAGAAAACCGACTAGCTTTAAGTGTCATAGCATCTTTCTGAGTTCTAATATCAGTAGTTGGGATATAAACATGGGGAAGATCAAAATGATGGAAATGACAATTTAATGCTACTGCACTGGATCGAGATGGCATTGCAAGTCTTATTCGATTTTTTGCTTTATGAGGAAATTTAATCGACGACAAATCACTCAGTGGAATCTGTAATTAATACTGCCTTGACTTCATTACATCTGTGCAATTGATCATGTAATGGTTTTTTTATGTATCAAAATAACTAAACACAAGATATATCCCTCGAAAGAAGCAAAAAATATCAATCAATAATCCACTTCTTAAATAGCTGATTATCTTCACAATAAAAAAATCAGCTATTAGTAATAAGAATCAGTTATCGGAGTTAGAAATTCATTTCAGTGAGATATAATTTAAAACAACAAATTATCAAGATTACTAAGATAAACTAGTAAAACAGTTAGCTTGTCCAATCAAACCTTTGTCGGTTTCCTGATTAACCAAATATCATATTCATCTCCGCTTGTACCGCATAAATTAGGTGTAATGGCATCTGAACCCGGCACAGTATCGCTAGAATCCGCTTTACCATGAACTGAATCATCATCAAATCTCTTTCTTTTTCCCATGCTCCTAGCTGAAAAAAAAGAAAAAATTTTGGTCTTTAATTACCTAATGATGTCAAAAAAAAAAAAAACGATTATCAAATTATCACAACCAACCAATACATAATTCGTTTCCAATGTAATGCTAATTAATAATATTCTATTGAGATAATAATACAAGATATGAAGCGGACTTTTCAAAACATTATATGAGAAAGACGTAACAAAAATATTTATTTCACTAACAATATTATGCAAACACATTAATCTAA
Organism: Dirofilaria repens; assembly: GCA_008729115.1. Lineage (NCBI taxonomy): Eukaryota > Metazoa > Nematoda > Chromadorea > Rhabditida > Onchocercidae > Dirofilaria > Dirofilaria repens. The sequence continues at coordinate 363,534 of SNRZ01000064.1, forward strand.
TTACATTTTATTATGAATCTAAAATATCAAATATGACTTAACAATGACTAGAACCGATCATTAAAAATTTTTCTACAAAAAACTGCTGAACAAAAATGATTCATTTTATGGGAAGAAGAAAAATTTTTTTAAAATGTTCAAAAATGAATGAATAACAAAAAAGAAGCTACTTTGTCTATATCATATCGGATTAGAAATGATTATTTTAAGTGCGAATAAATAATAAGCAAGAAATTAAATATCAAATGTAAATTTAGACGAAAAATTGCATAAGAAAAATTTAGTAAAATTTTTTGTTGTTAAAATTGGAACTTAAAATATTGCCCAAAATAAAATCAATAATGCACTATAAGCTAACATTCTTCGAAGAAATAGCATTATTTTCTTGTATTTCACATTTCTTTTCAGATCGTTTCATTCGCAACTCCTTATTCCATGATATAAAAGGCTCCAGAATAAATGAATCTTTTGTTGCAATGAAGAATTGTTCCAAATCTTAAGCCGAATTAAAACATATAATTTAAAAAAAAAAATTTAAAGGGTAATTTAACACACATAGATCTGCTTGAAACTTTCAGAAATACATTTTAGAATGTTTCGACTTTATTCATCATTACTTTCGAACCATGGCGTGATATCCAGGTCTTTTAAGAAGAAATATCAGCAATACTTTGTTTAGAATGAATGATTTTTGCAAATATGAAATGCTATAAATGACATGAGTTATTTTGTTACTTTGTGAGCAATTTTGATGGGATTATTAATAGTTCTAATATTAGATGTAGCTTGAAGTCTTTAATTTTTATCTGAAACATTTTATGATTTGTATTTCAAAATAATAGAATTTTTCGATATGCAGCGACATAAAAAGTAAAAATTGCAAATGCTGTCTTGTAAAAAGGAATAATATAATCAATGAGCATTGCGTTGAATATATATACCTACCTACACCGTATTTTTGTTCGTAGTGAAAAGCTTGAACAATCATATCGAATTTATCCAAATGCTTGACAACTTTTGCTTCTTTAGTTTCATTGTCTTCATACTCCTGCCACAATGAATACCAATCTTGACCTGCTGTTGGTGGTACCATCTCCGTAATTTTCTTCATAGCCTATACATGACCAAATAATAATCAAAACTAACAAATTAATAAATGAAATGAAAAGAGATATAAGTTCTTCGTTCAATCTGCGGATGAGATTTTTTATCAACATGAGATCTATTAACGTTAAATTTAGGATTTCTCCTATTTTAGTGATAAGCTCTAGATATAGAAAATGTGCAAATAAGTGTACCTTTGGTCATTACCGCGAATAGTAAATTATTCCTATTTCTTAACAAATTTACGATTTATGACCGTCATATATACGTAATTTTAATTTAGAAAAATAAACTTCATTTTCCAGTCGATACTTTTCTGTAGTCGAAACACCGCAATATGGAGTAATATCGCCTATAATAGCTTCACCTAGATCATGTACCAATGTCATTCTGATACATTTAGCACGATCACAACTATCATCCAACAGCATTGCAAGCACTGCCATACGATACATATGACAAGCTACTGTTTCTGGTTCTGGAATCTAAATATCCAAGAAAACAGCTAAGCAAATCATTCAGTCATATAACTGACTCCGACATCTGCAGATCCTAGACGAAGAATTAAGCAGAATTGCGATATGTCTATATTATTCTGTTTCCAAAATCAATTCAATAAAACAATAGCTGTTATAATTTCAAAAAAAAAAAAAAAAATGGCAAATGTATACCATAGAAATCGATAAATTCTATGAAATTTATCAAAAAAATCCAAACTTAACTAACATTATACTTCACCCATCCAGTTCTTTTCAAATGTTTTAATTCATCCAATATCTTTAACAAACTGAATATATCTTTCGTTTCTGTTAATTTGGTTTCCATTGGAATGACTTCGACCTTAAGAAAATAAAAAGGTCTTAGGTTGAGCAGTGATCTAACAGATAGGTGTTATTCATTTCACCCACAGTATACATATCATTACATAATTTAATGTTTACAACTCAACCCAAACTTCCACACCGTTTGCTGTTATGTTCATATAGCCGGCTCAACTTTTCAACTCGTAAGTTAGATCACGATGACCGGGAACGTAATGAAAATTTGTTATTCAGTTGGGTATTTTAAAATTTGGGTTGTCGGATTATTTATTTATTGTTGTGTTTGATCTTAGATTATATTTAAATTATGATGGAGTTCAGCTTACATTCAATATAGTGAATTTCAGTTTATTTTTCAGAACAAAATAAGGAGTTGTTTCGAGGATATATTTCGGATAATGACAACACCAATAAAAAAACGTCGGAAAGTGATAAAAATAACATTCGACAAAGAAGAACATTGCTCGAAAGGTATCGTTTTTTTCTTGTTTTTCTTCTTATTTCTCATACGACTTTTCTGAATTACAAATGAATATTTTAGAAGGAAATGAGTCAAGTGCTGATGCAGAAGATTCACCTTTATGGATGAAACATTTAGAAAATATCAAGCAAATGAGAAGTAATCGGGATGCTCCGGTGGATAGTATGGGCTGCCATATGCTTGCTGATGCACTTGCTGAACCGAAGGTATGATAGTTGATGTTCTCAGGAAATTCTCATGATGCATTATTCAGGTACGTGATACTAATCTCTTCACTAAGTTATGCTATGAGATAAAACAAGGAACGATTGCTGCATAAGTTTATATAACAGTTTTTTGTTTACCCCACGAATTAAACACATAACGTTATGTAGCATGTTATCTTATCTGACAATCTCATTGATAAGTTGCGTTTTTAAAAACAATTTTGAAATAGACGAATATAAAAATAAGTGTTTCCTTTAAATTTTCAAAAATTATTCGCAAAATATATTATGTAAATTTTGAATAATAATAATGCTTTTGGAATATTTTTTTTTATTTTCGCTTAATTTTGAGGTATATCGTTTTCAAACTCTGTTATCATTGATGTTATCAAGTCAAACAAAAGATCATATAACTGCTGCTGCAATGCATGTAAGTTATAATTATAGCCAATAGTATATCTTAAAGTTATTATGAATGTAAAAAAAAAAAAAAGAAAACGATTCTGCTAATCGGATACGTATACTTATGCACTAATGTATGTGATGTTTTTTGTTTGCACGCATATCCGAGAACATATTTTTATGTGCACATATGTGTTTGCCTTCGTTTCAATGATAATAAAATAATGAAAGCAAGAGATTTTCTTATTAAAGATTAGATTTAGATAATTATTAAAATTAAGTTGATGTATACGTTCTATTAAATTAATTGATTGGAAATAAATTACAGAATAAAAATCTGTTTAAATTAATTATTTGTGAATTATCCGTGATAGGTTAATTTGCAGCGATTACGAGCACATGGATGTACAGTTGATGATTTAATCGTAATTTCTACAGAAGAACTTCAGCAGCTACTCATTCCGGTCGGTTTCTACAAGGTAAAAATTGCGAATAGTAATAATAATAAAATTAATTTCAAGATATGACTATGAAATTTGGAGTGAAATGTTTATTACTTCTTCAATTTTATTTAATTAAAAAGAGTTTATATCTATGCGAGACTTATGTTCCCTTGAATAGCAGTTTAGACCAACTTAAAAATGCTCTGTCTTCACTTAAAAAAAAAATGTTTACCGTAATTAATTAGTCTGAAAAGTTTCATCCCTTCAATATTATATCATTTCTTTTTTTTTAGTGAATGAATTAAAATATGTCTTATCCTGTCAATACTTGACTAAGTATTTATGTTTATTATGGCCAAATTGGCTAGAAAGCTTTTGTTTCTCAAGCATTATCTCCATTTCTTTTTTCTTCATGATAAAAATAATTAAATTTTGTTCTATTTGATTCAGAAAAAAGCCGTATATATCAAGAAGGTAGCAGAGATTTTGAAGAAGTATTATGATAGCGATATACCAAATACAGTAGAAGGGCTTTGTTCTCTTCCTGGAGTTGGTGAAAAGATGGCTTATCTTGCAATGTGTACCGCTTGGGACCAGATGGAAGGACTTGGAGTCGATACACATGTACATCGTATTAGTAACAGACTTGGATGGGTACGTTTTCATAGAAAGCACTGGTAGCTTTATTCAAATCAACGAAAGTGGAATATAATCTTGTAATAACATCCGCAATACTATTTCATTAATAAATTAAATAACAAGAAACTTTGGAGACTTTTTTTTTGAAAGTCTGATTCTTTATAGATAGTAAAGTTCGACATTAATCCACCCTAGTTTTACTAAAATTTTCTTTAGTTTTTTTTTTGAAATCCATCGTATGAAACAATATTATGTAAAGAAGTTACCGTTAAGAGAATATGACCCTTCTAAATTAAAATTTATTTTTACAGATTAAAACTTCAAATCCGAAGGAATCTCGAATAGCCTTAGAAGCATTGGTTCCACGTGAACAGTGGCAAGAATTGAATAAATTGCTTGTAGGCTTTGGGCAACAAATATGCTTACCTATTTTACCGAAATGTTCGGAATGTTTGAATAAGAATATATGTGCCGCTATAGGAGTGAAAAAGAAACGCTAATATTTCAAATTAAAATCCTCAATGTATGGCAGATATAAATTGTTTTATTTTTCTCACTTAATCATTGATCTCTTCATTATTTTACGATTTTAATGTAATCTGAGTAGTTCTCAAATATCCTGGTGTTCCTGTTTTTTCAGCTCGTAATTTATCATTTATTCTTTATTCATGTGAATAATTTTTGATTTTTTTTTTATTTCAATGTTCATATTCCCTTGTATTCTTTTAGTACATACTTATATGTGCCCATACTTATTATTTGTATTTTGCATACTTTCACGTATTCACGGTAATTTTTTTGTCTGATTCGCCAATTTAAAATGTTTTTCTATCACTATCAGTAATCTTCAAATTAAAATAAATTTAAGAAAATCACAATCACATATATCTATTTAGTTAAGAAAAATGGCAGTAGGAAAAAAACGGAAGAGAGAGAAAACATCTTCATCCAAGTTCCTCCATTTATCAATTATTAAAACTCAAGCGGAACTCTGAGAATCCAAAAATAATTTAACTTGTTATAAATTTAATTAAATACAGCAAATAACAAAGGAATTACAACAACAATAAGCTGCTGTAAAAAAGAAAACAAATATACAGCATAACAATAGAAACCCGTAACTAAATCAATACAAAACTTATTTTTTAAACATTACGTAGTTTGTTAAAACATTACTTTGTTTAAAATCTTTTTTTATCCAGCTTACTATTCAGTAGCATATTTTGAATCACTGTCAAATTCTGGAGGAATCTTGCACATATATGCTTCATGCTATTAGAAAACATGAATTAATGAGTGAAATATTGGGATAATATTGAGAAAAACTGCTTCTAAAATATCTGTGTTCAAAAAAATTATGAGGATATTTTGCATTTACATTTTACAAAATTTTTAAAATTAGCAGGAAGATGGGATGCTCCGGAAAAAAAAAAACTCTATATGAGGCTTCTCCTGCCGCTATACAGTTTTATGCTGGATATTAATATTTTTTTAAGATTTCTGACTTCAGACTTTATCTATTTATTTTTAATTCGCACAATGATCAGATTGCAGATAAAAGAGATAAAATGAATCATCTAATGGAGATGCAAATATTATAATACCAAATTAAATTCAGGTGATTCAAAAAATAGTGCTCATTTGGATACTACCAATGGTTTACCATGATTACGAAGTAATTTGAATAAACCAGTACCAATCGTAATTGGAGTACCAAGAATGATGCATTCACTTACACCGCATATTTTATCTTCTTGTGAGAAAAATGCCGCTTCAAAGAGATGATCGGCTGTTTTTTCGAATGAAGCCAACAGTAATACTGATTCTTTCATCCACCAAGCCGTTCCGCGTTAACCAAGTACTCACCTCTAAATTAGATTTTTATTTGAATAGTTTTTAAATTCTTTAATATTTCAATATAAAATCCCAATAACAAAGCTTATTTCTAAATTTTTTATGTAAATGATTATAAAATAAAAAAATGTAGGAGTATTCCTATTAAAAAATCTCTCAATTTCCTTTTTGTATTCTTTGGAAGATATTTGAGATTAGTGAGGATTTATTAGTATACAAGCTTAGCGAGCAAAAATAAATGAACAAAACTGATGCATGGAATTAATTATATCTATAAAAGCGTAAATATACAAATTGATTAACGGTTTTATAAAGTTTTGAGAAATTTTTTCAACAAATCGAAAAGCAAAAAACCTGTAAGTCATTAAATCCGCAAGTAACATCACATGACGCTGATCCAAATCGATTCCATGTGAAGCCATTGTAGATAAGATTTCTGATATGATCGATGTACGTGCTGCTTCAATGCCCAGTACCTAAAATAGAAAGTCATGTTAAAATAACTTATTTCATCAACATCTGGAACATTAAGTTATTCGATTATTCAACATAATGCATTGCAAAGATATCAATGAATAGAGTACATCAGCGACAGTAAGTGCATTATTAAAATATGTCCGACGACCATCAACGCCAACTGTTGCCATAACTTCGCGATAATCTATTCCTTCCACTAGTAATTTATATGAATCTCCTTTTTTTTCATCGGCATGAATTACACAGCGTACAATACCCGGAAGACCTGAAAATTATTTTTATGTAATGAATTATTTTCATATGAAATAGAAACAAATTACTAACAATCTAATAACTTGATTACGACTAGATTTTTAAATAAAAAAAAAGACCGATGTAAATTGCGTCTAACGTATATTGAGAAAGAAACTCAATTTTAACTACAAAACTGAATATCTGTATTTGGCTGAATAAAAATTTTGAAATAATAAAATGAGGGAAATATCCATACCTTTCACAACAACATTTCCAATGTTATATTTCAAATATTGGATAGCCATCATTTTGGAACATTTAGCCAATTCTGGAGGTCGAATTGTCATAATCGTCTTACCCAAAATTGTAATCTGAAAATCATTTTTTACAGAAAAACTAAGTTCTACTGAAATATTTTAAAAACATAGGAATTGTTTCGATGATGAAAATTGATGATGAAAACCAAATCTCTCAAAAGATAAAGACTGTGTCTATGACGAGAATTTTGAAAGAAAAAGTATAAATAAGATATTCGGACAATCATATAAGTCCAGGGACCGAATCCAATATTTAGTATATAAAAGTAATTATTTTTTGTAAGAAAATTAAATAAATCCTATTGCATCTGTAACTGCGCTAGAATTTGACTCATTAGATAGAAGTTATTCAGCCATTTGATGTTTTTCTCAAAAAACAAAAAAAAAATATACATTATTTGGTTAATAAAGAATTTCTCTACAGTTACGAACCTGCGATATTTTCACTGGAACAGGTAACTTTGAAGTGCAAATAGATTGTGCGATTGATGACATTGTGATTTCAAGCTGGAGAAGTCGGACACGTTTCGCATTAATTTTTAACAGAATAAAACAATCATCTGGTAAATAAACTTCTTCGATATAATCACAAATTTCACCTGCAAAGAGAAATCAATAAGGAAACAATTTCAAAAACCTTTAATTCAATTTCTAATTCGATTTTCATTTTTCTAATTTAATATTTAAATACATAAACTGCAAGCCTAAATTTTTAACAAAAAAATAAACACGCAGATTAAACAATTCCAAAACAAAAACCGAAAAAACAAACCAAGTGTTGTTTTCTCAATTCTTGCTTTCACTCGTCGTGCTAAATTTTCATCTTTCTCATTTGTCAACGCAGCAGTGATTATTGGTGTTGAAATCAACTTCACACCATTAATGATTTCTTTTATCCGTGGTACACCCTGAAAAACGATGTTTCTTTCGATTCGAACTGGAACACATATTGCTAAGACTATCAATTTTGAAGCTTTTATATGGAATCTTTTTAAATGTTGTATTTGGGGAACTAAAAATTAGTTAAATTTGCATAAACTAAGCAATTTTGTAGATGTTTTCTCATAGAATTTCAAAGCTTTAACATGAAGAAGTATTGCCAGTAGACTGTCTATCTTATTTAATTTTGAAAAGAAACCGCTCAAAGCAGCGAGAACTTTTTCGCTATGCCAACTTTATTAAAAAATATACTTGAGTAATATTCATAGAAGCAACACCAGCAAAATGAAATGTTTTTAGCGTCATTTGCGTTGACGGTTCTCCTGGAAATAAACTTTTTTACGTGCTAATAAAAAAATAAAATGCAAAATGTATGACTGATAACTTAATATGGCAATATATAAACACAAGCAAAAAAAGATTATACATAAAGTTCTAGCAAAAATATTATTATTTTTTCTAAGAAAAAAATAAAAACAATCGAATAATTTACCAATGCTTGTTGCAGCAATAGCGCCAACTGCCGTGCCTGGTTCACATATAGCACGCCTAAATTTTTTTGAGCAAAGTTCAACGAAGGCGATTGCTTGCGCACGCGATAAACAGTGCGACTTAATTTCAGTCTGTCGAAAGAAATTTTGATTCTTGCAATCATTGCAATATATTGTTGATGATACCAACCTATTAAAATTACATATCACTAAGTGAATAGTGCTGCAAATGTTTAAAAATCATCATAATGTAATTAAAAACCATTTAACTAATTCGAGATTAATGAATACAACTTCAAAAATCATTGAAAATGTTTAAGTGCATGAATCATTCAAGCAATCATCGAAAAGTTTTCTGGAGAAAAGAGATTGCAATGTGGAGAATCAGAAAAGGACAGAAGATTGGATTAGCTTCAGGAAAGGCCAAAACTCTCATAGTACCAAATAGTATCAAAAACAATATAGAAGAATTTCATTATTATGGCAATTTGAAATTCCCGGTAGTATATCTGTATTGAAGCTTCTGTTATAACTAGATTAATTTCGGTTCTCAGTTCAACTTAATATCTCTTGATTCGTCTTTCTACTTCATATATAAGGAAGGATCTCCCAATGAATAATTATATGTAAAGAAAGCCGAATAACTCAAAATTTCCAACAAGTATGCAGTCGTAAGAGTGTTTTCTCTATTTTTAGAAAGTTTCAAATTTTAATAATCTATTCGGGGCTTTTCAATTAAATAATTCATTCTTTTAGAGCTGAAAATTTTCTACTAAATCAAATATGATAGAAACAAATAAATTATTACTTACTCCGTATGTTTTATGCAGTTTTTTGGAAGTTTATAATATTTGTTCGTTTTCTTGAAATATTCAGTAATAAATGATTCAAGCTGTTCTCGAAACATTGAAGATTGCTTTCCGATCTTTTCGTTGATTGTATCTGTGACAATCCTTTGCATTTCATCGCTAGTAATATCTACATCTTCTTCTATCGAATGTCTATATTTGTGATTAATTACCATATTATATTGTTAAATTTATGTCTTGCAATTTAAATCTTTTTTAGCTGTAAATATCTGAAGTTTTTGCTGGAAAGGCAGAATTAGATGACAAAGGAAAATATTAAGATTCGAGATTGGACATACAAAAAATTTTTTTATCACCTAAATTTTGCCACGTAAATTCAACCAAATTTGATTAAATACTTCATAACACGATCAAATACATTTGAAACATACGATACTGTGCTTTGGATGTGTTCTAATATATGTTTGAAATCTATGACGCTACCATCTTTTGATTCCATTAACGCAGGATCCAAACCATCTTCGCCGAATGTAAACTCAATTACATCGCCTACAGATGAACGTACGGTACCGTCGTAATTTACACAGAGATCCTAAAAAAGAGAAACAGTGATTGTCCAAATTTTACTAACAAATAAAATTAATCAACCATAATGAATTAGAATTTCTGAATAAAATATGCATATTCCGTGCATAATTATTATCAATAACATTGACCTACTTCAAGGCATTTAACTAATCGTCGTTGCATGTAACCAGTTTCAGCAGTTTTTACTGCAGTATCGACAAGACCTTCGCGACCACCCATAGTATGAAAGAAAAATTCAGTAGGTGTTAAGCCAGAATAAAAGCTATTTTCTACAAAACCTTTCGCAGCAGGGGTTTTCTGACGTCTTTCGAAATGTGGCAAGGAACGATCCTGCAAAACTATGCTATGAATAAGAAAATTTCAAGAATTTAAAGGCATAATTTTATAATAACTAGTGAATTTACAATTATTGTAAGAATTCGGTGAATCCTAAACGGTAGTGTGTCATGCAAACGAAAATTTATAGTGCAATAAAAATTTGTCTGAACTTATCGTTAATAAAATAAAGTGAATAATAATAAATGATGAAGTAATGAAAATTTTCACTACGAAAAATTTCAAAAATAATTATTAAAGCTGTAACAATAAAGTTCAATTAATAATCAAATTTCAATTTGTTGTTCCTTTTTTTGTATTTCTCAATTTCAATTCACATGAAACTATGTCAATTTCGCAATTAAGGTTTTCCTCCACGAAATGGAATAAATTACTTTTAGAAAACAGTTAATAACTAATGTAATGATATGATAAACATTAATATGATTTTATCATGATGCATTTAATATTATGCTGACATTAAAATTTCCTATTCAGTTTTTGCTATTAAAAAACAAGTAGTAATATTATACCTCAAAACCATCTGGTGGTCTGTGTCCAGAAATAGCTTGCTGACCTACGCATGCAATCATCTGTGAAATATTTATAAATGAACCCTTCGAGCCGCAGACAGCCATAGCTAGTGGAGCATTGTGCCTGAGAATTAAAATATGACAAAACTTATTTAAAATTCAATATCACTAGTGTACCCCTATCATTTCTATGGATCTTTTAAAATGCGCATAATATTTTTAAAAGCAACAAATATAAATGAATAGAAATAACCTTGATAAATTACGTAGACATGCTTGACCCGCATGATCACGAATGGCAGAAAGTTCTTTTAAAATCAATGCTTCCAGTGTTTCATATTCTGTGCAACCTGGTTGTGCTTTTAATCGCCCCTCCTTCAAGCTTTCAATATATTCATCACAAACCTTATAACCATTTCTCAATAATTCAGTCTTTTCTTTCAATAGCGCTTTACTTGGTCTTACATCACCTATTCCTGCAAATACACTAATTTTCGTAAAAAATTGATTCATATATTGAATGTCTTCACATTACTTTCTAACAAATTAAAGATAATTACTAACTATAATTTACAAGCAATGAAATTTGCTAGATCATTCGCGCTATCAATGTATCGATCTATTTGATGTATCCAATTTGAATGGAAATTTCAGAACGAAAATCTGCTGAGATATTAGGCAGGTAGATACTCTTTTAATCTTAGCAGTAATGAGAATTATTATATAATGCGAAATATCGAAATAGTTAATTTTTACCAATAGAAAAACCGCGATTGCTAAGAAACACAGGAGCCATTCTACCTAATCGCCACATCGCATCAACTGCTGCATCTTCACCAAAATCACGCAAAAGAATATATATATTTGTTTTGCTGCCTGATCCTAATAATGCCTTATCCAGTACTCCACATATCAAAACACTATTTCGGATTATTACATAAGAATCCTGAAATATTAACACTAATTTATATTTTCATTTTAACAACAACAGGACGATTTTAGTCCAAAATAAAACTAAATGGAATTTGAATAAAATTATTCTAATATATTATCTATATTTGACAAACCTTAACGCAAAATTCTTCATTGCCGGTATAACTTTTATTCTTTGTAGTTAAATTCAAATTGATCTTCGAATCCACATCTGGTCTTATAATTAATTCCACTAACTGCAAAAATAACAATTAATAAAACTGTCTGAATGCATAAAATCTTGAAAACACAGAATATCTTCTCAATATAACCAAATGATTAAAAATTTATGCACAATTCATACGATCATTTTGAAGTTACGGAATTATTTTCTTCTAACATTTTCTTATAATAAGGGGTCAGCAAACTAGCAAAATTAAGAGATCATTTTATTGTATCAGCAAATAAATATATTGTCATATAAATCAGCAAAAATTCTCTCACCTGTTTTCCGGTCCAAAGTTCCACTGGTTTTAGAATTGCTGGTGCTGGTATTCGAATTCTTTGCTGCTTTTTAGAATTCGAATCTATAACTGCAGCTACAAAACGATGCATTTCCGAACGAGGGAAGAAACTATCCTTGTGTGTTAAGAAATATGTACCAGTAATGAAATCCTACAAATAATAACGAGCATTAAGAAAACTACACAATGAATAACATATTTTATTCCAAAAAATAGAAAAAATAATGATGTTTATGACAAAACTATTTCAGCAAATCCTACACTATTTAATTTGTGAATAATAGAATAATCTGTAGTATCGGCCTTCTAACGACAGATTGTATTTATAAAAATCCTAATATTTACAAATTAGTATAAATTCAAAAAACATCGTATCAAAAGTTTAGTAAAACTGCTCTCTAATAAAGAATTAAGGAAAGCTATGCAAAACAAATACCTGTATCGCAGCAATAAGAGGTTCACCGGATCTCGGCGTTATCAGGTTACTTTTGACGCCCATTAATAAAGATGCTTCAGCACGAGCTTCATAAGTTTGAGGGACATGTAAATTCATCTCGTCACCATCAAAATCGGCATTGTATGGTGTACATGCACATTCGTTAAATCTAAATCAATTGAAGTGTAATATTTTCAAATATAATATATTAGATAAAATCAAAATCATAAAATTAAATAACTAATCGACTTCACTGTTTTGTAGAAATGTTGACAACTATATAGCAAAAAAGAATAAAAATTATTCCGGAACTTCCATCAAACCGAAAAGCGACTGAATATATTAGCTGGATGAGACTGGGAAATCCGAATCACATAGTTTAATCAAAACATATACGGTTGAGGAAAACTGGTGTTTCTCAACGGAAACTAAGTGTTAGACAACTCTCAGATGTTTTATATGTGAATCAAAAATGGTATTTCAATAACAAGTGCTAGTGGATAACATTAATAATGAAAAAGTTGTATTTATTTCGGATAATTAAAAAAATTAGACATACTACAAAAAACAATTTAGAAATTTTGAAAAGTAACATACGATAAAAAATATGGTACCTGAATGTTCTTCCAGGAACGATTTTTGCTCTATGAGACATGATTGAGATTTTATGCAAAGAAGGCTGCCTGTTGAAAAGAACAATATCGTTGTCATCCAAGTGCCGTTCAATTATATCACCAACTTTTAACTGTGCAGCTGTGATTTCACGATTACCATATCTGTAGTTGGACAACCAAAGTTTATGCTGTAAATTTATTGAAATCAAGTTTTCATGTAATGTTACTGTTAATTACTGCAAAATACAAAAATATTATAAGCTAGATTTCACTTTAATGAACGCCAATTATTTCGGTTCTAAATACAAAGACATATCAAATCAATGAATCCTGATACATACTTGAGAAAACGTTTGTTGCCTGTTGCTCTTTCCACAATATGATTTGCACCTGGATGTATGTCATCACCATTCAAAATCAGTTTACGCATTCGTTCAATATTTGCTTCATTTACAATTTCCGGAAAGGTGAGGATCTTCGCCACATGAACAGGAACACCAACCTGATCAATTCTAAGATTTGGATCCGGTGAAATAACCTGAAAATAATCTACCTTTAACTCAATCTAAATTAAATTCTAAGGGAAATATTAAAAATACTGACAAATACATGTATAAGTGTTGAAAAAAAAACTGATGCGTTTTTGCTTAAATAAAAATTTAATATTTCCAAAACGAATAATTCAAAAATATCCATTATAACAATATTTGAAATATTGCTATAAACAAAAAAAAATTCATCACATATAAATCTACTACAATATTGCGTGCCGGAGAAATCATCCGGAAACGATTCGTCGACATGCCAACATCATATCAGTTTATATGCAATGAATCTCAGTTGAAATTTGCGAATATTTACAGTTCTCCCGGAAAAGTCAACTCGTTTTCCAGAAAGATTTCCTCTGAATCTACCCTGTTTGCCTTTTAACCGTTGTGTAAATCCACGCGTTGCTCTTTTAGGTTGCATATCAGGTGGCAATCCACTCAGCTCACTATTTATATATAAAGCGCATTGAACCTAAAAAGAAAAAAAGATCATATTTTGATTTCTATATTATCTATGTGATCTCAAAAGTACACAATAATTACAATTGTCTTAAGATAAAATCATTAAAGAAGTTTATTCGAAGGTGTCATGTTTCTGCAAAATAATCTTATTTGCCCTTAAATTTTATAATTACTTGCAAATGATCCCATGTTTCCGAAATAGTTTTGGTCGGCGAACCTTCTTTTTTGTGCTTCTCTATTACATCATTTATCAACATAATTTCAGATAATTTCATTGTAATATCATCTTCGGTTGTCCCCGATTTTACCTTTAATTCAAAAGTATTAATTTTCGGAAAATAATAAGTAGAAATCGAAAATTAATTACAAATGAATCGACTAGTGAACAATTTGGCATTTTTACTGATTTTCATTAAGTTTAGTGAACTACCTCAGATACAACAGAAGGTCGAATGCAGCATGGAGGAACAGGTATTCTAGTTAAAATGACATCTGATGGATGTTTCGGTGTATCAGCCGAATGCACCATCAATAATGGTATGTCCTAAAAAACAGTCTTCCATGAACTTTGCAAAAATTATCAACAAAATATACATCATTCTTCCAACAAAAGTGCCCAGTTACTAGTAAGTTTAATTAAATAGGAATACATCAGTCCGAAAATTGTGGTTCAAGGATGGCAAATTATTTCATAATATGAATAAAACAGTGTTCATTGTCTATACACAGAAAGCGAAGAAAATTGCATTACTTAATGTCTCGTTCGCTCTAAAATCTAATCAATAGAACTAAAAAATTTCATCATAAAAAGTGTGACAAATAGTATTCTGCCAATACAATAATAATTATACCTACCTCCTTCTCGATTTTATTAAACAGGACTTGAACTTGGAGTGGATTTAGCAGAGTGAATTTTGTTTTAGGTAATAAACTTTGCAATTCTTTATTTTCCTGTGCAGCATAAATGTATTCAGAATAATTATCAGCGGGAATCACTTCAGCATGTGCTATTTTCAATACTGCACCAACCGCTTTCTTTACGACACCTAAACACTACAAATTCAAAAAATATAATCAATCAATAACAAAAATTTCTCTCATACTTTTTAGACAAACTTTTCGGTTTTTCATTTAATCATGAAAAAAGTATTACTTTTGATGAGAAAAGTTGATTATTTTATCTAACGCAACGAGTCATCTAATAAAATAGTGTGACCATATGCTAAAACTACTGCTATCTCAAAAAGGACTTGCAATAGTCGTAACAAAAATAAAATCTTTAAAAAAAAAATTAAAATCTTTTCAAACTATTTCACCCAAATTTTTATGAATTCATAAATACTAAAAATACCAACCGTTTTTATGTCCACATCTACTGCAAACAGTAATTTTTTTGCTAGCCGCAACTATACGTTTATGAAGCGCTTTCCGCCGTAAATAATCCAGATTTGGATTATTAACTTGGTGCAAAAATCTGTTCTTCATTAATCAGCATCGCAGAACAAAACTGTAATCAGTTCAAACTATAAGACTCTGAAGATTCAATACATCATATCTTTGATTCAATAGCTATATATATGAAATACAAATATACATAGCTCTCCTAAAACTGATTCATCAGTCAGCCATCAAACTACTGTAGTATAACTGCTAGATTTCAGATAGTTATGATTATTTAATTGCTCATATAACATCTGTCGTTTTTCATTAATTAAGAAAATAAAAATAAAATTTAAGAAAAATGTACCTTACAAAATGCATTGCAACATCTGTATTGTTAACCGAAAGAAGCCAACGTGGAAAACAGGTGTAGCAAGATCAATATAACCGAAATGACCAACACAGTCAACCAAATTCTGTTTACAAGTTTGGCAATCTGTATGCTTTTGACATGTTCCCTGAAAATAAGTCAACGCTTAAATCAATAAGAGAATTTAAATAAATATTACTGCAAGAAATGCCAATCATATTCCTGCAAATAAGGATTAATTAATTGCTCAAATTATTTAACATTTATTTAATCAGTGAAACATGCAATGTTATAAGATTTCTTATAAATCCTAACCTTATAAAATTCAAAACTAAAAGAATTATAGTGCTAATACTACGAATAAAAAGAGTGATATCTGATAAATGATTGCCAGTATGCTAAATGCGACGAACTATATATAAATATTATATATATATATATGTATATATAGCTATTGCATATAACAAGCTATGTAAGATCTACTGTATCTACTGTACCGACCATAATTAAGCCTTTAGCTAAATATTTGGTTTTGCTTTTTTAAAACAATAATTTATGCAGCAACAAAATTTTGATTGATTTTAGTAAAACTGCTGCATATAATAATGTTTTTTAAAACTAATAAAAACTAATAAATCTTTATTTCCACAGTTTCAAAATTATGCTTCTCATTATCGCATATTTTAAATAAATATTTTACAGGAAATATTCATCACTTCTTATGGAAAAAATACAATACATACTAAACGTGGATCGAGCGGTCCATGAGGAACTGGAATCCATCGACCGGGACTTTCATCATACAGTTTGCTATTGAAGACTGGAATATGTGCTACCTGTCTCATTGATTCAGCATTAGCAGCCGTAAATTGCACACGGCTTCTAAAAAAAAACAAAAGGTAAAAAAACGATAACTTTGGGAAAAGAAATACAAAATGCTGATACTTTGCAAAAAAGAATACAAAAAATCCAAGAAAGTAAAATAAAAAGAAAAGCAAAAATTGAATTAAATAAATAATATATAAAAAAGGAACTAACACTTTACGCGCCAAATCCGATTCGCGATATTGTTCTTTACCCATATTGATTACTGATGAGACAAATCTGTCACCTAATTTTTACAAAAAAAAACCCTGGAAAAATCATCCAATGTAGAAATCACGAGAAACGAAAATCTGAAAAAATTTAATCAATAATGTTAGTACTGTAAATGATAATAAAAAGTACACAGATGAAAAAAGCGATTACTGATATGACAATCAGTTATAGTTTGATATGCTCAAAAAATGGGAAAAAAAAAAAGAAAATATGACTAAATAATGTAAACTATTTGATAATCAATTATCAATTAAATATGGAACTGTTTATAACAGCTGATAATAGCAGGAAATCCGCAGGAAATCTGTTCAAAACAGGCGATACTTATTATTGTCGTACAAAAAAGTTATTATTTACATATTTATTTGATAAATAAACTATTATTTATAGAATGTTTTTAGATGTCTTCCACTTACACATTCTTTCCCTAAAATAGTAAATAATTTTGCAAATTTTTAATACAAAAGTGGAAATTCTATCAATATTATCATTAGATGTCTGATTATCAGATGTCTGATTATAAATAATAAGAAGTGGAAATATTTATGATAAGTAAAAAAAATCTTGCACAGTGAACAAATTCACATAAACGATATCATCCATAATTTCCATTTTCATAAGAAGATATAAAATTAGCATTTTCCAGACAAAGAGAAAGAGAGAGAGAGAGAGAGAAAGAGGGAAAGAGAAAAGAAGGTAAGAATAAAGGATAGTTGTGATAAGTAAAAAAAAAATCTTGCATAGTAAAAAATTCACGTTAAATGATATCATCCATAATTTCCATTTTCATAAAAATGACCTAAAATTAAAATTAGCATTTTTCCAGTAAAAGAGAAATAAGGAGAGAGGAAAAGGGAGAGAGACAGAAGGAGAGAGGGAAAGAGAAAAGAAGGTAAGAATAAAGGATAGTAAGGATAAAGGATAATAAGGAATTTGATAAGCAAAAATGAGAAATGTGACAAATTGAATAATTTCAGTATTTCATTTTTGATTTATAGAAATGAGAAAAGAAAAAAAGACATGAACAATGTCCGGCTTATATCCTATCTATTATCATTGGATATTTCAGGATGTACGAACCGGGAATTACCAATCAGTGAATAGGTGTTTGCTAATGTTTAAGATATTTCTGTGTAAGTCTAGATTGTGATAAGCTTTTGATTTCGGGCAGAGGTCAAATAGTCATAGAATTGATATGATACTAGATAGAAAAACGAAAGCTTACACTCCTGTGTGTAATTATGTTGTAAAAATGAGGGAAATATATTTTAAATTTGAATAGTATGAATAATAGGGTAAATTTCATCCGTAAGATTTAACGATGAAATTCCTCTTTTACACCATATCCTTTTGGTGAAAAAATTACAGAATGGTTTCATAAATGTTCAGAAAATTTTCATATCTAAAGACTTCATAGGTAATTAGAAATTTGCAGTAGCAATCAATGTTTCATACTTTACACATTTTCATTATGCAAATATTTTCATTACTTTTTTATGTATTTCAAATATACGCATTTGGATAAATATTTTTACATATGCGAGTTTATTTATGTATATTTACAGTTTTGTTTTATTAATGCATGTTCAAATTATTAACTTCATAATATTGAGTAATTTTTTGATTTCAGAATTGGTACCAAAGAAGATTAGAAAATCGTAATTGATAATCGTATAATAGTAATAAATATTTTGATTTCAGGATTAGTATCAAAGATTAGAAAAGTGTAATTGATAGTGGTATAATAGTAATAAATATTTTGATTTCAGGATTGGTACCAAAGAAGATTAGAAAAGCGTAAGTGATAATAGTATAATAGTAATAAATATTTTGATTTCAGGATTGGTACCAAAGAAGATTAGAAAAGCGTAAGTGATAATAGTATAGTAGTAATAAGTATATATGAACAATTCAATCAACGGTATTATTGGCAGTTTGGGCAATAGTGGTGATGGAAGTTTGACTCTACAAATGCCGGGACAACAACAACAACAACAACAACAACAACAACAACAACAACAACAGCAGCAACAATCTGTAAGATTATTTTTCTTTTCTTAATTTATTAGTTTAGCTAAATTTGTTTCATATTTATTCAATACTACCAGTTGACCTTTCATTGGTAGTATTTTAAACATCTCTTTTACATTACATAAGTTATCGTTCAAGAAAGTTTACTTACGATCGCTTATGAAATGAATACCTTTCAGAAAGGATTCTTCTTTGCAGTTTAGTAATATAGAAATATATAAAGATATGTTTATTGATTTAATTTGTTGCTTTTATTGCTCATAATTATTGTATCATATAAAAATGTAGAAAATGATTATTGCAGAAAATAGAAAATAGTCAAGGAGACGCTAACTCTCGAACAGTATACGATAATCAGAAAACAAATACACCGAATGGTACCAATACAGCAAATGTACCATCTGCAGCGGTAATTTTATCCATTCGAATAAACGAAAATATTAATTAGTAACTTCACAATTTTTCTCTTCATCTTCTTTTCATTTCTGTAGATTAAATTTTTGTTACTTTATAGGTTCCAAATTACGACATCAAATATATATTATCGGGTCATACGAAAGCTGTATCATCTGTCAAATTTAGTGCTGACGGATCATTATTAGCTAGCTCTAGTGCTGATAAGACAATCAAAGTATGGAGTACTCAAGATGGTAAGATTGAAAAAAACAATTACCGGACATAAACTTGGAATTTCGGATATTTGTTGGTCTTCAGATCATCGATTGATAACATCTTGTTCAGATGATAAAACATTGAAGATATGGGACGTTATGAGCGTATGTATTTCCTTCTAATTCTTTGAATAGAGATTATTTTAGCAGATGTATATTCAAATTTTTGGCAGTGTTGATAAACTTTCATATTGTAAGATGCATTAATATTTGGCTTAATTTTTTTTTTAAGTCGATGCGATTAAAAAGAACGGAAATGAATAAGATTTTTTGCAATGTTGTTATTAAAATTTTTTTTATTTTTATCCTTGAGAATGTGACTATGGTGAAATATTGCAGAGCAAGTGTTTGAAAACATTAAAGGGTCATACCAATTATGTTTTTTGTTGCAATTTCAATCCTCAATCGTCTTTGGTCGTATCAGGTTCTTTCGATGAAAGTGTTCGAGTTTGGGATGTAAAAACAGGATCATGCATTAAAACGCTTCCTGCACATTCCGATCCAGTTTCTGCAGTTTCTTTCAATAGGCAATCATCATAATCTACTATTTATCATTAGATTAAAATAAGAATATACATGTACATTAGGTACAGTGCAGCCTTTTTCCAGTTTTTGTGATTATTACTTATTGTGTAAACATACGGAAGTATTAGTAAATATTCGCCATCAGTGGTTAATGACTGTTTGAATTCCTTTATCAAATGCTTTACTTTTAGAGATGGAACACTGATTTGTTCAAGTAGCTATGATGGACTTGTTCGAATTTGGGACACCGCAAATGGACAGTGTGTCAAAACTCTTGTCGGTAAGACTTCGTCTGGTAGATATAGAAAACTATTTCATTATTTTAAAATTTTTTTTTGATCCAGAATTAATGTCTGATCTTTGAGGAAAGATTATTAGGTTTGTACTATAAATTTAAGTTTTTTAATCACAGATGTTTATTGTCACAAGTTTTTTTTTGTATTATACTTATTATTATGGTACGTTTTGTAGATGATGACAATCCTCCAGTTTCCTTTGTAAAATTTTCACCAAATGGCAAATATATATTGGCAGCTACCTTAGACAGGTTTGTTAATAATAATACCAAGCATATAAAACCTTTAATGCTAATCTAGGCAAATTTATTCCTTTCCATATATAACAGTAATATATTATTATTCATTTTTAGTGCTTTCTTTGTGTATGGAATGAATTCTCTTCATTAAAAAATTAAATTAATTATTTAATTTTACTTGGTGTGTGACGGAATATAAAAAATAAATTTTTCAGCACATTAAAACTTTGGGATTTTAACAAGGGTAAATGTTTAAAAACTTATACTGGACACAAAAATGAAAAGTATTGTATCTTTGCGAATTTTTCTGTCACTGGTGGCAAAGTATGTTATTTTGGATCTACTTTACTTTTTACTTATTTTATTTATTTTTTCATATGTGGAATAAAATTCGAAATCAATGTCTCTAATCTTAGAAGCTCAGAAAGTATAATATAGCTTGTTTTTCTGGAAATGGATTATTTGTTGCAAATTAATTTCAGTGGATAGTTAGTGGTTCAGAAGATAATCGTGTCTACATATGGAATTTGCAGTCTAAAGAAATTGTACAAACACTTGAAGGACATACAGGTAAGCATTCGTTTTACAGTTTTGATTTTCGAATTTCATTATTTCTGGTTAGCCTGTTCAGGCTTAAATAAAAATTTTCTTGTGTGACATTTCCTTGATTTTTCATGCGTTTTATAAATGTTATACGGGGCAGCTTTCGTTGACTTCACATTTAAATAGTAGTATGCATGTTATTAATTATTAATAATATAAACGGATGATATTTTATTGTTTTCATATCTGTGAAATACAGCAAAACTAATTTTTTTGTAGACGTGGTATTATGTACTGATTGTCATCCAACGCAAAATATCATTGCATCAGCAGCACTTGAGAATGATCGTACAATTCGTTTATGGAAATCTGATTTTTAATCTCTTATATGTATATATGTTCCAGAATATATATATATATTCTGGGAATTATGACAATATTTAAAACGAGGTTGTTTTGGTGCTTTTTGTCTTAGCAAATTTTTTGAAGCCCTGAACAGATGTTCAAAAAGCTATTTGAATGAGTTTAACTTTTAATTTATAGTTTATTTATATATCTAGCATATCTTGAATAGACTGCTACTGCAGATGCCTGTTTCATTATATCTAGATAATAAAAATATTTCTTAAAAAGATATGAAAATATCTTGGGACAGATTCTGGAATTTTTAAAGATAGACTGACCATTATGTTAAATGAACAGTTTCATAATGAATCCGTCTGCTTTGTATGAATAAGTTAATAGCAATATCTTATCATATTTTTCATATTCATTCTCTTGCAATTTTAACTTTTCGTTTTCTTTTTTCTATGAAATTCGTATCGTTTGCCATGGAAATCAGTTATTTTCTTGCAACATAATTCTCAGTTTATTCTGATACTCATCATTTTTGATCTTTCTACAAAAGTGAAGATAAAATACTGATCATTTTCACGAGAATTTTGACATAATCATTAACCAAATATTAAATTTATTGAATATGATTAAATAGAATTTCACCAACGACAATGATCTTGAGTTTTAGTTTTAAAATTTCAACAACAACATTTTGTCAGCTATTTATAGCATTCAGTTCTTTTGCACTTTCCCCGATCTTGTCTACTTCATATGTTCTAAAAATGAATAAAAAAAAACTCTCTTATATGTTAGAATATCTAGTACACTATTCGAAGCCAATATTGAAAGAAAATTTCGAATAAGACAATCTGATCAAATTGTTTCAATGCCATATATAATTATATAAGATGTTTACTATCGTTAAATTTATTATTTTTAACTCAAATAATACTTGTAAAAATATGTGATAACTTTTAATGTTCAAATTGAAAAGAGAATAATCAAAATTTTTAAGCTAACTTTTATCAATATGCAAATAATTGTAACGATAACGAAAAAGATAAAACATAATTTCATTTTTTTTTTGTTTTCAGAACATCTAATGTATTTTCCACTGCTAAATTACTTTCTTCTGATCGGCCGCTAGATTCTGCTGATTCAACAGATTCATCCACGGCACGAGTTGTATCCGCATCTTCCATCTAGAATACTACAATTTTAAGATTTCGTTTTTTTTTCTTTTTTCCTAAGCAATTGAATTTTTTTTTAAAAAGAAGCAAATTACTTTAGCTAATGAATTAATTGGATTGATTTATTTCTGAGATGGTTTCTCTGAATTATCCTTATTTTAGCTAATGAATTAATTGGATTGATTTATTTCTGAGATGGTTTCTCTGAATTACCCTTATTTTAGCTAATGAATTAATTAATTAATTGGATTGATTTATGTCTGAGATGGTTTCTGTGAATTGTCCTTATTTTAGTTAATGAATTATCCTTATTTTAGTCAATGAATTATCCTTGTTTTAGTTAATGAATTAATTGAATTGGATTATTTCTGAGATGATTTCTCTGGATTATTTTTACTTTAGCTAATGAATTGTGGTATCTCTAAATTATCTATCTTCCAAAATTTCATCAATAAATCGGATGCAGTTAATGAAATTTAGATGTAAATCAAAATGTAGAATGTCCTCTGTATCTCTTGTTCTTGTCTTCGCAATGGTTTGCTAGATTAAAAAATATCGGTCTTAATTTAAATAGGCTTTCTAAGTGTAACTTCAAATTTTACCCTATTAAAACAATATGAGGTATAATTTATAATTTGCTAATTTTATTGATGCATAAAAAAATTAGCGATAATTACATCCTTTTTTGTTGAAATTTATTTCTTCAGGGAAAGATTATGTTGAAAACGATTTAAAAGAAATGAACCCTTTAGGTTGATAAATTTAATCTATTTTTTTCTCTCTCTCTCTCTCTTTGTATATAAAACTTGCAATTTTGCAAACAGTATTGTTATTGTTATTATTATCAATATTACAATTTTTTTAATTAATATTATTTCTGTTATTATTGATATTCTTAAAAGAAAGATCTCGAATCGATATTTAATCGATCATTAAAAAGCATTTGAAAAAAAAAAAAAACCCCAAGAAATAATATATTAATGTTACCTTATCAATTTCAGCCTTAACATCTTTTTCATTTTCACGAGCTGTATTAATTTCCTGTTTCGAGAAACCTTTCTCATTCCATTCAAAAGGATCCGTCCTATGTTAAAATTGAAATTTAATTAATATTATTTTCAATAAATCATTTCCTTTTTGACTCCTTTGCATATTTGCTCATCTTTTTTCTTATTCCTTAATCGTTATTCATACATTTAGTTATTTATAATTTATCAAATTTAATTCTATTTTAATATTCGAATATTTTATCTTTATTCAATTCTTATTGCTAAATTTCAAATTAATGCATCATTTAAAGATTTTAGGCAAAAATTTCATATTTTAGAATTTAATTGTTAAATTGCGATTTAAAAGACGAACATTATTTTTGTGCAATTGAAAATAGTAATTAATTTGTAATTATAAAATTTACGGTTTAATTTTTAGTTTATTAAGTTCTTTCGTGAATTTTGTTCGAAGCATCGCATAATTTGGTGTATCAAAATAAGTAAGACTTTTGAGATGATTGTTTATATCAGCAAAACAATCTGGACATCCCTAGAAATTTGTTTTATCATCAATTTGCAGTTAATCATTAAACTATATGATTAATTATAAATTAAATATATAAGAACTAAATTGTAAAATAATCAATAAGATTATCAATGATAATCAATAGCAGAGATTATGGAATAAATACTTACAGCTAATAAAATTCGATCAGAAATTGTTTTCTTCGTATGAGCACTATCTTTTCGAGCCATACCTTTCCATGGTAATGTTGATGATAATAATTCAATTAGCATATAAAACATACCTATCCAAAGATTCTTATTAATTTATCAAAAATTTTATAATAAAACTTAATTAATCTGAAATATATAATCTAAAAAAAAGAAAGAAGTATTAATTTTACATCATAATTTGGATACTTTTATACTATTATTATAGTTTGCTTAAATTTAAAAATTTATTATTTCGAATTTACAAAAATTATAATTTGGGAATAAATTGTTTCAAAAAAAAAAGAACCTAAAATATAAGAATTAATTTAAATGAAACTAAATGTTTGAAATAATTATTCAGCAAAATATATGAAATTATATTCATTGAAATAAATATTTTCTTACAAGTAAATATTATTTATTGCATCTTTATCTAATTTTAATTTAAATGAAATTTCAAATTATTATTCCTACTCCATAAATCATCATGTCTTCCCTGTTCACGATATAAATGTACATTTAACGAACAATATCGTACCGTACCACGAAATGCTACCTAAAAATGTACATTTAACGAACAATATCGTACCGTACCACGAAATGCTACCTAAAAATGTACATTTAACGAACAATATCGTACCGTACCACGAAATGCTACCTAAAAATGTACATTTAACGAACAATATCGTACCGTACCACGAAATGCTACCTAAATTTTATTAAATAAAAACAAAAAAATTGATTCTAAAAAATTATTCAATAACATAAGCGAAATTATAATTTACTTTTTATTGTTAATAAAATTTTTTTTTTTTTTTGAGAAAAAAAATTTAATAAATTATCAAATTTAAAAAAAAATTCTTGAAATTTTTTTTTTTTAAAAATAAATTTTTATAGAATCATAGGATGAAATTTTTTTTAAAAAATAAATTTTTTGTAGAATCAATTTTGTTATTTTATTACATTCAGAGAAATGCAATAAATTTAAAATAATTTCTTATGCGACACATTTCAGGTTTGTTTTTTTCAAACAATTAAAAATTAATTATTAATCATTTTTTTTTAAAATGCCCAATATTCAGCACAATAGAATTTTACATTTTCTAATTTAAAACTCATTTAATTTTATACGTTAAGGTTTATTTTCCAAAAAAAAAGAAAACTATCAAAAAAAAAGACGACGTTTTTTGTAAGTTTTCAAACGAATTTTTTTTTTGTTTTTTAGTAATTAAATCTTTTTGAAATATATTTGAGTGCTTCAAAAATATTTCTAATTTTACAAAGTTTTCAAAAATCTCACTAAATTTTCAATCTCAATAATTTGCAGCATTGAAAAGAATTAAATTTTTCTTAAATTTCCTTTCTGTTTATAAAAAAGAATTAATTAATTCTCATGCAAAATTATAAATTTTTCTTAAAAAAAATATCAAATTGCTTTCATTAGATTTCTTCGATAAAAAATTTTCTTTAAAAATGTTTCAAAAAAAATATTTGAAAAATGAAGCAAATCTGAGAGAGTCAAAATGTATTTATATAAAGAAATTTACTTTTCATTTTTTTTTTTAAATAAATTGCAATTCCGTATAATTTCACAGTGGCAAATTAAATAGTAATTTAATTGCATAACGCTTGGCTTGCAATTTCAATTTTAAATATTAAGTCTTTTGATAATTTTTCAAATTTTAAAATTAATTTTTTTTCCTTTTTCATTTTCTATTTATAAATTAATTCTCATGCAAAATCATACGGGAAGTATCAATGCAATATATTTCTTCCATTACTAATTTTTTTTTTTTTAATTTATATTCCAAAATGAATCAGAACAAATGGATAGTTTAAAAAAAAAAAAATTGAAACCTTTTTCCTGGCTTCACGAAGTTTCAATTTTCCATCCTTGTCCGGAAACATAATTTGTCGAGCTAGGCCAAAATCAAACATAAATACTATATTGGCTTTTTCATCTCGACCCATTGCAAAATTACTTGGCTTAACATCACGATGTATGAAGCCAACTTTATGCAAATCATGTATTGCCTGAATGTTTTTTCATTCATTTTATGCTTATTAATTTCTCCATTAAATTTTATTTCAATTTAATCCATTCCAATCAATTTAGAGTTTAATTTAATTTTTAATTAAGTTTTAGATTAATTTAGAGTTTAATTTAATTTTTAATTAATTGATAATAAAATTTAATTTGCTTTATTTCATTTCAAATTATAAAAGAAATATTTTTTTTTCTTATTACGATTATTTAAAGATAATTTTTGTTAAGGAAATATTTATTACTGCTGTTGATTGTAGTCCAATTTTTAAAACACTTCCTATAGACATTTTACGATCATGTAATCGTCTTCTAATATCCGATAATTCTTTCCCCAATAATGACATTATCAAAAAACTATAATTTATCAATTAATTGAATTTGATATTGGAAATTAGAATATTAGATAATATTGATACTAAGAAATCATATCATACAAAATTTTACTTATTATCATATTTCAAAATTTTATTCTATTACAATATTAAACTTTCAATTAAATCAATAAAATTTAATTATTTGAAACTAAATTATTAAAATTGCTAGAATTCTTGATGCTTTTTATTGGAAAATTCTCGATACTGTTTATCATAGTTTTAACAAATATTTTTTTTTTTTCTTATTAGTCTAAATTTTTTTTCATCAAAAATTTAATATTTCATTCACAACTGATATTTACTAATATTAAGTAAAATATTTGAAATATTTTTTTTATTTTAATTTTAAAATTATTTTTCAGTGAAATAATAAATATTAATAAGTATGTTATTTCTTTCGGTGTTTTTTTCTTTTCCTTCATATTTTATGTTGTTTTTTTTTTTTTGTTTAAATTTGTTATTTCTTTTCTTCTCATTTTGCATAATTCTATTTTAAATTTTATTAAAATAATTTTTAAATGTATAGCATTTTCCTTTATCTTTTTTCATTTCTTTTCTTCTTTCTTTTTTTGTTTCATATTTTTTTTTAAACTATTATTTTGTACTTTTTTTTTTCCTCTCTTTCTCCTTCCATCGTAAAACTGTTTAAATGTGTAAAATGTTATAAATGCATAAATCATCATCAAATTGAACTTAACAACAGACGCTTTGTCTAATTTAAAATTTTAAAATTATGTCTATGGTTAGGGTTGTGTTCAAGTTTAAAAATGAATTATTATTATACTTTAATATTTCTGCAAAGATGACGAGATTGATTAACGATGATTATTCAAATTTTATATTCAAAAATATTATCATAAAAATCATTATGAAATATGCATATCTTTGATTTACATGAAAATATTAGTTTATTTGGGTAAAAATTTATTTCGCCCAAATTAATTTATTTACCCAAAAAGGTAGGTATTATGAAATGGGAGATTGTGAAATGCAAATGGAATTTTTCGCATTGATCAAAATTTGAAATTAATAACACTAAAAATTTTGTAATTATATTTATTTCATATCTCATTTGCTTTGTTATTTATGAATTGGAATTTGGAAATATGAATTTAAACATTCTGTAAATATTGATTTAAACATGGAAATATTCAATCCAAAAACATCATGAATACTTGAATACTTGAATTCAGGGAATTCAGTAATACAGTAAGAATTCAGATATTCTTAAATTTTATAACTGATTCTTATGTACCGTCAAAAAAATAAATATATTTGTTATGTTAATTCTACTAATTAATTAATGGGCAAAAATTATAGTGGTGTCGTATAATTAATATAATTCCCATTTCTCTCTCTCCCTTCCCTCTCTTTTTCTCTCTCTCTTATTCATTATCTTTTATTAATTTATGAGACAATTTTACTTCTTTTTATCCATCTATTTTCTAGCATGTAAAAAACTAATCATATAATGCTAATATTTCAAATATGAAAAGAAAAATAAGAAATTAAAAATACAAAAGTAAGAAATCATATAATTAAAATAGAAATACTTATATCAATCAAAAATTAAAATGAATTTGATAAGAAAAAAAAAGAACGATTAAATTAAAATAAATATATTATCAATTGATAATGAAAAAAAGAACAATTTCATAACAATTTCAAATCATTAAATTCATCAACCATTGAACGAATCGTCAAACATAAATCGTAAATTCAAAAGGTCAAAGGTTAAAATGTATTACAATAACATTTAGTTTACTTAAGTATTACTTACTTAAATGATGATGTTTTACCGGCAGCTAATAATCGACATACATGTTTCGATTGTTGCATTCTTTTCAATACATATACTTCCATTTTTAAAATTTCATCATCTTTTGATTTCATCAATGGTTCTACTTTCATGGCAGCCTTCTGTATGCCAAAAAAGTTCAAAGTTCATAGTTCAAAAAAATGAAGAGTTCAAAAAATAAAAATCACTGCTTTTATTTGATCAATTATTGTTTGTCAAATAAGTTTGATCAATTCAGAATAGATTATTTTTTTTTTTGATCAATTTAGAATAGAATAGGTTATAGGTTAGCAAATATTTGATCAATTATTGTTTATTAGATGATTGATCAAATTTAGAAGAGAATAGATTATTTAGAATAGATTATTTGCTAACTTTTATTTTATTTAAAATCTGATAAAAAATTGAAATGCTAAATTTAAATTATAAATTTTAAAAGATAAAAATATTAAATTAAAAAATTAAAAATTAAAAAATTAAAATAACAAACGATTTAACAAATCGTTTGTTGTTTCATTCAAAAATGATATATGTATACCTTTACATACGTTATTTAATCACGTTTCACGTGAATGTTAAACGATTAAAATTAATCACTTGGTTGAAATTAGATTGATTAATTTAAAACAGATTGTTATTAATCATTGTTATTCGAATGATATGCTTACTTTTATCCATTTATATAAATTATTTATCAAATAAATTTAAATGACTTATCTAAATCGTGATATCAGATTAAATATAACGTGATATCAGATTAAATATAACGTGATATCAGATTAAATTTCAAAAACATAAGTGAAATTTTATTTGTTTTCATTTTTTTTTGAACTATTTAATAGATTAATTAATTAATTATATATAAGATTAGGTGGTTTATTTTATTTTATTTTCTATAATTAATAACTGATTATTCTACAACGATACCTTGGTATCTTTAATATTGAATACCAAATATACCATTCCACATGAACCTTCACCAAGTTTTTTCTTCACCAAAAATTGATCTTTTATTTTATCACCAATAGCGATTTTTGGTGGACCCACTGGTGTACCCATTATTATTATCTACGATATTATTCTTTTGCAAAAGTATAATTTAGAAATAATTAATCAAATTTAAGATTATTTCGAAAATTATTCCAACACTGCAAAATAATCAGTTTAGAATAAATTGAATATAATATTTGGCAAAATGTGATAGGGTAATTTTTAGAAACTAAAATTGATGATTATAATAAAATGCTATTTTCTATCTAATTAATTTGCTTATCAATTAATGCATAATTTAATTTGATAAGCAAAATATCATATACATCATTTGACTAAGACATTGGCTAATTTTGTAAAGCGTGGACCTTTAAATTGAAATTAAATTCAAACTACATTTGATCTTCTATTAAACATCTCCTAATTAATATCGAGTCTTATCATTCCTCTTCCTTCGTCTTATCTCTTCCTATTATTAGCAGATTCGAATTAGTTTAAGAATTTTTGAAAATTTTAAATATAATATTGGAATGATTATTTAATGCATTTTCTTTTAAATAATATAAATTTGCAAGTTGAAAAATTACGTAAATAATCGAATATTTGAAATTACATTCACAACTCAAGATTTAAAACTTAAATTCTAAATTTTTATTAGAAGATATTTTATTTTCAGAAGATATTTGAAAAAGAAAGACATTTAGAAATTAATTGAATTTAAAATTACAAACAGACTTCAACAATAATAGATTGCATTTCAAATTTGGATTTTAAATTGAATTATTTAGTAAATTTATTCCTCCAAAAAAGATAAAACCAAAATATACGAATTATTTGATATTGAGCCAAGCTTTCTGTCACTAATAATATAGAAAAGCAAATGATCATTATGATCCACTTCATGCATTTATATTTAATCAAACACATCTGTCATTTGCATTGCAAATTTGCATAACATCTTGCAACATGCATGACATGCAAATATTATTTAGCACACACTTTAATTAGTTAATCATTTATATTATTTCGTTAATTATTTAATCTAATATATGTGTTTCTCAATCAATGCTGATGAAGCAACGAGAATATTCAATGAATTGACTGACTGGCATATATATCAATCGTACTGTAGGAATACCGTAATTAATTATTACTGTACAAAGTTTGTACGTCTTTTAGCGATATATATATATAATCGTTTTTTTTTGAAATTTGAGAAAAGAAGGTAAAAAATGAGAATTCAATTAGATAAGCACTTCTATTATTTCGTTAATTATTTAATCTAATCAATGCTAATGAAGCAAGGAGAATATTCAATGAATTGACTGGCATGTATATCAATCGTACTGTAGGAATACCGTAATCAATTATTACTGTAGGAAGTTTGTACGTCTTATGGCGATACATATATAATCGATTTTTTTTTTTGAAATTTGAGGAAAGAAAGTAAAAAAATAAGGAAAGCAGTAGAGAAGAGATTAATCAACAATCAGATTAGATGTATATGACAGACAGTATCTGCTGCTCTTCGCAAAAGATTTCATCCTGAAATTATAGTAGTGGAAAGCGGTAATTTTCCCAATTGTCTTAAATTTCGAAAATTTAAAACTGATGAAACATAAATGAGGAAGAATGAAAGAAAGGAAATGAATACTGAAATTGTTTCTATTATAATAAACTAAGCTTTTCAATTTAAATTTTTCAAAAAAAAAAATTTTTTTTTCTCTCTCTCTCTTTAAATTTCGATAGCTTTTAATTATTTCGTATTGAAAATTTGAGAGAAGAAAAATCGATACATTTCATCTTTCTTCTTTAATTTTCATCTGATATTATTCTCATGAGAGAGATTTTAACAAATTTTGAAGTATAGATAAAACCAAAAATGTAATTTTATTTCCTTTAGATGAATTGATAAGCATTGCAAATGTAAGTTACTGCATTAAATAGTAAGACTTATTTCAATGAATTATTAATTTAATTACTAATGATGTAGGGAAAATGAAATTATATTACGATCGGTTATTATTAATATATTTATTCATTCTGATTATTGAATCTTAATTAACAGCAAATCATGATTATAAAAATTTTAATTATCAACATGCATACATATATATGTATAAAATTTCCTCATTTCATTTTACATTAACGAAATCTTTATTTTGTCATTTTATTTTTTGCACCTTAAATTTGTACATTAAACAAAAGAATGAATAATAAAATTTATATTTAAAAAAGAAAATTAGAAAAATAATTTTGTACATTCATTTCTGTAATAGAAAGGAAAGAATAAAAAAAATAATCTTAAAATGATAACAAAAAATGATAAGATTTTATTCCAAAGCAAAACAATCAATGAATCATTTTTAGTTTAGCGTATAATTTTTCCATATTTTTTTATCTACAAATTTATCATTTTTAATTTTATATTTTTGAATTGAAAAAAAAAAAAGTTTTGCATTAAATTTTTATTAAATGATATAATTTAAAAATATCAATTATTTTTTTTACATTATTTTCTATCTATATATTGTAAGCTAATTTTTATTTTTTTTTACATATTATCATTGATTTTAAGCATTGATTATTTGAGCGTACGTTTAATGATTAAAGTTTACGTTACCTTGGATACATGCATTTTCATTTCGTTACCTTGGATATGTCGCGTTAATTTTTTTGATTTTTTTTATTTATATACTATTAATTGTTAACAAATTTTTTAAATTCTTTCTTCTCGATCTAATTCATATTTTTATATTTCTTTTATTGCAATTATAAGTGGAATTTTTTGATGAATGAATGAATGAAGTAAGTGAAAATTATTAGATGTTGAATGGATTGATGAAGAAAGATGTTCCGGAGGTGGAATAGTTTGTTTTGTCGAGAGAGTTGACAAAAAAGTTGACGCAAGAATTGATGGAAATAAAAAAAAAATACAGATTTATAAAAAGGACGAATGACATCAACTATCAGTATATCAATATTGATATTTTCTCTTTTATTTTTCTTTTCATCTTACTTTTCCTTCTTTTCAATTATTCCTTCTCTTCTTGTTTGTTTGTTTGTTAATCTTCGTGTTTATTTTATTGACTTTCGATCATATTTTATAGTTTTTTTTTCTCAATTTCTTTTCCCCTCTTTTTTCCAATGTTAATTTTAATACTAATAAAATATGATTATAACATACAGTAATATTCTGATATGATAGAAAAAGACGGGAAATGAATGATACGGTAATAGGAAAAACTTAATGAAATAGCAAAATGTATTAGTTAAATTTCCGGAAATGATATTTGAGGGAAAAATCGATGAATAAATAAATCTCAATTCAATAGTAGCACTTGTTACATTACGAATATACATAAAATATCGTATGATCTTGTCAGGAATGAATTGAATAGAGAAAGAGAAAAGGAATTGATGCTTCGTAACAATGTCAAAAGATATTGTTTTATTTATAAAAACTTTGCCAAAGTTTCATCTTTTTCTCTCTCACTTTCTTATCTTTTAAACTTTTAGCAATGTTACAGTAAAATTGGGGAAATATGATAATTTCAAAGTTTAAAAGTGCTATTAATTCCTTATCAAATGATATTTGATATATCTATCTCTTTCTCTCTCTCTTTTCTCAGATTAAAATTATAATTGTTAGAGAAAATTCCGTTATTATACGAAAATATTCAATTGAAATTTATTTAAAAGTATCAAGAAGATGAAATGATATTGCTTTAAATAGATTTTGTTTAACAAAAGAGTGTCATTGAAGAAGAGGAAATATGAAATATTTGTCATCAAATAAGTTATCGAATATTTACTCTCATCTTAATTTCTTCTTTTTCTTCTACTCTCTCTCTCTCTCCCTCTCTCTCTCTTCTTTCTCTTTGCCGAATTTATCATCACAAAGAGCAATTATCACCAATAAATGATACTAATATATTCTATTATCCCATTCATTCTTCTTAAGATGGAATTAACATCTTTAGTTAATCGTTACATAAAAAATATACAATCAAAAAAAAAAGTGACAAAGAGATAAAAGAATGAAAGATGAATGAATCATCGATATGAGCATAAATTGAGGAAGCATTTTACAAGAAAGATGTCGTTCTTTTTCGAGGGACATAGAAAAAGAGAGAGGGAGAGAGAGAGGGAAGAAAGAGAGAGGGAAAAAGATGTTGTCCTCGAATAAAGACAGACAATTTCTGCTCATCCTATTCTCTTCTCTTGCTAACTGTTCGCTCCCCTATTTACTGGCCCTTCTTTCAGCTATTGATTTGGTTGACCAGTTTCATTCATCATCCATCCATTCATATTTATTCATTCTAAAAATGTTCCTATTTGTCTACATGTGTATATATGTTATGTCAATTTATCCGTCTAATTCTATTTCATTCATCCACTTGATCTTTTATCTCTTCCTCCTACCAGTTCATGTAAAATGGATGATGGAATTGAACGCAATTTACATCATCTAACTGTGTGTAACAACTGCTTATAATAATTATTCCTAAGTTTCAGTTGTTTGGATTAGATCACTTTGATCGTCATCGTATATCACTGGTTTATATAGTGCTATCATATTGATGTACTTATTTATCACTGAGCTCAATAGCTATCACTAGCAATGAAATATTCATTTGGGAAGAATTCTTTTACGGTATAATTTATTTTCTTTTAAAAGATATTTTTAGAAAATTTGTGTGAGACTTATAGATAGCTTCTGTAGTTTTTATGTAAGCTAAAACTATCAATTTAATATAATTTAGTGAACTGATATTTATCTATAGATGAATCAATTAAATAACAAGTAATCTTTATATATGATATTAATCATTTAAACAGCTAAGCAATCTTTTATATATTATTCTAGATTGTGATAAGACAACGATAGGTAGATTGAAAAAATATTGCAATGATAATCAATTGATATCATATCGTTCTTTTTTTTTACCAATGCATGTGCATATAGAAGAAGAAATGTGCATATGTTTATATGTGCATGTATGTATTCATATTATGCGTAAATTTGCAGTTCCATTTATAATTTGCTATGCAAATATTCATTCAAATGTTTCTGAAATTTAATCCAAACAATGTAATTTCTGTATTTTCATTCGGAAAATTCATTTGTTACTTGAAATTGTTGTAATGTCGAAAATATTATTATATATTATTGATTTCTTGTAGTTAAAAAATGAATTGTTATATATCATTAGACATTTGTTTGTTATGATTCAAAATTTGCTCTTTGTAATTTCTTCTTGTCATTCAATAACTATTATTTTATAGGGTGGTAACGTTTGATGGGCAATACTGTATCAAATAATGGCATCATCTGCTACGGCAAATTGGGCTGATTTATGGGTAAATGATATTTTTGTGAAATTTTTAAAAAATATATAATAAAAAAGAAAAAAAAACGAATGGAATAGAACGTATTTAATAAAACATAATTTAGTGAATTATTATCCCATTCATGTAACAATCGGAAAATTTTGGGAGATTTGTTTCTTCATATTAGAAAAAGATTGATAAATTTTGGTAGATTAAATAGAAATCATGTGATTTAGGATCAGATAGATATTTTGGCTTCTCATACGCAGAAAGGTATTGAAAATTTGGAGAAATATGGAATGTTCATAAAAGAAAGAGCTGCGATTGAAGATGAATATGCAGCCAAATTGAGGTGAGAAACAGTTTGATTATTCTTGTATACTATATCTCTAAGATGCTTCAAATATTTCTTGCATCTATAAAATTATATTTATGTGGCCATCTTATTATTGACGTAGATGTATTTTATGAATTTTGAGGTGCATAATGCTAATAATGTCAACTGTATTTCAAATCGGAAATTTTTTTTTTCGTCTTTGCAGAGCTTTAGTAAAAAAGAATTTGGGAAAGAAGAAAGAAGAGGAAGAGTCAACTAAAGCTTATACATTTATCAGTTCGTTTCATTCAATCTTGCGTGAAGTTGAAAGTCTCGCTGGTCAACATGAGGTTATTTCAATTTTATGAAACTTTGATACTTGAGATTTATGCAGAAAGAGGTTTTTGTTTTTTTCTGAGATTTTCTGTTGAAATTTGAAAGATGATCGCATTTCTTTCCCTTTTATAAATAATTTGCTTAGTTTTTATCGGTAAAATAGAAGAGCAGAATCTATTAACTGAAATATTTTGTGTGAAATTGGCTCTTCTTCGAGATGAAATTAATAATTCTTGTTCGACAATTTATATAACGCACTACATCTTATGACAGCCCGTCTAATAATTATAGGTTATTGCGGAAGGTCTAAGGAAAGACATTCACCCCGCTTTGTTATCAAAATGTGTTGCACTTCGCGCAGCCCGCAAAAATCATTTCAATGAGTTACATATTATTAATGGTGTCTTAAATGCTTCCATTGATAATATGTTCAAATTTCAAAAAAACTATTGGTATATTTTTTGCCGTCCATTTTCATATGAGTAAATTAAATGAAATCTCTTGGTGAGTGATATCATAAATCATTTTTGAAAGGTTCAGTTATTTCTACAAAGCTGTTATTAAACATGCTATCCCATGGAATATGCTATGCGACACTAGCGAATAGTATGGCCAAGAAAAATGCAAAAGAAATCCTAGCCATTGTCTGTTTTCGGTTGCCGTTTTTTTTTAATATATATATATATATATATATATAAAATAATGCGCTTTAAATCTTAAACGCTGCAATTTAGCTGCTTTTAAACCCGCATAGTCTAAGCTATAATATTTAAGAAATTCACCAACTCTTAATTTACTCTTCATTTTTCACTTAACATCATCAGTTTGTTATTCAGTATTTTCGAGTAAAAAATATAATAATGTTAAAACCATTTAATAATAAGTGATTTATTTTATGTAGTGGATAAAGCACTAAAGGAATGGAGAAATTAAATATAATTTTAAAACCGAGGTTTGGTTTGTTGTACTAAAAAAAAATCTGGATTTTATAGCAAGACATTCAAAGATGCCGAAGTGGCTCATTTGAAGTACGACAAAGCTGAGAAGAATATGGATCTGTCAAGGGCAGATCTGGAAAGAGCCAAAAATAATGCGCTGCAAAGAACGCAAATATGTGAGGATGCGAAGCAGAACTATGCACATGCATTACAAGCTGCAAATCAACAGCAATATCAACATTACAATCAACTTTTACCCCAGATACTGGAGGTTTTGATGCTTTAAGTGTTTTTTATCTTTATAGTTGTTACATATTGAATTTGTTTTTCTACTAATGCAGTCAAAAAAGATTAGATAGATGTCTGATTTTATAAGAAATTAAGATGAGAAGTTAAAATTATTTCGAATTGGTTTTTATCACCGATATTACTACTATCCTTTTTAATTAAAAGTTGCAAAAGATTCCAATTAAGCATTTCTCATTAAAAGTTATTTAGCTTGACAACGATTTTTGGAAGAATTTATATCTCTGTATGATAGAATGAATGTAAAAATTGCAGCGTTTGAGAGCAGTCGATGAGGAAAGAATTAGTGAAACTAAATCACTGATATTGCAAAGTATCGAAGCGGAAACTAAGGTAATGAATATAATCCAACGATGCTATGAGGATATGAGAAAAGCTGCTCAGTCTATATCACCTTCGAGTGACAGTGCTAGTGTTGTTGAATACTATAGGTTCGTTTTTTTAAGTTTCTAAGTCTTGATTAAATTCTTGTATATTTATCTTAAAAATATGTAAAGTCATTTTCAAATTTGATGTGTTGTAACGTCACTTTTTTCATATTCATTCTGGTTTTCATTCAATTGTTGTTTGTTCTGTTCATTAACTTCTGAATTTAAATAAGTTAAGTAATATCATTGGTGTTTATTTACTCAGTCATTTAGTTTAAATCTTTTCTAAATTTCCTCATTAGTGAGATAATTACCACTATGGTTTATTTAAGAATGAGCGATTAGAAGAAATGCCATCATATTGTTTGTTTGCAGATCTGGTTATGCACATCCCCAACCATTTATTTTCGAAGATTACGGCGCTCCATCGGCAATTATTACCAGTGAGGGTGCAAGTAGCGTGGATACAATGAAAAGGCCAACAAAAAATGGTTCGATGATGCGAATTAATCGGAAACCAAGTATGGGACTTTTTCGAGGCAGTAATCATTCAAGAAAGGTTATTTCAGTTTTGAATTTATCTTCGATGAGACTGAACGAATTTCCTTCAGGATGTGAATTAAATATGTTATGAGAGTAATATATAAGTAAAAGTGGTCTAGATCGGATAATCTGACGAAGTGAGGGATTTCATGATCCTTATGGTTTACGAAAATTGTCGGATTATCAACCGCAGCATATTTTGTGATGTTAAAGATGAGATGAATATATGCTAATCTGGTCAAAAAAATTAAAATATAAAATAAACCCATGTTAAGTTTGTTATATTGGATTTTTTTTTTTGTTTTTTGATAAAGACAGCTATTCAAAAATTACCTGAATAGAATATTTATCATGTTCTACAAAGCCGAATTTTTGCCATAATGAAATACTGTTTTTTTCTACAATATCTTTTTTAAATGTTATTGTTTACCACCAGTTAATAGATTTGACTTTAGGATGGTACTATTGATTTTCGTTCTTATCCACCACAACAAAGATGTCGCAGATTGCAACATGAAATTGAAAACATCGAAAAAGAAATCGCAAAAAACCAGCAAAGTCGTGAAGGTGCTGCGAAAATGTTGCAAGTTTATAAGTACGCAGTAATTCGATTATTTCATTATAGCTTATTTCTTTGTCCAATTTAAACTAGGAAAATTTCAGTAATTTACTAATGGTATTTATGAATCGGATTTGCTGAATTTATTACTAAATTGAATTCCTGATTGCATAATTTTAGTTAGCTTTTATAACTTATAACTTTTTTGTTTAATTTCTTTCAGTTTGAGTAAATATGCAACTTTACAGGGACAATCCAAAATTAGGTAATGCTAGTGATGTGGATTCAGAGATTGTAATTTATGCGAAAAAATATGACATTCTAAACCAGCAATTGGCAAAATACAAAGTATGTTCTTTTGTGATTTTTTTTTATTTTATTGAGATCCTCTAGATCAATTTCGAAAAATTTTTCGTTTCATTTATATAATTTTCAAATTCCGTGTTATGCAGTATTAATTAATTCATCTTGATACACTAACTGAAATTTTTGCATAGTGATCATCATTAATGTA
Organism: Dirofilaria repens; assembly: GCA_008729115.1. NCBI lineage: Eukaryota > Metazoa > Nematoda > Chromadorea > Rhabditida > Onchocercidae > Dirofilaria > Dirofilaria repens. The sequence goes on from SNRZ01000064.1 coordinate 402,491, forward strand.
AATATTAATCCATGTTTTTTCTTCAGGCAATGCTATCAGAAGCTCAAGCCGAACTTAATAAACCAATATCAGTCATCAGGTATGTTAAGTCATAATATTAGGTTTTATGTAAGATTATGAAAAAAAAAAAAATTGGCAGCCTCAACTAATTACCTATGAAGGAAAGAATATAATTTGAGATCTCGAGCACTGTTTGATCCATTTTTTTTTGCGATATCAGGCATTAAAAAAAATCTTTGCTTGGCAGAAACTGCGAATATAGCGTGCAAAAGATTCGGAAGCTAATTACATATCTATTTTAAACGGGACTGGAGAACTTGGGAAGTTTTGTTGTATATATCGGTAGCCATCTTTATTATCTTTAAATTTCATATTAAGTTGCTCACTTTATTTGTAAGAAATTTCGTGTTTGCTTACATTTAAGTTCGGAACCTCCAATGAGACCTCCTCCTCCATGTCAGTCAGGACTGAGTACGCCTTCTCAGTGTTCTCCATGTCAAATGTCAACACCGAATACTACAGTCAGTATTCATCGTTCGTCGTATTCTGAAGAGTCGATTTCATCAGATGGTTCAGTTCCTATTGCCAATCTTCAGAAGACAGTATCACCCAACGTCGCGAAAAGTTTATTTTTATATCATTTTATTTTCAAACTAAATGAAAAAAACACGGTCATTATTTCTCGTAATAAGGGCCTCCAGTTCAATTTAATTATTAATTGTACAAAAACGCTCAAAAATTAAAAATTGAACAACAAACCAATATAAAAAAATTTGCTGAGAAAAAAAAATTTTTTCCAATCTTCCAATTCTTTAATTATTTTATGAGTAGGAGATTATTAGTCGACTTCTGATAGCTCTTTTTTTTTGAGATGCTATTGAGAACATTTCCTTTTTTGTTTTATGCACTGCAAAATAAGAAATCATATTTAGACGTCCGAAATATATTGTCATCTAGCGGTATTCTTCATTGCGCTAGTCTCATTGTGCGATTAAAGAATGGAATGTTGACAATGAGATAAGATATCGGCATAATTTGCGATTTTATCATTAAAATATCGGCGTAGTTTGCGATTTTATCATTAACATATCGACATAGTGCGATTTTATCATTATATTGCACTCAAAACCGATAATTTTAGAAGCGACGATAGTAGAGAAATCAGAAGTATACGAAGAATGCGATATGCCAGCGTTGGGCACCTGTATTGCGTTATATGCATTCGAAGGTGGTAGTGAGGGAACAATGGCAATGGAAGAAGGTGATGAAATGATTTTGTTAGAACGAGACGAAGGAGATGGTTGGACTCGAGTTCGACATGTTTCATCTGCACGTGAAGGTTTCGTTCCTACGTCTTATTTGCAGTGTAGGTGGTATCCTGATTAGTGAATTCATTAAGATAAGATACTATTAATTTTTTTCTGTTCAGTCATGAAATTGAACGAGCTTAAATTATTTTTATTGCTTCTAAATAAATAAATGAATTGAACTTAAGTCGTTTTCACATAATAAAATGAAAAATTTTTGTGTTATTTGAACAATACAAATTTCTCTGCATTTATCTATTTTGAGCATATTTAGAAAAGCAAACTGTGTATTAGTTCATTTTGGTATTTCTAGATTAGCATCGCGCTAAATACAATAATATTTGATCAGTCAAAAGGCACAATATTTATCTAATAGGATTCTAAGTTGTTAAAATTTTTTTTTCTTTTTACTTAATTCAAATGATACTTTGTGCACAGTCTATTTTGATTTTATAAATTGAAATGCTCAATAATTAAACTTTTGGATTATATTCAATTTTCAATTAGTTGTCCTTTTAAATGCATGCATGTTATTACTAAGTAAGAATTCTTTGCTTTTTTTTCATCTACAAATTTATTTATGAAACAAAATTGTTTTTAATTTCTAGTTTGCCTTTTATTTATCTCGAGATCATATATTATTGTTATGTATAAGTGGGAGTTCGGGTCATTCCACTTTTAATTATTGCAGAAGTTAATAGAACCGTTGAAAGTTTATTTTCTCTGTAAGCGCTTTTTAATGTTTTATTGTCGAGAATGTTTGAATATTTTCTTTTTAGCTCAATCATTAATGTTAATACTTTCGCTATAAAGACTATTGTTGATGGTTGCTACTTCTTTGCTTGTTTTAAATCGTTATTTACTTTTTGCTGCCTAGTTTACTTTAATTGGTAATGATATTTATTGTTTATATTTGGAAATGTGCTTTACTGGTTTGTGTCAACAAAGACTTTTTTCTCTTCCTGTCATCATATTCATATGATTTTTGTTGTTACAATTTAACTTGAGAAAATTTCTTTATAGACATATTTTTTGTATGAGCAATTGGAAAAATTTTCAAAACGAAACCTAAATGGAGCAGGGATGGGATGAAGATGAAGCAGTACATGGAATCAACTCCATCTGGCCATTTATAGTCCAAATTACATGAAACATGTCGTACAATTATAATTTAATCAAGATAAAAAAAACAGATTTCTATCGCAGAATGATCCAACAAAATTACAGTTTAAAAAGATTTTTAATGTCGTTTTAGAAGGTATTGTTAGTCTTCAAATATACTCGTTTCACTATCCAACTACAAATGAAAATGCTAGGTATTATTCCAGAACATCATTTCCCATGCAGACACAACTTGTTTAACATGGTTTACGGTAATTGAGTTTTTTGATGAAAATGTATAAAGTCCATGCCGTTGCTTCCGGAATCTTTTTTCATTTGATTGATATATTAACACTATTTTCTGTTCAGATATTGATATACAAAATTTGTTATTTACTTTTTTTTCGCAGAAACTTTATGCAAGTGATGCCTTCAATTTAATTCTCTGATCCTCTCTTTACTTTAATGTTTCTACTTATTCAAATTTCTCGATATTTTCTATTCTAGTTCCTTTTAACGTCAACTATATTTCTTTCAACATATGAAGGAAATAAATGCAAATATAAACGAATTTATGGCACTATTTTCGTATTCTAATACTGATAAAATAAGCTTGGATTGAATTAGATCTCGAGAAACATTTTTGCGTCCAGCAGGATATCAAATACGAATATAACAGCAAAGCTCTAGCATCACTGCTGATGTTCCATAATACAATAAAATATTCCTACAATAATTAAAGAGATTTATACTTGCAAATTAATAATACGAACAAATTATTAACAGTAATCACAGATAAAGGAATGAGTGGGATAAAAAAGAATTTTAAGCTTCCACTTCTGACGCAATTTGTTCAAAGGCTTTCTCATGAGCAATATAATCGAGAGTCCACTGATGATTTGGAAAGCCTTCCTTTAACTGATTAATATATCGATTCGTCACCTGAAATGCAACTTTCTCATATGTTCTTTCATGTCATTTTCTGTGAGTAAAAAATATTTCAGCAGGACTACTTACTTCTGGCGCCTTTCCGAGATACTGGCTGACAACAACCAAGTTTATAATTGCTTCTGCATTATTGGCATCCCTTTGCAATGCTTCCTGAAAATCACATACATGCTTTCATATATATCTCAATATCTGCTTAGCAGCAAACCCTTAATGAAAGTTTGTAAATTATCTTGTGAATACGTAAAAGCTTCCGACACGAAAAGAAGATATCAGTATTAATATATAATTATTATTCAGCAAAAAACTAATTTGCTTAATGGTCTATGTACGGAATATTAAACAGAACTTTTTTGAAATCTAGTTTAAACTAACTAAGAGTAGTTTTTCCGCTTCTTGGTATTTTTGTTGTTGAATCAAGCTTGATGACTGAGCAACTAACAAAAGAGGCGTTGCACCGTATTTATCTATCATCTCTTGGTAAGCATAAAATACATCTTTTAGTTTATCTTTTCCCTGAAAACCATATTTTCATAATTTGGTTAGAAGTAAAATACAGCAGCTCCTGAATATCACAAGTGCCAACAGATTATATGTAATTACTTAACGAAATTTAGCCAAAACATATATAGAGAATATAATATCTTGTCCCATATCTGATAACAATTTCATTTCTTGAATTTTTTTTTTGATTTCTTCCGAAGTTAGGGGTTGAATTGATCATTCAATTTTTAGGAAAATATTTGGTATAGATATAATTTTCTTCATTATGGCTTTGAAATGTTGCATAAAAACTAATTTATTTAAATAATTTCATGAAAGTCATCAGAATTTTATAATTAACAAGAACTAACAAATGCGGTATTAACCCAGGCAAGTGCAAGCTGAGTTATAGTAGCATCCTCATCTATTTCTTGCATTTTTTTGATTTCTTTCGCAGCTAGATCTACACGATCAATCTTTAATAAACACTGCACAGTTAACGCTTTACTTTCCAAAGAATCACACTGATATAGCAAACGTAATGCTTCTTCAATTTTCTGAAAAGCTATGAAAAATTTACAATGTGAAAATAAATGCAAGGAAATGTTCGTTGCCTGATTTTGTCATTTAATAGTTATCCTTAACCTATATTAGATAAACTTTTTTGTGATAAAATTCTTCAGTTGAATACGCCAGCTTGTTTTGTATGTAAAAGAAAAAAATTTTGCAATGATGCATTTAGAAACATGAAACATATTGGCTTAACACAATTACATCAATACTTGTCACACTTTAAAGTTTCCGAATTACTAACAAATAATTCTGCCGCAGCAAAAACAGCAAACAAATGGAAATATTATGGCATTTCGCAGGTAAAAATAGAATAGCAGACGACAAAAATGCATACCTGTTCATGGATGTACATTTGAGCTGCCAGTAATAAAACAGTATCATCATGAGATATATCTTCGTTCAACTCTGTTTCAAGTTCTTTCATTATTATTGCTCTGGAAATATTTTAATAAAAAATAGAAAACTAACAAAAAATGGATAAGATGAGAACTGCGTGCAAATTCAATATTCTTTTTTCAATAAAATTTCTGATTTTGATAACTCATAAAATCAAAGTTCTAGGGTCGAAAGAAAAACATATCTATCTAACACATATAACTCCTATTATTACCAGCACATCAAAATGAATGATTTATAAGATTCTCAAAAACTTAAATAATTCTATTTATAGAATCTTAGAAAGTGATATTTATTTATAATGAAGATATATTCACTATTCACAATACTACAAGATTAAGGAAGCTTAACATCTATAACGCAAATGAAATCGATTCTGACTTTTGCGTCAAATGACTTTCTTTAGATTATAAATTTACCTTTAAAAAAAAAGAAAAGTGAAATTCATTACCTATCCTAATTATAAGATTTTATTTTTTTAAAAAACGTATACAGTAGGTTACTTATTCACTAAATTACCTTTTATGAGGATTGGCTAAATAATCTGCAAAATGTCGAACTGCTCTTAGAGCAGGAGAAGCTGAAGACTTTCCAATTTCACTTAGCACTAAATTAGGCTTATTTTGTGCAAGATATGCTCTGTACATATAAACATCTTTCAACAGCTTATCATTCTCCTCTTTCACTCGTAAATTCTGCAAATATAGTTAATCTTTATTATTTAAAAAGAAGCTTTTTGATTAGGCAAACACTAATTAAACATAACTTTCAATCCTAAAAATAAATTTTCATCGAAATTTATTCAACATTTGTGTTACAAAAACGCACTGAATATACATATATACCATTCATATTTATAAACTTCAACAAACGAAATACTTTTATTTGAAAAATTTCTTCTGATGTTTAACCTCGTGAGAATTACTTACGCACTTTTGAATGATGCTGGTCAAAATTTGACTATTTTATCTCAGGACTACTGATAATCCGAATTGAAAGTGAAATGAATCTTCGACACTACTGAAAATCTTACTAAAAATAACAAAAGCTTCGATCATAAATGATCATTTTCGTGTATTACTGTTATGAAACGTAAGTTCCATGGTCGTTGTCATAAAAATACCATTAACAAATATACGCTAAATTCAGATGATAGAAAAACATACTTGTGCTTCATTAATACAATTCTGATATGCTCCAAGGAAGAAATTGTTGCGTACTTCGAACAAATGATCCATATCACTTGTTTTGGCAATTCTTAAACTATATATATTGAGCAATTTAAATTTTACAATTTCACATGTCTGAACTAACATCATAATCATGAATCTAAAAAACAATGAATCTAAAATACTAAAATACGTAAAGTCCAATCGTGCAGAAAAATCCGCGTCAGGCAGAGTATTCAAAAACAGCCACACATTGTTAATAACGCGGCTTACGTATGAATAACATCCGTAAAATGCGTACACATTATGCAAATCTGAAAACCACAGTTTTTTTTTTTCATATATTCAGTATGAGATATTTAAACACAAATTTGATATCCTGCTTTAGATTTGAAATATTCAAATTTCAATAAAATACATTTATTATTTTGTCAAATTATTTAGTCAGCTCACATATCTTATTGTATAACTTTGCTATTTCTAAACTTTAAAATATTACAAGTATTCTTTTTTGAGCAAAAAAATTATTCATTTTTTTTAAATTTTAAACTGTTTAATTTAAGTGTAAAAAAAGTCATTGAACAGTTTCTTCTGAATAATTTGGTTTATTTTTATTAATTAATTGGACAGTTAAACAAGTTAAACTAAATTAATTTAAAATTAAATTAAAGTTAAATTAATTTAGCACTAAATTAAATGAAATTTTATATATCTCAAAGTTTACATTTCATTTTTTGTATTTCGATTTATATATGAAATTTTTGAACTTATATAATTTCTTTTAAAATGTATGTTTGCTTTTGATTGAATTGATTGAAATTTTGCATTATATTCATTTCCATAATTTGCATATAAGTAAAATACTATAAATATTTAATAGGAATATCTTATATTTCATTTGTATTCATTAACTTACGGTAAGATACATTCAATCAGTCCATTCCATCGCTTCAATAAATCATTCAAACAAATTAAACTTAAATTTTCTGACTTACTTTTTAACATTAAATTAATGTTGATTATGAAAATTATGCCTTAATTTATAACAATTTTCTTTTGTTTTTTTTTGAATTTCAAAATATTTCAAATTCAAATAAAATTTTATTTGTCAACGAAAACTTTTAATTGTAATTAAAATGAAACATTATCAATCCTAATTCAATGATAAAATCATTCAGAAATTTTTTCTTTCAAATTCATTGATATAATTTATCACAGCAATAATATTTTTATCATAGCAAATTCACTGATATAATTTATCACAGCAATAATATTTTTATCACAGCAAGTTCACTGATATAATTTATCACAGCAATAATATTCTTATCACAGCAAGTTCACTGATGTAATTTATCACAGCAAAGTATTATATTACAGAAATTTGATAAAATAAGTTTATGAATTAAAAGTGCGACAAAAGAAAATTGGACGAAGAAAAAATGTCAAAAAAAGAAATTGTTTCACAAGTATCTAATCATATAAAAATTTGCAAATGTTTTATCATTTAATTATTGTTATTTTTATCTCAAAAATTTTTGCAAATTTAATTGTATCAAATATTACTTCTAAAAAATTTTTTATCATTTCAAAGTTAAATTACATCTCTCATTTTGTTGCCGTCTCAAAAAAAAAAAAATTTTGGGATAATTTTAATTTTTAACTAATTATTTAATTAAATTAATTTTATTAAAATGTCTCGTTTCTTTTAAAATTATTCAAAAATTTCGCTATCATAAATATCATCTTAAATCCTTAATAATCGTTATCATTTTTAAACAACTATCGTAATAATTAACATCCAACTGATCAATCAATGATTTTTCAATGAAAACTGAAAAAATTTTTTCTTCATTTTTGTAAACGTTATCAAATGAACTGTTAAATTAATTTTGGATGAATTGCGGAACATATATAATTTCCAATTAATTATTTAAGTAAATTTCGAAAAGGAAAAAACTAATTCTAAAATTGAAATAAAAATTGTTAAAATATTTTACTTATTGTTAATAATATCAGTATAAATGATTGGATAAAAAGACTAGGAAATAAATTCATTACTAGGCCATATTATTATATATTTCCATAAGGTATGTTACATACATGTATAAAGCAATTATTAATTATTCATATAAAATTATTTTATCAAATTATCAAACTAATCAATCATTGCTAAGCATTGATCTAAAATTTCAATGTTCAAAATTAATAAAATGTTTCATTTAATTTCTCACTCAGTGACTTCATCGATTAAAAATTTCATTATTTTATTTAAATTGATCAATGCTATTTCGATAATTTTTCAAATATTATTTCAATTTTGCATATAGCTTCCATTAAATTTATTTGCTGTACTCATTTTTACATATCATTTGAAATTGATATTGGAATTGAATTTTGTAAGCTTTCTTTTCTTAATAACTTTAATTTCTTTTTTCTTTTTTTACATTTACTAAGTCGACTAAAACTTATTAACTAAAATACAAATTAATGGAATAGTAATAAATTGATAAAAAAATTCAATTTCTTTGCAAAAAAAAAGTTAATATCAAAAAAAGAAATATAAGGAATGGTTAATAAATTTATGCATTATATATGATAAGATGCATATCATTACTTCATTATCATCACTTTAGAATGTCGAAAAATTGAAAGAGTCAAAAAATGTAAAAGATAAGTTTAATTCGTCCAAAATAATTGAAGAAGATGTCACACAAATAACTGGCATGAAACAAGTTTGTTGATCTTATCAACTTTAATAACATAAAGTTCTATTATTTGTAATGAAAATTTATTATACAAAAATATTATCATTTGCTTAGAATTAATTATCAACCTATCAAGTATTTATTCTTATCAAACTTATCATGTAATTAATTTTTTGAAACTAGCTGAAATTATGCTATTATTAGTAGTTTTAAAAATTTTATTTCTTTTTAACTTTTACAAAATAGGTTAAATACTTTAGATGGAGGAAATGAATCGAACGAAAAAATGGGCAAGAAATTGTCGGGATCATTTAAGGAAGGAATGAAATCAAATAAGATAACTAAGCCAGAAATTAAGCTTCAACCGGAAACGTTTAAAAGTTCTGATTTACTAGAGAAAAAGAAGTCACCAAAAAATCTGTCAAAGTCAAAGTTACGTGATAATTTGATAAAGGATGGATTGGAGAAGGTATTATCACAAAAATCAACCGTATCTCAAAAACCAAAGAAGCAAAAATTGCACAGCATCATTGGTACTGTCAATGATAACAAGCCGGCAGCATTACTATCATCAACGTCAAGTCAAATGTTTCGATCACCATCAGTACCATCATCACCAAGTATCACATCAGCATCATCGCTAATGACACCGCCGCTATCAACGAAATTTGCACTAACATTACCTAAAGGTGAAATTGTACCAAAGACCAGCATGAAGCCATATTCAACAAATAAGCTTTCTTCTGAAACTTATGTTTCTGGAGCTATCACTCCATCAATTCCATCAACAATCATTGGTGATGATGAAGATGATTACTTTCATGGGTTCATCTTTTACTTTAATTTTACTTTTATGAGATTTATTTGTAAAATTTTGAATGTATTAAAAATGAAAAAAGATTATTGATTCATGTGCTGAATATTCATTACTCACGATAAATATCACGTACGTTAGCAGATACACGTATTTTTTTTTGAAGATTTTTGCCACGTGAAGATGCAAATATGCTTTGCGTACTTGACGGTGATTTTTTGTTACGAACTACCGAAGTTACATCCGGTAAAGATCGTAAGGTAAATTACAAAGTATTTCATAGTGATATAGCAGAACTACCAAAGTTACATCCGGTAAAGATCGTAAGGTAAATTATAAAGTATTTCATAGTGATATAGCAGAACTACCAAAGTTACATCCGGTAAAGATCGTAAGGTAAATTATAAAGTATTTCATAGTGATATAGCAGAACTACCAAAGTTACATCCGGTAAAGATCGTAAGGTAAATTATAAAGTATTTCATAGTGATATAGCAGAACTACCAAAGTTACATCCGGTAAAGATCGTAAGGTAAATTATAAAGTATATCATAGTGATATAGCATTAGCAATATTTTAAATAAATTTAGATTTACTTTTAATTTATATTAAAATTTAGAAATTTAAATGAAATTTTTAATGAATATTTTATACAAATGAAATGAATTAATTTTGCATTAAATATAATTATATGTGATATGAATTAAGTACAAAGTAAAATGAAAATCTTTAAAGAAATTA